>CM019179.2:58801432-59171425 GCA_009739505.2 Apolygus lucorum
AAATGATCATTGGAATTTATATTTTTCTTAGGTATAACTTGTATTTTTCAAGCTACAAAGTTCAATTTTTCAGAGTATATTTTATAATAATATTACAAATATATATTATAAATTCTTGATATTTCAAATTATCAAGTATTTGTGGGGTAATGAATTCAATCCCGACTAGTATCATTGCACCACTGCCCGTTTCTGTAGCGATAACCGTGAGTTTTTCAGAGTGGAGTAAAGATAGACGCACTCGTAGGTAACGTTACTACAACATTTAAATAATTAAATAGGGGGTTTACAATTATCTGATCAATGAGCTCGACCACTCAAAATGTTCAGGAAGCCCTGAAGATCAATTCACTTATTTAAAAAATCAATTTAACCCATTTCGAGTGGGAGAAATTGTATTTGGAAATGTTTTGGGAGTAAATCTTGGGGTAAAGTTTGACGGTTTTACGGTATATTATACGAATCGCGAAATTACTCACAATCTAAAACTGAATTGGTTCAGGTATGGCATCGATTATAGTAAACCGCTTTGAGTCGATATGAGCAACACTTAATGTGAATGATTATTGGTATTGCAGCTAATCTGAAGGGGTTTTAGGTTTTAGATAGCTCATATACAAAAGTTGGGGATCTAGTCCTTAACTCATACCATCACCTCTGAAGGGTGTGATATCCACCTTGTATATACTCCAACTTTTGGAGTATTGGTATTTATAATATCCGGTGGGCTCAGCCTTGGATCATGCACCCTTCTTCGTGTAACCTCTTCTACTCACTTTCCTTCAAACATTCTCATTTTTTCGCTCCTCAATGCATCATGCTCCTTTTAAGCACGCTTCCCTATGCCATGCCAGACATGTCCATGTCAAAATTCTGAATTTACCAGTCCAAATGCTCAACAAACCTAAAATGTTTTGAGAAACTAATAAAATATGGTATAGAAGAAACGGTTCCTAAACTCTGGTCTAATACGAACCAGACGAAACAGAAACAACCATATTAGGAACGTTTACGACAACGCAATATTTTTGTAATTTCAAAACACTGTTTCATAATGAAAGAGGTGGAGGGCTATTGAATGTTCCCCGGAAAGGCTGGATATGATCTTCTTACTCACCGAAAGCCGTCAAGGTGAAATCTCACGATGCAAGTATTGGGTAAATCACGAGAAAAAAAATTATCTTACAATGCTTTAAGTACAAGCCTAATTTTTAATTGTTTATGTGTTATTGAATGCATTGATTAGAAGGTACCACATTGGAAATTTTAGAAATTTTTATTGTTTGTTCTTTCCAAAACGGTATCAACAAGCCGTCCGCTTATTTCTTGAAGCTGCATACCTTGAAAATTCAAGAGAATTAGATGTTCATATCCGTTTCCCATCGTTATCTGAAGCTATTATCCTCTGTTTATTTCTATCTAAGAAATGAGAAAGGATCAACTAAAGAAAATTGTTCTGGTATGAAGCTTCTAATGAATCGCCCTGTACAGTGAATACCTGTTATAAGCATCAGCACATCTCAAGATGACAAGCAAAGCTCTGCTCTTTTCAAGATGGAGATACAATGTATCCTCTCGAATCTCTATATCAGTGATCACTGATGAGTCACTATCAACGATCACTCGCTGATCACACTTCAGATGAGTTTCGAAGGAATTCCGATACGGTGTTTACGTCATGAAGAATACTCGGTTCGCAAGCTTCATAATAGTCTAATGACGACAATCAAAACCACTTGCCCAACCGCGAAGCGCGAAGTTTCATAATTCGTGGAGGCTAGCGGGTCTTCCTGCTGGGAATGGCACCTCTACAGCAAGATATTAATAATTAATCAAGAGCGAGTAATCAGAGCGCAAATTTTCGTGAGCTCATCTTGATGTGCGTTCTTCGTTCGAGTAACTCAACGAAGGTGCATAGGTGGTTAGAGCCCGTTAGGATACGGTTACATTGGACCGGGGTTCTTCAGGATTTTTCAGCATATCAAATCATACTAAACCGTTCCCACAAACCACACGAGAAATCGATTGATGAGGTGGTTGAATTGGAGTTTTTAAGAACTCAAGCGAACTCAGTAATTTGTAAGGGAGTTATTTCAATGCGTAACTTTCTTGTCAAAACCGCAATGGGAAATTCTTGTTTACTTGGACTTTGTTAGCGACCTTTACATTATACAAAAAACTATGGACATAGACCTACGGTTCTTCAGTCAGATCATTTAAGAATAATTAATTTTACGCCATTTTTATTTTCCAACATTTTTTAAATGTTCATTTCTTGACAACATTTAAAAAATTTTGGAACATTTAATGTTCAATGAATTTTGTTAAAATGAACTTGGTAGCGCTTTCTTTATTCGTGACGTGACGATCGGTGGCGAAGGTGCGATTATGCCGTGACGTAACGGTCAAAAGTGACGGACGGAAAAATAAAGGAAACCTCATGTTAATCATTATTGAATGATAAAAATATTCCTGAGTTTAACTGATAACCTTATGAAATAATGGCTGTGAAATATATCCAATAATTATTTTACCAATCCATTATTTTACAACGGTTTATAATTTTTCTGTAAAGATCACTCGCCTGCAAAGAACACAGCTTTGCCATAGTCACTACCTACCAACCATAGATACTACCTAACTACCACATAGTGTATGTGTATATTCTTCTTATACATATCAATACATCATACATATTCACATCATCACCTATGCGACTTGGGGGAGTTGCTGATGAGTAATATAGGGGTATTCTTCTTGTACATGACACTGGAAAATCATATCGTCACTTGCCCATTCATGAACTAGGTATTAATTTTTTTTAATAAAATTAAAAAAAAAGGTATATGTTATAGAAAATACAAAATTAGTTAACAAAAGCTGGAGAGAGCAATTTGAGAGGGATTTCATCTCGTCATTCAGTTAGCGAATTAAGAGTGACAGACTATAAAGTATGTGATAACCACCCCAGAAGGGTTGGGAGGTGAGACCCAAAAAAAATATTGAAAATAAATTAAAACTAATAAAATTATTGGCTTGGGAGGTGAGACCCAAAAAAAATATTGAAAATAAATTAAAACTAATAAAATAATTATAATAATTTTGAATATTGAAAATTTTTCAATAGGTATTCTTGGAAATATTGAAAAATTCCGCGTGTTTATGAAAAAATACTGCAAATTATTACACAACGGTTTATTATTTGTTTGTATGGGTCACTCGCCTACAACACAGCTTTGCCATTGTCACTACCTACTTCACAATCATTCAAATTTGGAGGAAATGAACGCTTCAAACTCAATTCGAAGAAATAAAGAGTTGTGGGTGACTTCATTAGGAATTGGATTAGGGCGCAAAACAGTACAACTCGAAGAAACGCATTTTGTTCGACTAAAATTTTAACAGAGAAAGAGGCCTCTTTTGCGATTTACACTCAAGTTTATATCGTAAGTCCAACCCTTAAGTTTTCATAGGGAGCCAACGGTTGGTCCTACAGAGCTCTGGGTTATCTCATAAATAATAAACCAAAATGATAGGGATACTTTTATACACAAAAGGATAGAAATACGTGAACTTAATTGTACAAGCCAGTTGTGAGAAATCTTCTCCATGATGCTTGATACATTGTGTAATCCCTAATAAAATTGTTGTTATTAAAAAAAATGTTTCCATATTCAGCCGTGAGGACTTAATGTCTCGGAAGTCTGAGTAGCGCACTAAATGTCCATTTCCCAGGTGACCCATTATATAGGTCGGCGGTGTTTGTTTGATCGGAAAAAAGTCGTGTGAAGACTCAGCTGAAGCGGAGTCGTTATTCCAGTTAACGACTTGTCACAAGTCACTATTCATCTCCATAATTGCTGAGGGAAAAAAACTAGGGCGACATCGAAACGTTCCGGTATTCCTCACCTTGGTCTACTGATGACCAATAAGGCAGGCGAGTGAAACAAGCGGACTTCAATATAGGTAATAACGGTTGGAGGTGCAGGCTTCGTGATGTACCAGCCTCGCAACAGAGGGGCCCCCAGCTAACTAGAGCGAGTCCTTCGGATGCAACGCACTATAAAACGGAAATCCGGGACATTAAATCTCCGCCCCCTCGTCTCTCAATTCGGTTCTGGTCATTTCGTAAACCTTTTTTTTCGGGCTGCGGACGCATGAAGGAGTAACAGCTCGCTCAAACCCTCCGCGATGCTGCGGCTCTAACGGACATCCACTGACCTAGAAATCTTTTTGGTTTTTATTAGGTAGGAACTGGCCAGAGGCTCGAGTTTAACACCAGAAATTCACGATCTAGCACTTCTTATTCAGGTTCATAAATTTTTCCTCAGGAAAGGGCAGAAATCCCGCAGTATTCTGTTTTTGTTGAACAGTGTCGCACGATAGTGTTTGTTCATGGATACGTCTTGAGCCATTCCTCAAAACACTGAAAATTATTGCACAACGGTTTATTATTTTTCTGTAAAGATCACCCGTCTGAGAAGAACATCGCTTTCTCTTTAATAGTATCTATCAATCATATTATCCCGCAGGGTTAAGGCTAAAGGGGACGCCAGTTGTGAGAGTGAGAGGGAGAATACCAAACTTTAATCTTAATTATCTCTACAACCGATTTTCAACTTGAAATACGTTTTGGATTTGTCTCAGTCAAGTTTATTTTGACAGAAATTTGCTACCAGCTAAAAATTGCGGTTCCAAAGTTGTGGGTGCCTTCAATTGATTTGATTCAAGTGAGTGACATCGAATACCATTCGAACTAAGATCGAAACACTGAGAACTAAAATTAAAAAAGATCAAATTTGATCTGCTGAAATTTGGCTCACTTCCATCAGCGAACGTTCATGCACTATTCACACTCGTATTTCTGACTCATCATTCGTCCAACACAGAAACGGAAACAACTTGACCATCCTGACGAGAGAACTGTCACCTGCCTTCTAAGGACCAGGTGTAGGTAGAGTGGGATGGAGGGGATTCGGTTTCCCCACGATCTAGTGATAAATTTCGCAATATACTGGCATTTATCCATTTTTTATCGTCTAGGTGGTATTATGCGTTACTACAAATTACTTTCTTAAGCACTATCTTAAAGTCTATCTTAAATTGATGAAAAAACGTCATGAACATCCAGTAATTAGGTAATAATTTATTCTCATCACGCGAATGGTTGGTGCCACAGAGTATGAGAGTCTAGCCCCCAACAATCCTTGTCGGGTTTCAGCGCTACCTTCCGCCAATTCAAGGAACTACCATTTCTGATTAAACATACATTACACGCTACACTACTCAATATAAGGTAATTATGACATAGTGGCATAGTGCATAGGATTGTTGATCTGTCTGTTAAGTTTTATTATTTTTTAATCACACTTATAAAGTCTGTTCCATTTTATAGTTCGTTGTTTTGTTTTATAAAATTTTTTAGCCTGAAGATGCAGACGAGTTGTTCTGCGAAACTGTTGCTAAATTATAAAGAAAGGAAAAATCCAAGAGCCTTTTATTTCAAGAGGACCCAACCCGAGTCGTATCGACCCTAACGTAACTAATTTCTGATTACGATAACGACAATTCTAAAGATTGTTGTCTCGTAATCGTTTTCGTTTCTCACATGTCTATAGCATGAACCAATGACGATTTTGGAGATCAGCTTTGAAATTGAATGACTTTGGGCACGTTTCGCTACATAAAACGACACTTGGCATCATTTTCACGTCCATAACTGTTCAGAGAGGAAACAATAAGTGAAACGAAAACGATTACGAGACATCAATCTTTAGAATGGTAGTTATGGTAATCAGGAATGGTACTTCCTTGAAGTGGTGGCAGGTAACGCTGAAACCCGACAAGAATTGCTGAGGGCTAGACCTTCATTCACAGAGTTGTGTCAAAAAATTCTTAAAATCGTCGTTATTTTAAGTTAATGAAAGAACTATACCTGTATATCGAGCTACGGCCATTCACCATTCACAATACCTGTATAGTTTTTCGGCCGTTCACTCTTTAGATGGATCTAGCGAGGATGCATACGAATGCATGAGTATTCAAGAGCTAGACCACCAAATTTTCTTTATGGATCATTTCAGCCCTTCGAGTTCATTGCAAAGGTCAACCGGACAAGGGTCTATTCTACAACTAATTTGTGACAAAAAATATCCTATAACATATTTTAACATTTTATGTCTTTACTTTGGCACATGAACGAAAAAGCGTCACAAAATTGGTCACGTTACAGTTAGTTTGTTAATGATATCTATTTACAACCAAGTCGTTGCTACGGAACTTCATTTTCGTCATTCCTGTTCGTAGAAAAATCTTTCACTATTAGCTGGAAAACCCTAAATGTATAAATTATATAAAATACATAAAATGACCCAATGTGTTGCGGACTCGTATGCAAGCGGTTTTTACCAATTTTCCAAGTAGTTTTTCCGAAATTATGTCAAGTATATCGATTAATTTCTTCTAAAATGTTTTATTACGCTCAAAATCTGAGTTTTTCTACTTTTAAGATTTTCTCGTGTTTTTGATCTTACATCACGAAAACGCTCATAACTCTCTTATTTTTAGAGTAATCACAAATCTGCGGATACAATTAGAAAGAGCGTTATTTCCCATTTTTGTAGTGCAAGATCGAAGATTTTAGTAGAACTCATTTGTGAAAAGCGGCCCTAACACGAACATTTGTAAAATATTGAAAAATTTCCAGTTTTTCCTATAGTTTGTTTGCCAAATTGAATTTTATGGGTTTTTTCCTACAACAGGCCTAAAAGTTGATGCAAAAGCTCAGCTTTTCAACGGTATAATTATTTTTTATTTTTTCGAAGTGTTTTGAGAAAATTGACTTTTTTAGGCACTTTAATGGGTTTTCCGAGAAAATAAACCTCTGCACGACTTGAGAATTTTAGAGGTAGCTTTACTTCATTTTTTATGCTGAATCGAATGGTGACATACTACCCTAGGAACGAAGTAAATAAGTTTTCAGTCGTGTCATAGGACATTTTTTCGTCACAGATCAGGAAGTTGTGGCTGGTGGTTTACAACCTGTATACTACATTTCAACGAAAAATTAATCCATCCAAAAACGGGACACTGACAATTCAACGATGATATGGCTATGGATAATATACTCGCCGCGGGGTCTTCATGGGACGGACGTCGAAGCGTCAATCATTCAATTACATCAATTTACTACTGGAACCCTCTGTTGTGTTGTACCCGCATAACCAACCAAGTTCTACCGTGAGTAACATCTCGAACATTGTATAGAGAGATGTGGATAAACATGCAATGAAATTCAAAATGTTTATTCCTGAACCATTCAATCAATGTGTATTTTTCAATAAATGCGGGATCCCGCGATAAGATTGGCTGGTGGTGACGATTGAGAGCTAGTGCGGATTTGGAGCGCTAGTTGTAACGTTGTAGAGATGTGCGACGCACACCGGAAGCGGGCGTGCCCAGAAGGTGCACCCCATTTCTATTCATAATAGTTTATTGACACAACAAACATCAGAGGAGCAAAGAAACGGCTTCACCTTTTTTCACGTGGAAGTCTTTTCACAAGAGATGACTATGACTGTAAATTTGTAGGAAGTTGCTCCACAGAAAGCCTGAACAGTCAATGAAGCGGATTTGGGTGATCAGCACTTGCTATTGTTGAGGTTCTGGAACCTCGGGTCCAACATCATGGCGCTCGTTCTTCCAGAGCAATAGATGTCTACCTTTTTGTCCGACGCCCTATTTATTTTCCTTACGTGTTCTGAACCCACTCACGTTGAATTTTTCCCAACTTGGAACATATAAATGGGTGCGTTTCGCAGACAGAAGAATGCATTTTTAATGTTGATATATGAGCTTAAGATTCGTATTCAGCGACCCAGCATGAAACCAAATTTGGTTCTTATCCAGTCCTTAAGATACTTTTGACAAGGTTTTTGGAGATCTTGCATTTCTGTGTTCCCTCATGAAATTCTCACATCGATTTTTCCTGATAGTCATCTTATTGGTGATTTTGGTTTATCATTTTCAATAATGAACCTTTGGATTCGACCAAGAAAAAAAATTGTTTAACTCTCACCTCAAAATTTGTTTGTTTACGTTTCAAGGTATGTAGAATCCAAAAATCGAATAAAAATTTGGCCTTCCGTCCGCCATCAGCGGACGCGGCACTTTCCTTAGTTCCCATTGACCGATTTTGATGAAATTTGGTATATAGGCTCCATTGGGGGTCTAGTTGTGCCCCGAAGCTTATGGTTGATGTCAAGCTTATGGTTGAAAAAATAAGGGTTGACATTTTTAAAATGCCCTAGCTCAAACAATTTCGACATATCTAATGGTATTGTTTTTCCATCATTTTAAGATAGTATTGAATTTTTAAAATTTTTAGAGACCACGCGGAGCTCTGTAGGACAAACCGTTCGCATCCTACGAGAACGAGGGGTGCGCCTTGATTTCTTTTAGATTTTTAATCGAAAGTAGACTACATCCTGAGAATTTTGGCACCAACCGCGACCTTCTAGCGTGAGTAGATCTGTTCTATGATTTTTCAAAGTTTCGACCGTTTATGACGTCACGCGCCCCTCTCGCCTGGGCGGGACCCCCCAGCCCACTGTGACGTCATAAACGGTCGAAACTTTAAAAATTCATAGGAAAAGATTCAGACACGCTAGAAAGTCGCGGTTGGTGCCAAAATTCTCAGAATGAGGTCTACCTTAGATTAAAAATAACAATAATCAGTTTTTCCTACCCAGGCGCACACCCTACTTAAGGTTTGGACTTGCGATAAATAAAAAACACGAGTCTGAATCGCAAAAGATGTCTAATCTCCGTTCAAATTTTAGCTGACCAAAATGCGATCGTTGTAGGTACATGTTAGGTAAGTAGTGTCTATTGTTGGTGGGTGGTGACAATGGAAAAGCCGAGTTCTTTGCAGACGAGTGATCAATACGTAGAAACATAATAAACCTTTGTGTAATAATTTGCAGCGTTTTCATTACATTTGCATCAATGAAATCCATAGGCACTAAATAAACGAAAACGTCGAATTCAATCATTTTTGAGCCAACAAATTCTATTTCTGTTCTTTATGAGGAAAATGTACTGCCCACCCAACTTGT
This sequence comes from Apolygus lucorum, assembly GCA_009739505.2. Taxonomy (NCBI): domain Eukaryota; kingdom Metazoa; phylum Arthropoda; class Insecta; order Hemiptera; family Miridae; genus Apolygus; species Apolygus lucorum. Next base: position 58,810,549 of record CM019179.2, read on the forward strand.
CAGGGGGATTTTTTCGCTCTGCCTGACAAATATGGAAACAGAACTATTCTATAAGCCTATATATTTTGACTTTTTAGTACCTTGTTTCTTCACCCCGGTTAGAAGGTCTTCACATGAGTTCCAACAAATTAAGCATCGTGTAACTTCGAACTTGTATTGCTATTTATTTGGACGTGTACGATCATTGCATAAGCGGGAACTCCAACGACACAACAACTTGCCCGCAAAGGCGAGTGACAATCAAAGAAAAACCGCAGTTCTCACGACGGAGATTTCAAAAATTAACAATGGCGAAAACCGTTTTGAGCTAACAGCGGGATGTAACCTTAGGACCCCTCTGCGGTTTTGTCCATACAAAATGGGATAGAAAACAATTGCCTCTGTTCGATACTTTCTCTCACCATTACATTCGCCACCCGAGTGGACAAGGGAAAGCATACTCCAGACTGTCAGTTACACACCGGAAGTCGTTTCCTGTAAACAAGTGAAATTATAGTCTTCCAAGTGAAATTATACTCGCTCAAATCGCCTGGAATTTGTTAATAGAGTGTGATGCGTCGTAAGACCGCATTGGTACGAAGATGAAACTGCAAAGTCCTAGAAAGTGCGACGTCTGTGTCAGATTGATGGTTATTCTATTTTCAATGAATGAACGTTGTAAAATTTCTTACCTGCACCTATAAAAATGAGATATGAAAGTGGCGTGAAAGTACAAATGAGTTTAGACGCTTTCAGTTGCAGATACATCAAAATGTTGAGAACAGATCTGATGGGACAACAATGACAACCATTTTTATGAGTTTCCGCGATTTTAAATTTCTATCCGACACTTAATGCATTGTAATTTTGAGCAGTACTAGTAACGTCAACATGCTATCCTATTCCTCCTAGTGAAATTTCTTCACGTCGCACATGTTGCCTGATCAATAAAAAAAGTTATGAAAGTTACAAATAAATTAATAAATTACAAAGTTGCTGTTACTTATTTTTTAAATTTTAAGGTACAAATGAAACATTTTTTTCAAAGGTTCATTATTGAAAAAATTAATTATTCGAAATTATGTAAAGAAATCATTATTCAAATTATGTCTAGAAAAAAATTTGAGTATTCATTTATTGAGTTATGACGCTCGTAATAAATCAAGAACTGAGTACAACAAAATGTTATAGAATCAGCCCCAAACCATCCTTCGAATTTTAGAGGAACTAAATGACCAACTAAATCAAAGGAAATTGATATGAGCAGACGCTACAATTGCTTTGTTGAAGTTGAAATTCATGATAGAATCAACTGCGAGCAAACCCTCATAATCCCTGCGAATTCAATTAAAATTGGACACAGTTTTCATATAGATATGCCAAGACAATTGAGGAGTGATTCCAAAAGGTAGGTTCCAAAGACCATTTTTATCGAAATTGAGTTAACACTTTCCCAAGGTTTTAGGGGGGTTGTTCTTCACAAAAATGCGATCGTTTTGGAGAAAAAGCTAATCTATTTCCTTGAAAAACGAGGGTAAATAATCCGTTTAATTTCAAAAGGTACCATATTCAGCACAATGGCGGTCTCTAATCCGTTTTGTTTCAAAAAGTACTTCATTCGTTTTTTTTCTTTTTTCAAAAAGTACTATCCATTTTTTTTTTTTTTTTTTCAAAAAGTACTATATCCACTTCGTTTGGTTTCAAAAAGTACTTTATCTACTTTGTATGATTCCATAAAGTACTATATCCACTTCGTTTGATTCCAAAAAGTACTAAACGCCACGTTTTGTTTCAAAATGTACTATATCCATAAATCTTAAATTTCAAATCTCCTTCAAAATTATTTTAAACTTTGAACTAATTTATCTCTTTTCCAAAAATATTTATTATAATTTAGAAATTTTTTTTATTTTTTAAATCATAATAACATCATTGGTTTATAGCACGTTTTTTAGGTCGCCATGGTTTTTCGCCTTTCACCAAAATGGATTTAGTACCTTTTGGAATCAAACTCCTCAATTGACCATAGACAAAAGCCCCAATAAAAACTATGTTGGAAAAACTTAAAAACGAATATATTATTATTAAATTGACGTTTTCTATTGACCAAAAAATTTTCTCAACCTAGGTTCAGTCTAATACTTAGCAAGTTGCCTAATGGTGTTAGGAAGGTAAACTACTAGCATATTTACTAGCTAACAGTGGAGAATCCTCACATTTACCAAAACAGTTGAACCGCTATCTTGAGTAACCTCGACGGTAATGCGAGTAGATAGGCACCTAATCGTGGCAGCTATCACAATATTTATGGTATTTGGATATTTATGGTAGATGTAAATTGGGAATTTCTAACTGTGCAATATGCCTAAACCATACTGTAAATGTTCTGAGTGAATATACCTTACAATAATAATTTTAGTCAAGAAATCACAGACACGAACTGATACCGTTATGAGAGTTGATCATTCACAATATTATATTCCTTCGTGGTTGAATCTCCTCGTGTTTTGACTAATAATCTATCTTCTCAACTGTTGCTTTGTCACTCTCCCGACAGTGAATTCTCCTTCTATGTCGTCAACATTCACCCATACGGTCTTCGCCAATAATGAAAGGCTCGGGAGAATGCAAACGGCAAAGTTGTAATTAAAGTTTAAGGCTCATCGACCGCTCCTAGCGGCTGACGAGGAATCCAACTGAAGAAGGTAGTGGCAAAACGAGTCTCCCTGTTGGGTTTCGAAAGAATTCGAGAGGAACATCCTTCCACCAGCATCCCAGTATGGTGCGACCACTTCACTATTTAGAAAAAGTATTTTCTCCTGCTAAGTAAGTGCGAACGTGATTGGATTCACCCTTATCTGAGAAGGAGATTCGTTCAGCGATACTAGAGATGTCTCGTCGCAGAGAATCTGACGTTCATCGATACCGTGCGTTGTATTCAAAGAAAAAGCTGTGCCTTCGAAGCTTGAAAGATACTGGCAGGTTTACCTAGATAGTAAGATAGCTTGGGTTCCTTGTGTGTATCGTCACACTAAAGATGAACCTTATCGGGTGTTATGTAATACGAGAAATATTGTTGGAAACCTCTCACCACATTCCATTATTTCATCGAGAAAAACAGGAGGCAACAGCTGGAGTAGAAACGCTAAGTGTTTCATGTTACTGAGCCTGCTCATTATTGCTTGGAACAAAACATTTTATTCTGATCGAATCTGCTCTATTTCATAGCTAAAGCAAATATTTTATTCATGATACATTTAAGTTATTTCTGAATAATCTGCCAAAAGACCTTTGGAAATCACAATACCTACTTGGTAAATAGGTGTCACTACTGCTGGTGGTACTACTGGCTTGTACTTGGCAGCTTATCACTGATATAACTGAGGGGTGGAGTGATGTCTTCAGCATACATAAAATGCCATTGGTTGCTCAGAAAAACAATTTCAATACTTTTGGAATCTCCCCTGTCATTCCTAATAGTTACACTTTTCTGCAGAGCTTACCAAAAATGAAAATTGTAGCTGAAGACTGAGGTTCCTATAAAAGCTCTCCAAAAATCTGGCTCGGTTTGATTCCAAATTCATTGAGCGAAATAGATCAGAAATGTCGTTATTAGATAACAACCAGTAGTTGTTGGTCTGTAGATCTATCCTGTTTATTCTATCTGGATGGGAAACAAGATAAATCAAAGGCTTGTTACAAGTAGAAAAACGAACTTCCCAGTTTGGTTATGTGCCGAAATCTGCTCTAAGATTCCGAATGATTACACTTTTCTGTAGAGAGTCTTCTGTAGAGAGTTCTTGCCGTGAAAATAAATGCACCTTAATACCAAGAGTCCTGGAAAAACTCTGTAAGAACCAACTTCGCGAAAGAACTTTTTCAGCGAAGAGATGATGAGTCCCCCAATTAATTTCCTCTATAATTATAGTGGTGTACTCTATTATGTCTGCATACACCACAAGTCTGACCACTGCAGTGATTCTTGTTCACGACAGTAATTGTTTTTGACACAATTTTAAAGATACTACAAAACCTAGATTCTTAACACAATACTCGTAGTTAACGAGATATTGCTCATATTGTTGCGAGGTATTGTTGCTCCCGTTATTGACAGCAGAGCAGTTTTTCTCGTTTTTAATTTAGCTAGCCTATAACTAACTGCCTCCTCCTTCTAACTGTTCCCAACCCACATCGCCCACAGGGATGTTAGGATTCAGAATCATCTCAACTGTCTAATTAATCACTACCGCTAAACATGGCCAGCTGGCCCCTAGACTGTCCCAGGGCGGACCAGAACTTCCGGTTTATTGATCCCACTTCATTGTCGCCAAGCCAGGATTTAGTCTGTGGAATTTTTTTGATCAATTTTTCATTTATGGACGTGGTTATTTTATGGATCTGACTTTTTAATCATCGAATCATAGACTGTTCGTGCACCCTATCTTTGTGCCTGGATCTCTGGACTGGGGACAGTCGGGTCTTTAGAAACAATGCGCATCTCGATCCAAGTGGACCAAGACGTGTACTGTTCCTGACGATTCATTGAGCGACTTTCCAAAATTCAAAAATGTCAACCCAAACTTGAACTTGAACTTTATGGAAAGTGATTGACAATTCACATGAGACTTAGCAATTCAGGCTGAATAGGTAAAGAGCCACTGAGGTATACTTGAATGAGCTGGTGAACTCCTGTGACATCCTGACCCGGTTTGCTTCTCAGTGGGTATGGATGAAGCTGAAAACCAATTAAAAAGTTTTAAGCTGTTACAGGTTTCGTTCTGGTTCTTCTACATAGAACTTTGTTTCCCGAATTCTTAGTGACACCTGGTTTCGTAAACAACTCTACTAGCCCATAAGTAGAATGCTAACCAGGCACTGCTTCACGAAAACGTAGGTACCTTCCTGCTCAGAACTGGCAGTCGTTTTATTCCAATTTCGTTAATTACTGGCTTCTTTCACAACCAAAGCTGTAATATAGACTTGCTATAAACTGGAATCTATCCAGCGCCTGCAGCTTTTTGTGGGTACACTTGTAATGAAAACTAGTATGCTGAAATGTTAATTTTACCTATTTCACTCGCCTTTTGCTCAATTTATTGAGATAGGAATGATAGTTCTTGGTTTCCAAGTGATTCTCGAAATGAATTCACTGTCCCTGGGCTTGCCTTGCCTCCGAGGACAGTTCGAGTTTCACCTCCAAGATCGGAATCAAGACTTCATATTTCCGGTGAATAACATTGCGTCCTGACCTAACCAAAACAAAACAGAAAGCGAGAATATTTTTTCAGTTTCCTTTCGCGTGTCAGTGACCGTGAAAATTAACGCATCGTTTCTCTTTGTTTTATGTTCTTTGTTCAAGTTTCATGAACATGTCACCTGCTTGAGAGGCACTCGGACGTGTCGTCCTTGTTTTCACTGGGTCGCACCTCACCTCCCATCTCTGCTTGCCCGACCTCGTCCTCCATTGCATGTATTTTATATAAACGAGGTAGTGATTTCGACTCTTTGATTGCGTAATTTTCCTGTATCTAAACTGCCTCTTCCAAGCTGCAGTCAACTCATGTATTCATTACGCTTTTTTTGATTTGTTATTGTATTCTTCAACTATAGTAACAACTCTGGTAAAAGAAGAAGAAAATAGTAAGGGTAATGGTCCGCCGTACTCGTCACTTTGTCCAGTTCCCATGGACCGATTTTGATGAAATTTGATGTATCTAGTCCATTTGGGGTCTAGTTGTGCTCCAACGTTTTTGGCTTTCGTCAGTCACTTGTAAGGAGTGAAAAGTGGGGGAAAACAATTTCGAAACGCCCTACCTCGAAAACTTGCGATGTACAGGTATTGTTTTTTCATCAATTTGATATAGCAATGATTTTAAAGAATTGTTTGTCACCACCCAGAACTCAGTAATCCTACCGTTTGACTAATAAGGATAATTAATTGCCTAATTAGTGAATGTTCATTACGTTTTTCATCAATTTGTGATGTTGTTCAATTTCTAGAAACAAAAGATATCACACACAGACGACCAAAAACAGTTGAATGTGCATTTTTCGTTTGTTCAAAAATAGAATGTAATTCACTTGTGCTTTCAACAACCAAGAATCAATACCCATAACTGTAGAATAACGATGTTTAGCTTAACTTTCTGTCTAAATAAACTTGATTGTTACTTGTTTCTTCGAAAAGAATTCCTCTTAGTTTGCTTCATTAACAACTGAAAACCAAATATGGTAATGAAGGCACCCGCAACTTTGGAATTAAGATGGTATGCTGGTAGGAACTTTCCTTCAAAAGGTAGTTAGGAACTATTAATGGCAAAGCCGAGTTCTTTGCAGGCGGGTGATCTTAGCAGGAAAATAAAAAACCGTTGTGTAATAATTTGAAGAGCTTTTTAAATCCCCTTGTCAAAAACTTATTTGTACCTACCCTTGGAAAAAATTCACGACCCCCCCCCCCTCCATCTAGGGTACTTTATGACTTATTCTCATGCCTACCAAAGATATACGTACACAATTTCATAAAATTCCTGTAAAATTCCTTACGACTTATGGATGGGTGCAAAAACCACCCGACTAATGTGATCAGGCTATTTCTTTTCCCTTTTTCCAGACCAAGAAGGACAATGTCCTGTCTGTCAAGGTACCTACTGTCCGACTAACTGCAACTCCCTTTAATGTCGTGTTCTGAAGTTCCAGACAACATTATTGTGCTACTTCAAGTCAACATTGGGCCAAATTGCTTAGGGAATGTGCAAAGGACAGCACCCCGAAATTACGTCAGGGGGGCGCTCCCGCATTTGCACCCGAATCATCCCCCTCCAGCAGCCCCCACATCCCATAGGAATCAAGACTTTGCCCAAAGAAGGAAAAAATGCACCTAAGCCTGTTTCACCCTATTGGGAAAAAACGCACCTCTAGATCCTGTACAAATACGTATTTGCAAGGACTGAAAAAACGAATTTGAAGTTGGGAGGCACCCCTTTGGGGCAGGAATTATGCACCCCTCTGGATCCTGTACAAATGCACTCACTCCAATGACCTCAGTTGACCTGGATCGAATGGAAATGTAAAGTTTACTACTACTAAGGACACACCAGGTGGGGCTCGTTTTTGCCTATATCTTTCAACTTCACCGTTCGGGATGAAAGAAACAAATATTTATGATTTGTAATACCAATGCAGGGGATTACTTTTTTAAATTTATTATTAGCTTTTGAGCACCAACCGCGATAAGGTTTCTGAGTAGTGGCGGGTAGGATAATGATTTATTGGTACTATTGATGGCAAAGCCGAGGCTTTGTTCTCTATTCAAATATATTGTTGTTGATTTCCTCTGAAAGTAGTGTAGTTTTGTGGGCTTCCCTTCCTAGGGTGTTTCTATAAACCAATAGCTGAGTCATCAGATTTCTCAAGTGCTGTTGTGCTAAACATCGACCCTACAATAGAATTCCGAATAATGACTCGGCGTAAGATAGGTAGTGCTTCAGTGAATGCACATCCTCACGGTCCCTAGTCCGACTTGCGCAACATAGCGTGCTCTGATTCAGAGAACTTTTAATTGGATATCAAGTTACACAAGGATTTAGATAGAACTGTGTATTCTTCTGTTTATGAAAAAAATGATCCAATTATGTCTACGTAATGTACCAGCATTGTGTAAATGGACACTATTTTCCGACGAATACCTCTCTAGGGAAGTAAACTACGTATCGTCTTCCAAGCACCATGTGGCCTATCCCTCACCTATTTAACTAAAATATGAAAAATGATCGAGTGATTACTTGTTTATGGTCCTCTGTATTCCCTTCCTCCACAAGCTTCTACCACTCTATTTCTCCATTCGATTTCATAATTACACTAAAATATGGGAGTCACTTGTTTCGGCACGATCCATTGTTATTGAGCCAATCAATTTTGCTGCGACTCGGAACAGCCTGGGGGCATGGTACCCCGGGGGACGAGATGCTCAGCGGTTGAGAAGTTGCTGCAGGGACTGTTCCACAAGTGATAGATCGATCGTTTGTTTACGTTTTGATCGCCTTACCTTCTGATCCTTATATTTTTCTGCTATTTTATGGTTCAGAAAATAAACACCATAACTAAGCTCAAAACAGAGTACTCGAGTTCTACTGTGGGTGGGTTTTGACTGATGTCGTTTTTCGGTCAATCATTCCTCCAGCCAACCGATACGGAGACAGTACTTACAGACCTTAACAGCATCGCTCCCCCTGATGAAGAAATGCCAAGAAAATCTGGAAATTCCTAGGCATTTCACATAATGCCGAGTCATTTCAGGCAATGTATAAAACTGTTTCCAGATTTGAAACTTTACCTAGGCAATGTTTATAATTTGTAGGCATTTCATGGAATGCCTAGCGGGGCTCAGGCAAAGTATTGAACAGAACTGAAATATCAAAAGAAGTACGTATAATTACTCAACTGTTATACTCACATGTCAGGAACCTGGTTACTGTCTTTCATAGGGCAAATAAGTTTTTTCATTCCTTGAACCTCTATGACGTCGTATCTTTTCAACAGCCAGTAGTCTCGAGGTTCCTTTTTTTTTTTCCTCCAGATTTCACGGATAGCACTTCACTTATGAAATCTGAGTACCTGAGCTCGTTTATCTATCCTTCTTCCTCGTATTTTATACTTTGCCCGGAGATTAAACACACTGCCTTGCCCACTCTCGGCATTGTATACAATGACTAGGGAAAGTAACTCCTCCAGTAACTCCTCACTTGCTCGCACGCTCGCAAAAACAAAAAACCCTTTGGCATAAATCAATTTCAATTTTCGGCAAACTTATGGCTTACCATTTTGAACTTTTGGCAACTCATTTTGAACTTTCGGCATATCCATTACGTTTCGACAACTACTGGAGTCCTTGTCCACCTTCATTCCCTCTACAATGTTCAATAAAGTGTTTTTTCTCACTCTCTAGGGAAAGTAAATAATTATTCACATTGACGGCCCTCGTTTGTCATTATATGAAATGCCTAGGCATTCTATAGAATTCCGGATTATACACTTTGCCGCTAACATATATAACGCTCAATTTTACAACGCCCACCCCAGCATCCTCAAAGTCTTTCCAGTTTTCATTGACATACAAGTGGAAACATACGTAAAAATGCGAAGTGACCCGGTACCGGGAGCTACTCCTACAGCCAACCTTCGCAGGCAGAAGCTGATGAGACTGCAACGCGAGCAGTGCAGCCGCACTGATGACGAGTCTGGTGATGAAAATTTGCCAAAAAAAGAATAAGTTTTGAATTTTTATAGAATTTGTTCCTATAGGATGTAACCACAATTTCTTCTTGCTATAAAATTTATTGTTTTATTTACGTAGGCGTACTCCTATTAGTATAGACCTCATTCTTCCCTGAGGGGGGGGGGGGGGGGGAGGTGAATGTAGTTCAGTCAAGTTTCAAAGTTTTTTGGGTTGTGCCGAATCGTATCATTATTTTGCGGGGGCTGAGCTGTGCCGAATCGAGGACCACCGAAAAATACATGTATCACCTGCTGCCGTGCTCCCATTATCGCTCTAATGGAATAGCAGATGAACACACTCACTAACATACCCCTTCTTCGATTATGCAATCGTATTTACTGAGAAAAGAAACTTGAATGGTACAGACACTACTGTCGATAGGATCCGATAGCATGTCATTATGATACGCATACAATCTTCTTATCCCGGAGATCTTGAATAACATCCTTGGAAACAGGACAGTCAGGTTCGATTCGATATACTTTCGAGAATTTCATAACGCTTCTCGGTGACTCTAGGTACATTCATCCGTGCCCAGTAGCACGTCAAACAGCTTATTGGATTCTGTGAAAATCCGATCGTAATACGATTACCTACGTTGGTTTTAATTCTTCTATAATTGATTATTCAACTGAGGAGGTAGGTAGTATTTTTTATAAATAAAATAATGTTATGTGGAAGGGCTCATCGTTGACTAATAACATTATATTCTGCAAGGATTCTAACAAAGTGAGAAATCCTGTGAATTCAGTCTCTTTCAGTCCAGGAGATTGTGCAGCAAAGTGTTATTGGAATTCCTCTCAGTAATGCTCAAGTAAAGGGTATTATTACCATCCGCAGATTGGGTAGTTCGGTTACCATTAGTGACAATAGAAGAGCAAAAAATGAGGCTGTGAGAGGACCAGAGAGCATTAGCGGTGCATGTCATTAGCAATTAGGAGCGTCATTATGGTTCATGAAACTACGAGAATTGGAATGAGGAAGGTTGAAAACATCTTGGAGAAGGACGAAACCTTGAAATGCGGCTACCCGCAGTCGGGGGTGTTCTGGAGACTGGTCGAAGCGAGATTCGCCAAGAGCGGTCGTTAGTACCCAAACCCGGACCTTGGGAGTCCCCTGTAAAGTGGGTATTAGAGCGACCAGCGAACCCCAAGAGGCCTTGAAGTCCCTGATGGCTCATTCGACTAGACAATGTTATCACCTCTCATCTGCACGACCTTGGCGTTCCACTTGACTTTTTTTCAAGAGCGGACCCAAAGCTGAATTGAACGCCCGAGAACGTGGGACCCCGGAAGATGAGCAGAATGTGGCTGTAGAATTGGATTTTTTTATTATCGCATAGTATAGACGTAAAACGGTGAAAAAAACGACAGCCGAGAGAGTAAGGGGTATCGATGGTCTATTTATAAACCCTCATTAAGTCCCAAGAATTTAGGAAATGAGTTTTACTGTATTCGGACCTAACAAATCGAGTTCCTCGGCATAGAGAAAGCTTCAAATTCAAAGCGTCAAAACATCGGCTGGTGCGTTGAAAAAGATTTTTCCTCCAATCTTTCAGCTGATTCAATTTCGAATTTGAACTTACGAGGGCTTAAGTAGAAGTAGACCATCGATATCGACTAGGTATAGGGATGGCATATCGAATGAAATATATCGATATATAGATCAAATTATATATCGTCAATGAGATATCAATACCTACGATTTATCGGAGAAAATATATCGATATTTCAATACATCGGAAGATTGACTTCGAAAAACGTGTTGAAATAGGTAGGTGAATTAAAACGTTTTAAAAATATAAAAAAAATTAATTTAGGAAGACATTTACCGACATATCGGAAGATGTACTTGGAAGAAATTGAAGAAGTAAGTAGGTAGGTGAATTGAAACGTTTCTAACATCATTTTGGAAGAAATATATCGATATATTCGTCATATCGGAAGATCTATTTGGAAAAACCGAGTGAAATAAGTATTACCCTACTTTCAAAAGTTACTGGATATGAATGATCGAAATTCATAGTTTAAAAACGAAAAATAAAGTGCGAAATTTTCATTAAAAAAAAAGAAAAGTATACAGTAGGTATACTGTAGACAATCATGATCCTTCAAAATTGAAAATAATTGTTGTGAAAACCTGCTTCACTTCGTATAGTAGGTAGGTAATTTAAATCTAGACTAGCCTCCATCAATTTTGGCTCAAGTCAAGTAATTGAGTCTTGAGAGCCACTGTAGGTGTAAACTATGTACACAATCATCTCTGAGCTGAAGTCAACAGTCTGAAATCTACCCATCACGTAGGTACCTACAAAATTTGGAATAAATTGACTTGCTGTTATTACAGGTACAGGCGTCCCTTCTCATCCATTCATTCCAATGTTTAATTTTTATTTGTTGAAAACCAGTCGCGATATATCGGTCAATATATCGATATTATCGGTTCTCTATATCGATATTAATACATCGATATATCAACCGTGATCTATCGATATAATATATTATATCTATATATATTATATATAGATATAATAATATATATATATATATATATATATAATATATCTATATATATTATATCTATCGATATATGAAATATTATTTCATATATCGATATGTCGTTGCCATCCCTAACAAGGTATGTACGATACCAATTCAGGTAATGAAGGAAATGGAGAAACGCAAATTATTTATCAACTTCTTGCAAAGTAGATTGTTAAAATACATCTTAAGTACCCAGCGGTATTTTTGGTTTTCATGATTAGATAGTTTTGACCTTGAACGAGGAATTTGGGGCGTAAAGGAATAGCGTTCTTATACTTTATGACAGATCTATCTATTTCCGTTTATGATTGAAAGCATAACTTTTACTGAATTATTATTATCCTTATACCTCTTTTAAAATACCTACTTATTGAAATTAGCAAGTACCGATCCGTTTTAAATTAAACAGAGTTATTCCAAAAGGTTTGAAACTTGAAATACGAGTGGAAATTTTGATTTTGGTGGAAACAATGCTTCCACTACTTTGGTCAATTCGGAAGCAAGATTCTAGTAAAAAATAATAATAATAATAGTCAGCGCGAAAATGTCCAAAAAGCTGATATAACATAGGTAGGTAGTTTTCTGTTGCAAGAATAAGATAATACGGTATTATTATATAATGATAAAATAATTACTTTCCTACTTAATGATAAAACAGGATTCTTTTCTTGGATGTAGTCAAACTTCGCATACTTTAATATAGTTTTTTTTTAAATACAATATTTTAGTTTGTCTAAGATTGTCTTTTTCACTATAATTTGTTCCTTCCTTACGATTCCTCCATTAATAGTCTGTTTTTCATTTCAGGTAAGCTTGCGGTCAATCTCACTGATCTCCACCAGGTAGGACATGATGTTTTTCCATCGGGTCCGAAGGCTAATCTGAAATTGCTGTTCTGAGGTTGACTACTGCTACCTATTGCCGATGGTTCCGCTTGTAAAATAAGATTACGACAAGGTTAGCTTCACCGAAGTTATGTGTCTCCTTCGGGGGTTCAGTCCGCTACAAAGAAACTGTCTCTTTTACAGCCTTCGTCCTTCGATTGGTTTCGTTTCGAGTACCGTGCTGCCCCCTCTGGTTCGTCCAAGTGCATCGCTCTATTTCCAAGATGCGGTGGTGTGAATTACAAAACCATGTTATTTCCATCAACATGTACTCGATTGCTCCGATATTCCTTTTTGTTATAATTGGAAGCTCATTGTCACTCTCCAAAAGGAGCGTACCTATTTTTGTTCAAAAAGGTTTTCCTTTTTCGCATTTGAGAGTCGGTAGTTATTTGAAGGTATAGTCAGGATACTATACTCTTTAGAAAGGTATAGTGAGTTTTACAAAAAGTTTGTACTGTTGTTGTAGTTGTTACTTAGATTGGTTTTCCTAATGTATAACTAGGTACCAGCTGTAAAATTGGTTGAATTTGGTTCGGAAGTAGAAAGAGGTTTTACGCATAAATTACAGGTGTTACCGTGTGGTAACACAGTACAACATACACACTAGCAAGTAATTTATGATGTACTGGAGGTGGAAAGGAATAGCAGGTGTTACCAGGGAGAATCTCCCTGCACAAGCAAGCTATATAGGTGGAGGATCTACTCAATAGGTGTTAAAAGGGTGCGAAATTAAGGGAGAAATTTGGTTGGGGGGCGAGATATTGAACAGAAAGTGTTACCAAGGACGTGTCCTTGCACAAGCAATTTGTCAATAGTTCAAAAAGGGGCGAACCAAAACTGAGCAAAAAGACTTTGAGAGGTTTTAGGTTTTTAGTTAATTGAGAGAGAATAGTAGGCACCTAGCTCAGTTTCCACCTTGACTGCCGTTTGACTGCCCAAAGGGCAAAACCGTTAAAATTTTAGAAATTTATTAGTGCATGGCCCTAGGGAATTGAAAAACTGAAAGATTGCCGCTGGAATAATCAAAATCGAATTATAATATTGCCAGAGAAAAATGGGAAAAACAACTGAATAAACGGGTTTTCCCATTTTTCTCTGGCAATTATAGTTCCATTTTGATGATTCCAGCGGCAATCTTTCAGTTTTTCAATTCCTTGGGCCACGCACTAATGGATTTCTAAAATTCTTGAAATTTTCAAATTTAGCTATAATTTTTAAAGGTTTTGCCTTTACAATTTAGGGAAATACTGACCCGCAACGAGGAATGGACGGTGACCGACTGAGACCCCGTTAAGATGGTCGGGAGAGGTCACGTTGGGGGCTTAGGTGTGCTGCTCTGTGCCATTGACCTGATTTTATTAACCAAGTAGCTGAAAAGCCTGCTGAAACTAAGCAAAAATAAATCGTAGATATCATCATCATTTATTAAAAGAAAAAAATTGTATGTCACGGCCTGGAATCGAACCCGGGTCCCCCACGTTCGGACGACATACGTACAATCATACAGTTGGGGTTTTATGTATTAGGATAATTATATTATGGAGATGGGATAACTCTTAATCCATTCTCCGATATTTCCTCTTCTTCCAGTTGGTTGTCAGGATCATAAATCACTCGCGTATAAAGAAACAACTGTATTCTACAATAACTTGGCTCAAAACGGATTATAAATCGATTACATAGCTCTAGACCTCCGAAACTCCCCTTGCGGTCAGTTCACTGGCTCGTCCTGAACCCGACTGACGATTGAAGAAGCATCTAGGGAGAACCCAGGGTCCTCAGACTCTTCCAGGGTGCTTGGCATGGAGATCCCTACTCGGGATAGGTCTAGACTATCTTTGGGGGCGGCTACATATACAAATTAGTCGGTTATCCTACCGAAGTTGATATTTTTCAACAAGACAAAACAATTGGCAATCTTTGACAACCTACATACTCGTATCTGAAGTATGCCTAAAGATCATGTACAAGGTATCAGCAGGTTGCAGTAGTTCTTTCCTCAACGATGGGAGTTCTTTCCTCCTACAGAACTGAAACGTGAAGTAGCTTTTTAGAAAGGCTTGCGTTCTTTGATAGTAGTATTATAACTCTGGAGGGAATGCTCAAGGATCACTTCCAGAGTAGTTGAGGAGTAACCTCGCGTCATTTAGTCAGTTACTGTCCGTCCAGTGCTTGAGATACCCACTTACTATGCGGCACCTGTCTGCGGCTGTAGGTCTGCTCCCGCTCTGACGGCTATCCCAGTCACCTGCACCGAGATCTCTCCCGTTCTCATGAGTCACCGCGTCTTCATCATGAGTGAACTCTCTGTAAGTACTCAGTCTCCCCTTCGGGTTTCTCTTTCTAACGTGACTCCTCACCGCCGTTCCTGTGGGAAAAGCCCTTGTCAAACTCCGTGGACATCAAGCGGGTTTCCTAACCCGTGCTTGGATGACACTTTCTTCTTCTTCTTCGGAGTCCGAGGTCACTGGCGTAGCTACCCTCCCAGCTGAGGAACATCAGCGCGAAGCCCCGTGCAGTGGTCACGTGCAGTCACGTGGTTACGTCAACGTTGTCTGTCATTGGAATAGCTTGCCAGGAACATAATTTTTATTCCTTATTCATCATTTTTAGTTTAATTCATTGTTTGTTGCTTGATTATTTGATTTTGATTTTGATAGTATTTGTGTTGTTCTTTTGGATGATTCCTATAGATTTTATTTATTAATCCCAATGGTTCCCTATGAATTACATCCGCATCGATCGTGATTTCCAGAACCACCAATTTCTCACGATCAATTGACCTCACCTTTCTTTAATTGATATTTAATTGGTATTTTCGCGTCTGTGTTTGACATTATTGCATTTTAACATCATTGTACAAATATAAAAAAAGAAAAAATGTAATGGAGGGTGCGCATGATTTTTTTAAAATATTTTTAATCGAAAGTAGACACCAGCCTTTCTCTTTTTGGATGAGTACATCTTTTTCTATGATTTTTCAAAGTTTCGAATTATTCTGACGTCACGCGCCCCTCCCACCTGGGCAGGACCTCCCAGCTCACTGTGACGTCATAAACATTCGAAACTTTGAAAAATAATAGAAAAAGGTCTTCTCACGCTAGAAGGTGCGGTTGGTGACAAAATTCTCAGAACGAGGTCTAGTTTAGATTATAAATAACAATAAACGGATTTTCCGACCCATGAGCATACCTTATTGAAAGCAATGGGGTATTTCGGTGGGTCGGAAATTCAGGTTTTTGACCTCAAATTTGGATTCAGCACCCTTGAAAACCTATATACTCCAACTTTTAGCCCAATGACACTATAACATGTGGTAGAAAAATTAAAGAGGTCACACTTTTGGAAAAAAGGCAGGCCGCCATAAATGCACACACACTACGCCCCGCGCGTGTGTGAGTAGTATTTTGTAGTATTCAATAGATTCTCATTTCGGATAGCGTTACTTTATGGTCCAATCGTTAGCATTACCTACGTCTGCCGTCTGTAATCGGTTGTTTTCTGTTCGCTTCGTTTGTGGTTTCGACTTATCAAATTTTCAGCTAGTGTACATACCGCCCATGATTTCTTTTCTTTCTTTCGTTTTAAATTTGATGGAAAAGAAGAGGATGATCAACGTTCTGGAGCCTCAATTTGAATCTGCTACCAGTGAGAACATTCCAATCTCTTCTCTGTGCATGGATACTTTTAGCTACGTCACACCATTCAAATCTTCAACTTGTCTTAGCTTCTCTGATTTTGACATTTTCATGGCTTTGCTTTGGCACATGAACTGAAAAATCGTCACGAAAACTAAGCAATTCTTGCTCACGTGACCAATAAATAAAATAGACTCATTGTGTTGTGTAGAGAACAATCAACAACCTTACATTTTGCTTTGGCTCATGAACTGAAAAATCGTCACGAAAACTTTGATGCTTGTGTACATGAACCCAACATAACAACAACAACATGATGGTCCCCTGTGAGGGTACTGCTAGGTTCTTAGAGATTGATATTTTGAAATTAGCTATTATGCATCGAATCTTCTATACAATAGGGTTATGGATTTGAGGAAGCTATGTGCCAAATCCACTTGGCAGACTTTTTCTTTTTGTTTTCCAATGGCAGAACAGCATTGGCTGTTCTGGCGGAGCTATAAACTCTACCCGATGAAAAATTTCTATTTCGGGTTGTCGCAATATATTTGAGTTATCAAATTAACCTTACCTTCCTAACCTTACCTAATTAACCATACTAACCTTACTTCACTACCTTGCTGTGCAGTGGTTGACATGAAAATGTCCCAATGTGTTGCAGACTCGTATGCAAACATTTAAAATTGAGTTTATGATTTCGAATCGAGTGTGAAGCGTTTAGTTCTTTCTAATAGACTTGATTGTGAAGGTGTGAAGGCAGTATGGTGTGGTAGGTAGTACCTACCAATTTTCAAAAAGTCTATTCTAAAAATGTTGTTTATTAACAAAATTCGGAACACACCGACAAAAAATGTCTCAGAATTATATTTAATAAAAAATGCGGTACTCTTTAAAACTTTTAAAAATATTTTCTCGACGAACAGACCGGATTACCGTTATTCCTGAGCCATACTCTTTTGAAAAAAAAAAAAAAAAAATTAAAAGAATTGACTGAAATACCCCATTCTTGCTTGTAGTACTTAACGTTTGTGAAGTCAAAAACTATCCAAGTGTACGTGTACAAACATTGTGATCGTTTTCAACACAAGTATTATGGACCAACTTGAATAATCATTGAGTCCCAACTTGGCAGATGTTTTCTCCATTTACAATAACATTCTTTGCATTGAGGACCAAACTATCTATTATCTTAGGTAGAGGAAGCATTGTTTTCACTTTTCTAGGTTGAAAATCAAAATTTTGCTTTTAACGTTTTAGACCTTCCTGAACAATTTTGATTCCGTTTGTGTCTATCTTACAAAAAAATATCTCACGGAACCCACATAACGGGCAAAACTGCACGAAGTTACGAGTATTGTCAGGTTTCGATGAAGTTTACAGGGATTGTGTGGGTTGGCGTGTGGATGGTCCCCTGTCAGGGTAGTGCTAGGTTCTTAGAGATTGATATATAATAATAATAACTTTCTTTATTTGTTCACCTTTGATACTGGTATTAATGCGTCAACAAAGTATTAGTTTCCATAAATAAATTTATAATAATGAAAAAAATGTGAGGGGCAGTCCGGCCGGACCCGGACCCACCCACCATGGCGGCTCCCGGCGCTACCTCCTATTTCTAAGCAGGCAACACTAATCTAACCATCGAGCCGTATTAACAGCTCGACGGCCCTTATAATAGCAGAGACCAACCATGCGAGCCGCCCCCGGGCCGACCGGACCACCCAACTCAAAACATCACTTCGATACACACCAAACACACTAATAAAACGTCAAATTTTTGAAAAATAATATAACAATCACAAAAAACAAGAAACAAAATCAATATAAAATAGGACAGGTGTGTATCACAGATTGCTTTTGTTTTTCAAATAAAATAGTTGACAATTTAGAGAAAGGTAGGAACAATATCACAGTCACAACACGCAAAATATCACAGTTACAAGACATGAATATCACAGATACCACACACTAACTTCAATTTTCGAGAAATCCGAACAGCATAATTATAATTATAATCACAATATAAACAGATATATAAATACTACAAGCTCGAGTACTTTTAAAAATTTTCCTCGGCTGCTAGTTCTTATATTGTTGCTACTCTAATAATAACACTTAATATGTTATAAATAAATCATGGTTTTAAAATACTCGGATCACTCGTGAAATATTCTTGAAGAGTGTATAATGTGGCGTTTCATTCAAGAATTTTTTCAATGTCTTTTCAAATAGATTATCTGATAGTTCGCGAATATTACATGGCAATTTGTTAAAAATCTTAACAGGTGTAAATTGAAATTGCTTCTGAGTAACTGAGAGTGTGCAGAATGGTATGCTTATGTCACATCTTCCTCTCGTACGGTGTGAATGGGTTTCTCCTCGCATCGAAAATGTACACTTCTTAACGTAGCACTTCTTAACGCATGCGAGATAGATGTACTGGTTTATTACGGTCATTATCTTCATTTTCTTGAAAAGAAGTTTACAGTGGTCCAAGTAGCCTGCCTTGCATGTTGCTACTATGATATTTTGTAATTAGCTACTATGCATCGAATCTTCTATACAATCGGGTTTTGGATACGAGGAAGCTAAGTGCCACACCCACTTGGCAGACTTTTTCTTTTTGTTCTCCAATGGCAGAACAGCATTGGCTGTTCTGACGGAGCTATAAACTCTACTCGATGAAAAATGTCTATTTCGGGTTTCTCGCAATATGTTTGAGTTATCAAATTGAATAATCATGAGCGCATTAGGAGAAAACTCCATATCTTTCTGTATTCATGAATCCAATCCCATTTCACAACTTCTCTTCAATCAATGGTATCCTGTGCCATTCATTTCCATTCTATTAAGGTTTGTGCAATACTCGCGGTTCATACACACATATCTGGAATCCGCAATGTGTTACCTAATTTCGCTCACGCCTTGAACCCGGTACCACTGGCCCCTGGTCACGAATACTCCAGCGCCACTTTCCATCGCTACATTGGACTTGACCTCAAGAGGTTGAGTAATTAGCGGCTATGGATAGTAGACGGATTCCGTTCTAATCTCAGCGGCTTTTTGTTCTTGTTTTAATATATTTTCGTACGTGGTACACACGATGACCTTTGATCTCATCTATTTTCACTTTTCTATTAACTTGTGCACAAGAGAAGGGCGTTTTGGACTGGTCTCAGCACGGTATAATAATTACATATAGCTTGAGCTCCTGCTGCTGCCATTCATAAGTGGCAGATGACTACACTCATAACAGCGATTGACTCAGAGACGTGTCGAATAGGGCTAAAAAACATCACAGTATCTCTCATCTTCGGAAGTTTCATTGGGATCTTACCAAAACAATCTCCGAGACTTTTCTGTGAATATCGCAGTTTGTATAATATGCTCGAGTAGTTGTATCTTAGTTGTCTCTGTGCTCAGCCAGATGCTAATGTTCCACGTCACAGAAGTGAGAACAGAGAAACCAGAATATATCTGGTGATGCTCCAGTTGACAATTGTTTACTGAGTGCTCTGTCGAGGGTGAGAAAATGTGTGCAGGTCTCCTTCAAACTAATTTTGGTTTATTATTTTCAATAATGAACCTTTGAAATCGACCAAGAAACATTTTTTAACCCCCCCCCCCCTTCCCTCAAACTTTGTTGGTTTACGTTTCATGGTAATGTAGAATCCGAAAATCGAATAAAAATGTGGCCGTCCGTCCGCCGTACACGGCACTTTCCTCAGTTAGCATTGACCGATTTTGATGAAATTTGGTATGTGGGCTCCATTAAGGGCCTAGTTGTGCCCCGAAGATTGTGGTTGATGTAGGACTCTTCTAAGGGTAGAAATTTTGATAACGCCCTAACTCAGAAAATTTTGATATAAAGATATTGTTTTTCCGCCAATTTAAGATCTAGATATAAAGGTATTGTTTTTCCGTCAGTTTAAGATAGTATTGAATTGGTAGAGACCACGCGATGCCCTGTAGGACAAACCGTTCGCTCCCTACGAGAACTTAAGGGTTGGACTTACGATAAATCAGAAACACGAGTGTGAATCGCAAAAGAGGCCTAATCTCCGTTCAAATTTTAGCTGACCGAAATGCTATCGATATTTTTCTTCATGTTGGTTGGTGGTAACAATGGCAAAGTCATGTTCTTTGCAGATGGGTGATTTATATAGAACAATAATAAACCTTTGTGTAATAATTTGCAGCGATTGAGATGTAAGGCACCATAATTCATGACCATCTTTCGCTACTGTGTGGACGGTTATCAGAGCTTTTGGGATTGCTCCCACATAAGACGATGATGCATAGGATTTGAATTATTATAAAGATTGGAGATAACTTTTGAAAGATTGGAAAAAATCGCTAATGTTAGAACTTAATTATGAGGAACTGTCATAGGATATGATTGACGAAATTGGTTACGTTCTGCGGTGGAAAAATGTTAATTGCATGATTTGAATCCACTACTTCTCGTTCCTAAAATATTGCTGTAGAGAGACAAGTGTGTTGGAGATTTGTTGCATATTGTGACGTCAAAATCACATTTACCGCCCTTAAGAAACCTTTAATGTAATGATATACCGTTTGGTTGTAAAATTCCTGCTCAATGGTAGGTTTTTTGGGAGTTCTAATGGACAAGAAGGGATTTTTCTTCTACCACTTCCACTGTTGAAATTTCCGATTCTGCCTCATTTCCTCAACGTTCCGCGGATGCATTTCCATTTCCCACTCTTCAACTCATTATCTCGAGTAATTGAGCGCTTCCTGATAGTCTTTTTCCTGCAGATGTCAGCAGCATCCGCCTGGTTCCGTATCTTGTCATCATCTTCAGCACGTGCTTTGGAGGGTGATAGAAAACGTCTTTTCGCAACCCAGGATAGCCTGAAGGACGGACCGTTGGTCACTCCGTCCTTCGTATCTTGCCTTTTACCATCTTCATTGGCTCCGTCGATAATAATAGAGGAAAAAAGACACTTTGATTGTTATATCTAATTATAAGCTCCATTGTTCTGTTGGGATGATGCTTGAATCTTTTTCGGGTCGGAGCGACAAGGTCGTCTCTAGGCCCTGCCAGCCTTTTGAGAGTCATCTGGATTACCTAATACGAAATGATCACACGTTCGCGAACCCTTCTATTGTTGTAGTGCCGTGACAATGGGTTGCGATAGCCCGTCCAGAAGGGGTCGTATACAATGACATTTATAACTCTTCACGTCTCCATGACGACGGAGGCTGCCTTGTGCCTTCTCATGTAACCTGGTGCCTTTTCAGCAGGTACGCCTGTTGTTGTTGACCCAAGTGCAGTAGGTAATATCTTTTGTCTGTCCTGCCGTGCTCGGGTCGCTAATCGAGTTCGAGTAGGAACTTTCATTGTTGCGACCTCCCCTTGCAGCTTCGATCTGCTCCGTTCATCGGGAGTAGAGGTGGTTTGTTTTGTCTAAGGAACTCGATTTTCAACACTCCCCTCAGCATTTTGATGAAATCGCTATCCAAAACCAGCCTACTCCAAACTTCCATTAAAGTTCGA
This sequence comes from Apolygus lucorum, assembly GCA_009739505.2. Taxonomy (NCBI): domain Eukaryota; kingdom Metazoa; phylum Arthropoda; class Insecta; order Hemiptera; family Miridae; genus Apolygus; species Apolygus lucorum. The sequence continues at coordinate 58,832,391 of CM019179.2, forward strand.
TATGTCGTTTCGCGTTCCTCAGTCCCAGTCCTCATTTACTAGCTCATTGTCGAAGAGTGCTCTATCGAACTCAAACCAGTCAGAAGCCCTCATTCTCGTTACCCGTTACCCAACGGTCGAGTTGAAATTACTAACTTCACAAAACAACTAGGTCCACCCCCACTAAGTTCATCGACAGGGTTTCAAATCACGAGCCAATATTCATAGGGCTAGTCCGTATCTGACAACAATTTTAGAAAATCTCCCAACAGCTTCTCAGTACCCTGTAATTATAGTTGGAAATGGAATTTCAGCTATTTATAATAGGCAGAAGAGTACTTGTATTGTCTTCTTTGCTCAACGTTCAGGCAGCTGATGACTTTCTTGCTAAACTCATCACTTGCTCACAGAATCACTTCCAGTGCTTAAAACGCTGCAAATTATTACACAATGGTTTATTATTTTTCTATATAGATCACTCGTCTGCAAAGCCACTAACCATCCAACATGAAGAAAAACATCGATCGCATTTCGGTCAGCTATAATTTGAACGGAGATTAGGCCTCTTTTGCGATTCACACTCGTGTTTCTGATTTATCGTACGTCCAACCCTTAAATTCTCGTAGGGAGCGGACGGTTTGTCCTACAGTGCTCCGCGTGGTCTCAAAAAATTCTGAAAATTCAATACTATCTTAAATTGATGAAAAAACAATACCTTTATATCAAAATTTTTTGAGTCAGGGCGTTTTAAAATTTCAAAATTCATTTTTGAACCCTTAGAAGTTACCTACATTAACCAAATCTTCGGGGCATCACTAGATCCCAAAATGGAGCCTACATACCCAATTTCATCAAAATCGGTCAATGCTAAGTGGGGAAAGTGCCGCGTAGAGCGTACGGCGGACGGACGGCCAAATTTTTATTCGATTTTTTGATTCCACGTACCTTGAAACGTAAACCAACAAATTTTGAGGGGGTGTTAAAAAAAAAAAATTCTAGGTCGATTCCAAAGGTCCATTATTGAAAAAATAAACCAAAAAAGTCTGACTTGTTGTGGGGAGTTGAGCTTCTTCACAAAAATGTCATTGACACGTAGAATCCCGTGGTTCGAATAGTATTGCGTTGATACCAGTTGTACCTACATGATTATACTACATTTTCACTTCATGTAGTAATTACCTAAATTAGCTCAGCAGGGATAGAGTTTGTATGGGGCCATCCTGAAAACTGTTATAGGAATGTAATGTCGGAAAATTTCCTAGGATATTTCATTTTTCCGTACGGTTTGCCGGGGTCATTGGATTCTGTTTTCTGCTTTTCCAGACAGTGAAGTTTTTTAGTGAAATGTATGCATGTTTTGGAACAAAAACAAAACATATCCGAATTCGAGTGATTTTGGAGAGTAATGAGAAATTGTACTTAGAACCAATTCACGTTGACGCTACCTTTTGTCAGCAGAGAACCTCATAGGGGACAGTCTGGAACTAAAACAACACATCTAAAACTTCTATTCAGATTGTACAATATCTTCGAATACTAAGTATTACCACAAACAGACAGCCACGGTACCGAAATAGTTCAAAACTCAAAACACAACATTTTGATTTTAAAGACCGAATTTATTTTACCTGTTGGACGAATGAAGCTTTCCTATGCTCGAGTGTAAAGATGATGTGAGTGTGATTTTAAAGGTTAAAATAATAGATAAAATATAAATGTTAAGGGGGTATCAGTCGGTTGCCGTTCCTTCCTCGTTCCGGGTTAGTCTAATCTCTTAAGAACTCACGCTCAAAATTTCAAAATTGTACCTAAATTTGAAATTTTCAAGGATTTTTGAAAATTCATTATTGCATCTACCTAGGGATTGAAAAACTAGTTGGTTGCCGCTGGAATCATCAAAATCGAACACCTGAGAAAAAGGGGGTAACCCGTATATTCACTGACCAGTCAGGTTTTGAATTTGTTCATTTACTCATGTTGTTTGAATAAAAGATTTTATAGCTGTTCTTCTTTCACGCGTTGAGCATTTAAAGTACTGTACATACCATGTGTAAGTACTGTAGTCATCATTGAATAGTTTTAAAATGTATTTGCAATTTCCTAAGGATTTCCTTGTTCTGGTTCAGTGGTGAGCGAAGCCCCAACATTCAATCTAAGTAATCCGATTACTTCCTACTTTCTTCTGCTCTCATTCCCTTTCATATAATTGATCGAATCATTCTCGAATTAATACGGTAACTAGCCCTCCTTGTTTTTGTTTATTCGAGTTGAAACAAAAGTGGTCGAGCCTCCGGTAGTAAAGCGAAGAAATATTCATCCGAAGAAGCAGATGATCAAGATAACGTGCAATTCATTCTCGTTGAGGTACCGCTAAAAGCAGACAACCGTGTGATTATTTTGTCAGTTGGAAGTATCTGATCGTTAAACTCAACCGCTTCTAGTTGTTACTCATGGCACATCGTTAGCAGCAATCTACGTGAGATTTCGCTCCATTTGTCAATAATTCTCGCTGTAATTTCTAATTATAATCAAATCGAGCTCATTTTCAAGGTTGATTTTTGGCTGCTTTTAGTCAACTGTTTTTCATGAATTGTCATAGAATTTAATGTAGTGTGTCGGAGTACCCCGCTACTCGAAGCTGGTGGATCGATGATGGAATTGCGGTATTTTATTCCGAATTAATGGAAGTCGATTTCTAATTACCTAGAGCTTACCTATCCTGATCTGCTGCATTCACTAATGGATTGCCTGGGTGGATATATGTTTTTATTCCCAGATATGACAGGATGCAGGTCACTTATCCATACAGAAGTATTCTATAGTGTGAAAATCAATAACGTTGAAATACTTTAAAGAAGGGTACTCTGATAATCTTGTAAATAATATTCAGCTGATAACAATAACTGGTTAAATGCTTGCACCTACTCTGCTGGAAGATACTCAGATGTAAACTAGAACTAGAGAGTAAGAGAACTAGAAGGTAAGATGGTGATGAAGAAGAGAGAAAAAGAAGGGCAAAACAGTCGGAAGAGTACTGTATTGTCCTGTCCTTGGATTGAGGTGGAAGGTTACAATAGTGTTTTCCTTCGGGAGAAAGTAGAAGATTATAATAATGGAGGACGATGTGCTTTTGGGGGTAGCCATGGTGTAACGTTAGCATCAAATTGCTGGTAGCGTGTTAAAAACGCGAATTTTACCCTACCGCATCTTCTCCTATTTAAAAAAAAAATTCATTGGACATTGTATGCTAATCGCGAATGATGTACCGAAATTGAGAATCGCTTAACAGTGCTTTGGGACACCCATTTAAAAAAAAATCACACCACGTTTCTCACCGTTTCTCATGTTTTTCCTCAAAGAAACCTGAATGGGTAAAAAAAAATTCCCTCGGCGAATTTTCGAAGAAATCTTCTCTCTAATTGAAATTTTAGCTATCTGAGAGAAATTTCTAAAATTGTTCTCATATCAAAAATTTCACACCACGTTTCTCACCGTTTCTCATGTTTTTCCTCAAAGAAACCTGAATGGGTAACATAAAATTCCCTCGGCGAATTGTCGAAGAAATCTTCTCTCTAATTGAAATTTTAGCTATCTGAGAGAAATTTCTAAAATTGTACTCAAAAATTTCTTTTTAAAATGTGTGTTTATAAAAACACGGTTTTAGACCTATTTTTATGATTTTTCCTATGTGTATTTATGATTTTTGGAAAAACTTCAGGAATCGCTTTAGAATGTTCCAAAGTGGAAAAATGTCCAAAGTGGAAAAAAAATCAAAAAATCCCATTCTAAAAATTTTAAGTCTATTGTAAAGCTAAGTGTATGTAAAAAATTCATTTTAACCTTGAAAAGGTTTTAGCGATGGGACCCCCCGCCGAAAAACGACAGGAAAAATCGACAGTAAAAAGCGACAGGAAAGTAGCGCTATGATTTATCATATGCTTGACGACAAATATGCTTGACAACCTGATGTTATTATGAATAAGGAGGTATCTTAAATATTACAGTGGAAGAAAGATAAAGAGGGAGAGGGAGCAAAAACCTTTTCAAGGTATGTCACATTTTAGCCATTAGGCTCTAAGCGGAAATCATCCGGGGGTGCAGGGGGCGAAGCCCCCGCCGAGGCGCGCAGCGCCGAGTTTTATAGGGCGGAATTCACAGTCATTCCTCAACGCCGAGGAACTCCTCAAGGAGGCGATGAGGAACCGTCGCATGCTCTGCGCTATTCACAGTCGTCATGTCGAGGAAATCCTTGAGGAGTTCCTCGAGTCGTATGACCATTTCCTCAGCGTCGTACTCACAATCCTAACTCGACGTTGAGGAAATCCTCAAAATCGGCTTAAAAGGAGCAGAATATCGAGGCACATGAAAAGGTCCCTCAAGGAGTTCCTCAACACTTTTTTTGTTAACTATCGGGTTGGGTTACCCACTTTTTTCCAATTTTCTGTTGTCAGAATCCGTACATAATGCTTCGATGATCTTAATTGAAGGCCTTGCTTTTTTCACAATTTTCACAATTTGTTGGGAATCGAAAAAAGTTTCAGAAATTCCTGCTTCAAAATTTTAAAAATCCAAGTATACTAAATTAATTATGACTAAGGACGGATAGCAACTATATAATTATTATGATTTGATTTTTTTAAATAATTTACTCGAAGCGCAGCAAGCAATTGAAGTTTGCAGATAGCTCGTTTTTCCAACAAATAGTTTTCCAAATCCCTATTTTCATCACTAATTTGTTAAAACATTTCTCCTATAACTTTCCAACGACATTATATAAATCGTCAATATCATCGGACTTTTTTACATAAACACTCCATCATTTTTATAAAGATTTTTATAAGAATATAAATATGAGGGGTCGAATAACGAGGTAAATAGCGCGGTAAAAAGAGGTAAATATAGCTCATAATTCAACCCAATAACGTACCCGGTACATTGTACCGGTATTCGAGTTGTCAAGCTATCTGCCAGATGGTCCGATTTTTGGTTTTTACATTTATAACTATCGGAGGGCTAGCGGCTCCTCACAAATGAAGCAGTATATTTTTCTGACCCCAAAAATGTACTTACGGATCTCAGTAAATACATAAACGTTGTATGCGAAGCTGTGTACGTTTGTATTTAGAGCAATGATGAATGTGAGTGTTTGCAACATCGAGATAGAAAAAAACAGATAAAACAAATCACAGATTACAGGAGAAGTTATGAATGTTTGATCGCATTCTTGTTTCTCGTTTGCAGACAACTTCGGTGATTTGTTCCGACAGAACTCACATCCGAATTCGCAGTCCAGGAGGATACAATGTAGAGGTCTTCTGGAATCACTAGAGTACTTTTCAATGTTCAGATTGTCAGCCGTCCGAACGATGAAATTCGTGATATTGTTTGAACGCACAGCCCATAATTCGGGAATTTTCAAGCGCAATCAGACTCTGCCTTGAGAAAAGCTATCATCAAATAGACCCTAATCCGTCTCAAATAATCTCCAGCAGAAGTCGCACAAACACAAAACCAACTGACTTAAATAGAAACCACAGAGTACCGGATACAAGAGAAACAAAAATAACAAATCCACATGCCAGCATAACCTCTCAAAACTGCTCAGTGATGTTTGGCCGGGGGGAAATTCCTCGTTTTCTTCCCTCCAAACGGGGAAATTCCCCGTTTCCTTCCCTCAAAATAGGGAAAAACAAGCTAACAGTGTTGCCAACTGCTGGTTGAGGAACTCCCCAAGGCTCAGATCGAGGAGTTCCTCATGTCGAGGAGTTCCTCTTGTGGAGGAGATCCTCGAAAGATGAGGAGTTCCTCATCTGAACTATGAATACCAAAATTCGAGGAGTTCCTTGGGTGAGGAGTTCCTCGACGCTTCCTTGAGCAATGACTGTGAATTCCGCCCTTAATTCTCTACAGCAGAGCAGACAGCAAAGCAAAGCAGACAATCTCTACTCCCCTGGAATATTGTTTCAATTTATTACTATTTTCAGCTGTTTGGGGAACCCAGGGAGTCATGGAGGTTCTACTCATAGAGATAAAGATTCCTCGTATGAGCTACAAGAACTGATTTGTAACCCATAATAGTATTTTTGTGGTATATTGGTCATCGGCATGAAATTTACTAGCAGATTTCGAACTGTGGAGGTTGTTTTTATGAAGCGTTATGTACTTCACTAAAATGGGACCCACTTGAAATGTTAACTGTGATCACAGGCTGTGGAAGACCAGGATCATATTCACTGAGCAAGCTTTTGAATAGTAATGACTAGAGCTCGGCAATATATGCGAAATAAAACCTCAAAATATGCACGTAGATGCCCAATATATGCATTTTTACATATGCGCGAAAAAATCCGAAAATATGCCTTCAAAATATGCGCAAGATAGTTGAACAATTATATAATAAGTGGGAAACAAAGTCTTTTCAGTACATAGTTACTTGTATTTATTCAATTTTTTGTATGTACATTTTTATACAAAATCATTTTATACAATTTTTACAATAGTTTTACTCAGTTTTTAGACAAAACAGTCAATTGTTAAAATATGTTAGCTTGTACTACCAAGTGCTTTTCCAAATTTTCAGTTGTAAAAGATTTTCTCAAATCGTGCAACAATAGTTTCAGACGGGAGAATGACCGCTCCACATCTGCTGAGACAATTGGTAGATATTTGAAAGACGCCACTTCTTGAGGAGTGTATGACCAATTGCTGGTGTTGGGTGAGTCGCCTTCCAACACTTTCGCCAACACAACGACAGTTTTCCAGCCAGGATTTCGTTTGAGTACACACCCTAATTTTTCTCGAACGGTTTCACCTGTTTTTCCGGGCCATGATAACGCCTCCTCATTAGAGGAAATAGCTGACAAAACTGGAAAATATGGCTTTTGTCAAGAAATGCCCATTATATGCACTTATACCAAAAACTGCGAACATATGCAAATATATGCACGATAAATTTAAATTTGGAGCGACAAAATGGCTTGAATATGGCATATTTGGACTCCTTACAGCTTGGGCATATCGCAAAAAAAAATATGCAAATATGCAAAATGCCGAGCCCTAGTAATGATATACCATCCGAGACAACCCCTCTAAGGCCGACCGGATATGACCGTCATCCTTTCTATTCTTCCAAAATTAGAAAATCACGATTTTCCTTGAATTTTTCAATTTGATTTCAATTGAATTGTTCATCTGATTGGCTGTTGCAGTGAGATGCATTTGGAAAAGCCACTCAAGTACCTATTCACGATTTCCACGAAGTTGGTACTAAATGGTTCCAACCATCCAGATGGCTAAATAATTACTACTTTCTTTATCAAATGAAGAAGTGCTGTGTAAAAAGTAGGTAATACACGACGTCTTATTTTTCGAGCATTTTCCCCAGTTCCTTCGATTATGTTGCGCCTTCCTGGAATTTACTTCAATCTTGGCCGACCATTTATTAAGACCTTACCCTCACGTTGATCGGATTCTGTTAATGTTATACACGTTTTAACCGGAGTTCGATTAGTAACGGCACATCATTCCCCATGGGGGAACATACTCACGCTATGCTCCATCACCTTCAGGATAATACGGATTCCGTGACGTGGTTATTCAGCTCCGACAAATCGACCCCCGTAATTAAAAGGGAACCGTATCCTCATCCCTGCCATTTGCTACCAACGGTTTGCTCTCGAGAAGCGTCCTCCGGCAGCTGTGGTTTCTGCGTGATGGCGATGCGATGATCGGGGATCCGTTTGACCCCCTTTTTAGGCGATTGTTTGTCGCCAGGAATCCAATGACCGAACTCCATCTGCCGTATAATACGATCGTTTCCTCTGCTCTTCCTAACGCAGCTCGTCCGTTCCTTGAAATTGCCCTCAACAGTCAGCAGTATTTGATGAGACTCAGCTTCTTATCCATCTCGGCTAATCTCATTCATTACCATTGACATGATCTCAGCGCATTTATTTTTAGTCTTGGTTCAGGTTTGCTTATGACTTCAAATTTCACGCACTAGTGCAGGTCTTTCTGTTTAACTATAACACGGTAGTGTTATAGGTGCTCACGTTCACATAACGCAATCGCTAGACTAAAGTTTATTATTTCTATACAGAACACTCGTCTGCAAAGAACACGGCTTTGCCATTGTCACTACCACCATAGGTACTACCTACCTACTTCAAAATCAATCTTTAGTCCAACCCTTACGTTCTCATGGGAGGAGGGGGGATATTTTTTCTTGGTCGATTCCAAAGGTTCTTCTTCCAAATGGTTCCGAACTGCAGTTTTATGATAAATAGTTTCAACCGATCAGAAAATGTGCTTACACATCCATCATGTTATCTAAGTGAAAGGTTTTTTTCCTCAAAACTTATCCTAATCCAAATAATGTGTTGTCCTTTTTGGTTTATTATTTTCAATAATGAACCTTTGGAATCGACCAAAAAAAAAATGTTTTAACCCTCCCCCCCGTCCCTCAAAATTTGTTGTCCGAAATCCGAAAATCAAATAAAAAATTTGCCGTTCGTCCGCTATACGCCATACGCGACACTTTCCTTAGTTACCATGGACCGATTTTGATGAAATTTGGGATTCCCCTTGGAACTCTATGTGAACAGAGAGCTACGAGATCGTTCGCGATTGTGTTGATGGTTTTTCAGATCATTGTACAGTGGCTCACTGATAATCTACATCTCGCTCTGGTGAAACACGTAATGAAAACGCTGCAAATCATTACACAATGGTTTATTATTTTTCTGCAGATCACTCGTCTGCAAAGCCACCAACCATCCAACATGAAGAAAAACATCGATCGTATTTCGGTCAGCTATAATTTGAACGGAGATTAGGCCTCTTTTGCGATTCACACTCGTGTTTCTGATTTATCGTACGTCCAAAACTTAAATTCTCGTAGTGAGCGAACGGTTTGTCCTACAGAGCTCCGGGTAGTCTCAAAAAATTCTAAAAATTCTATAGAATCTTAAATTGAAGGAAAAACAATACCTTTATATCAAAATTTTTTGAGTTAGGGCGTTTTCAAAATTTCAAAATTCATTTTGGAACCCTTAGACGTAACCTACATCAACCAAAATCTTCGGGGCACAACTAGACCCCAAATGGAGCCTACATACCAAATTTCATCAAAATCGGTCAATGCTAAGTGGCAAAAGTGCGGACGGACGGCCAAATTTTTATTCGATTTTTGGATTCTACGTACCTTGAAACGTAAACCATCAAATTTTGAGGGGGTGTTAAAAAAAAATTTCTTGGTCGATTCCAAAGGTTCATTATTGAAAATAATAAACCAAAACTGCCTAAAATCGGTTAAATAATTCTTTGAAAAATTGCTTCACGTTTCATGCTGTAGAAGTGAACGTTTTCCGTGGCTTTGTCCTAAATAAAAATGTAATGCTTAACTCTAAAACGAAGAAACGCACACCATCTTTCAAGTGATGGCATGTCTCCAAAGGTGCAAGTTTTTTATCTATCCTCTCCTTCACCGACCTCTCAGGCTGAGAAGCGATCCTAAAAAACATCCGAACTTATTGATGTTTGACGCTCTGGCTATTGACCAGGGGTTTCCCTATTTATTTACATTCGAGTTGGGAAGGAAAAAAGGAACTGTCACTCGAATAAAGCAGTTTAAAAATAAAATACCATTCGCAGTCTGCGGGTCCAGTCGCGGTGAGCAGATTACGAAGATAATGAAAGTCGCCTGAAAGAATCTGGAGCACTTCGACGATAACTTTCCACTCCCAAGCCAAACCGATGCTCATAATCAAGAAAAAGGTAACTGAGAAACCGCGTGAATCGTTTTCACTGTAGGATAAACGAACCCGCAGTTTCATTGCAGCGACCGCATTCTGAGGGTCGGTAAATAAATATTATTAGGCGGTTTGGAGAGCAAAGGGGTTAGTGATGCAACGGTGAGAAAAAGTTTGCCTGCATAGGTGGAGAAAGTGGATTATAAAATATTCACAGATTGGCAACACCAACTGTGAAGAATAAAAAAAGGTAGGACTGATATCCTGAATGTGCAACCATGTTGTCTTCCATGTGTATGGAACCAGCGCTGTTTCATCGATTCAGTCCACTTTGTGCTGGAATTTTGACTAAAATTACTCAATATCGATCTCGTAGTTGAGAAAGGTCATGAATTATACTGTGATGAAACTGCTTCCCTGAATCATGAGCTAGTATTAGGATGCCACCACTAGTTGATAACTTCCATCCAAATACCCAAGAATTAAAGTGAAAGTCGAATAAATACTTCTTGTTTCATCAATCGTGGTGAACCATGAAGTAATGTTCACTTCTTTCCTCCGTATATACACCTCGTTCCGTTCCACTAATTCGTAATGAAGTTTGATAGTTGAGAAAATTATTTTTCGTTACCGTGGGACTAAATCAGACACTACGGCCGAAGCAACGCCGCCCTATATTCCCATCAAATTAAACTTTATCGGGGAGAGCGTGAAAGTGTTCTGGAGAACGATCGCACGTAAAAATCGAACCATCAAACGGTTGACTAGGGTTGAAATAATGCAAAATAATCGGAGTGCAGGGAACACGGATGGTTACTGGACGGTAACCAAATATTTTCCGTCCACTGTAGTTAGGTTACGCAACTTCCTTTTTACGGAGGTACGTCATGTTTCTGCGTTATCTCACGTTCGGTGATCCATGAAGTCTCGCCAATCGAATCACTTTTAGATTTTAAACCCATGTACCATAATATTCTTTCTTCTCCGACTACTGGTACCCAAGGCCCATCACTGGAAAATGTAGTGACACTTAGCTTTCATGTCCGTCCATAACTGAATGTTAGACCGTAAGAACGGGATCTGGTGGATCTCGTTTTACTATTTAACTTTCCCTATATGAGATAATGTAGATAATGGTTTATTATTAAATTAGATCAGTTACAGCAAAAAAAAGGTGCGGTAAGGAATTTGGCTAGCGGTACCTACTAGGATATTCCTGCGTCGGTTCGCGTCGGATAATAATTATAAATTCTACTCAGTGCCTGCCCTTGGATAGCTCATCAAGATAGAATTTATATGGTATGGGAGTTTGATTTTATTTTTTTAATTTTTTTAATTTTTTTATTTTTTTATAAATAAGCGCAGGGGGCACGCCATAAAATGAAAATAAATAAATAAATCAAATATAATGGGGAGGACACCCAGGACTCACCCGACGCCGGCCCGAAAAGATGAGGAAAGTGGGGGTGGGAGAGAGGGATGAAGGGAAGTGCCTCTATAAAACGACCACCAGTTCAAATATGAGCCGAGCAGGACACGGGTGGTGATACCACGGAGTACGCCTACTGAGATGCCCAACTCACGCAACTCCGTGGCACTTTTCCCGCACCACACTCCGCGCCATGACAAGGTTGCAGCCATCACCCTGAAGTTGTTGGGTGCCACTCCTTTTAGCTCCGACACTGCTTGCTCCGCTAAGTGCCTGTCCCGTACGGGTAAGACCAGCCCATTGAGTTGAGGAATGGTAGACTATAGGAAGTTCTAGGTTCGCTAAAACTGACCAATTTGAAGCTGGCTATTGTATTAAAGTATTGTTTAAATCAGTCAATTTTATTGAATATTGTATTAAAGTATTTAGATTGAATTTGGCAAGATTCTGGGGTGTTTAGTAAGAAAGCAAGAGGTTCGTTCCTTAAGAGTACTACTTTCAAGACTTTCCACCAGACTGCATGTAGGGCCTTAGGAAGCAGAATACTTATAAGAGTTACCCACTCCTGTGCTTGGGGATTCCCGAGATTTGGGAATAATTCTCAAGGGGCGGTAGTCTGGCTGGTGAAAGGTCCATAACTTATTCTTTCGTTTATTATGTTAAAATTATAAATAGTTAAAAACTGAGAGGTTTCCCACAAAGATGATACGATGTAGTGGTTCATCAAAACATGAATAGCCATCTACCGTCCGGGTAACATCGGAAAATTAGGTAGTGATAAAATTTTAGTATTTTTTTACGTTTGCGCATACTTATAATGTCCCGAAAGCAATAAAATTCACAAGGGACCGTCAAGAGTTCAGCCCGTACATTCTTAGACATTTTCAACGAAATTGGGTGAAAATTGTGGTTTATGGTTATTACAACATTGTCACTTTTGCGCATGCGCTGATTTGATCACGAAGCAATTCATCTTGGATACAGCCCACACAATTGTTGGAAGTTAAATAGATTTTTGGCTCATCAATTTACTCAGTGACTGTTTTCCGCTGCCAGTTGTCGTAATATTCTCTTATTCTTCAATCTGAGGCTGCTCAGCTTCCAGACTCACAGCAAATCGAAGTCCAGAGATGTTCTACACGACCTTGCACGAGCCGAAGAGCACTGCTGTACTCATCGTGTCTGAAATGCCTGACATTATCTCCCGGATTGTACCTCGGGGCTGGAGCATGAACGTCATACCGGATCTTGCTTTTCTCTGTTGACTGAAGTAACCTGTTTTCTTTCCCAACTCGTGGGTCTCTAGTAAGTAGAAATGCTGATCGTACCCTTTGTAGATCCGAGTACGCAAACCAGGAGGGCCACCTGGATATTTTCAAACTCCAACGTGAATCAAATTTGCAAGGAAACAGGCTGAGACTTCATGTCCATCCTCGCCAACATTACCTATATGATATGATATCCAGGAACGCCCTGATCAATTTATCTCTATTCATCATCGATTGGTTTTTGACCAATTTCTTACAATGTGGCACAAATTGTCAACCGAGAACAATATTGTAGATGGTAGAATAAGATGGTTATCGTATAACTGTTCAGTATGTTTGTCGGCAAAGTGTCGCGGATAACTCTCTAAGATACAAACCTGAAAATTCGTAACTCTATCAAGAAACTCATCCTCTATAAACCTTTTAAATGACAATTCTGAGAAGCGAATTCCATCACAGTTGTCATTTAGTATTGCTCAGAAAACCAAAAGTAGTACACAAGTACTTACGTACTTCTATGATGGAATTGGACGACTCGATTGGAAGATTTGAAATTCACAAGTTGATCAGTCCTCAGTATGGATGCCAAGTTGCGACGCTGCCCTAGCACGAGCTCACACCCGACCTGGCGTCCTTGAGTTCTCTTTTTCCAATTATTTTTTAATTTATTTGCACCTGCCTTTGATGCTCTAATGGGTGGGACCAACCCTTCAGACCCTTGAAGCTTTCTCATTCGCACAAACTCAAAATTCACATCGTACGATTATCAGTTTGTATTTTATCAATTTTGCTTTCCAAATTTACCAGATGTAAACAAAACATTTTTACTCGTGATGTCGGGAAGAAGTCTTCCGAACTCGAAATTTTCACTCTCTCTTAACATTGTAAACCTTCTTGAACAATTTTGGTCGAGTGCCCGATAATTCTTGTTACGGGAAAAACTATACGAACTTCCTGGACTGAAGGAAATTGTGCGGGTAGGGTTGAAAATGGCCCTCTGAGCATCTCATCGCTATCGAATCTGTGGCTGCCACTACGCATGCGCAAACGTGACAAGCACAATTTCACAACTGTGTTCATTTATTTTTAGAAAATATTCAAAGAAAATTAATTAACATTTTTAAAATGGACTTTTTGACTTTTTTTAACTGAAATCCGTTTTGGAACATTCTAAACCAATTCCTGAAGTTTTTCCAAAAATCAAAATTTGATAACATATAACTAATATTATAAACTAATATTTGATAAACATTTAATGTTTATGTGTGTCACTGCTGAAATAACTTAGAATTGCTTCGCAAAAATTTCAAATTTTTGCCACAATGTTCATAATAATAAACGAAAAGGCGAGTTCGCTAGCCAGGAATTTTGGACAACCCTTTTTAGACAACCCAAATTTCAAAATTAGGCCAAAAAACAAGTTTTTAGGTTTTTTGTAACTGTTGTCATCATTATCATAATCATTTTTATAGTGCCTACAAAAAGACTTTGTGGGATCCTGATGGGTGAAAAAATTAACTCGTTTAGTAATTTCTTTCAAATTGGCTAAATTTCTTATTTTTTCTTTTAGTTGAAGGTTTTACTTCCGCGTGGTTTTTCACTTCCCTTTACACCAAAAACTGCACAAGGATCTCAACTTTCCAACGGTATAATAGTTAAAAAAAAAAAAAAAAAATCAAATTGGTGTTTAAGCCCTGAAAAATGTGAATTTTTTTTCTCGAAAATCACGTTTTGACGGCAGGAGGACTCCTTTGTTGGATGAAGGGTTGGAGGAACGGTGGCTATTCCGTGAATTTGATGTAAATACGCGGTAAATCATGCCTTTCTATGTAGGTACCTATTCAACCTACAAACATGAATTTTTAATCAAACAAAAAGCTCTTATTTCCTGTAATTGGGATTCTCTGACTTCAGTGGGCACAACCACGTTGCAAGGCTCGTGCCCGCGGTTTTCTAGACAATATCACTTAGTCCTTACAAAAACAATTTGTCCGGTCTCGAATAAACCTGGACGCAAAAAAAACCGTTGTGCAACTCTTCGCAAGGTTTTTTATTCTTATTCCAAACCCCTCCGTCATTACCCTTCCCGAGTTTTCTAGAGGTAATTTCCTCCGACTCACCTTGCTCTCGTCATTGTCGTCTATGTGGCAATGAAGTTTCTCAAAGGCGCAACAGTTGTGAAGGCGGCATATTATCGTTAACCCGCAGCATCTTTTCAATTTGGAACCGTCTGGTGCCATCTGGTGGCGTATAAATAACTTTCGTTTCGAGAACTTTATCCTGGCGGTTACTGTAACCGTCTAATGTAACTTTGATAGCATTATATTTAACCCCGTAGCTCCTCCATTGCTCGATAAATACGCTCTTGGCCTTTTGGTGCACCTTTTGGCCTTTAAGTATCTAGTATAACGATTTACGATTGGTATCTTAGTGTTACGATTTTCGAAAAGGGTGGTGACGAAATCCACTGTGGTTTGGTAAACTCTTAGATTGATGGATATGGAAGTTTTGTTTTAATGATTCAATCGTTACATGACTGTTGAATTTTCAGGATAACTTTTTATCATCAGACATAAATTAATTTTATATGTTTCTTGTCATTCAGTGATTCAAAATCACAAATCATATTACAATAATCTTAATAAATTATTTCAAAAATCCATCGCCAAGTGTATTTGTGGTACTGCCTGACTAACAGAGCTACAAAATAATATTTACCGAGTTTTTCATTTGTTTTTCACTGGTGACGGATGACACATTCTCAGACCACCTCAAAGACACAATATATTTATACTATTCTGTGAACGTAAGTCGTTTTACTTTCTAAACACGAAAAAGAAAAGTGTTTTACAGTTCATATTGATTTTGGAACCACTATCGGAGCCCCTACTTTTACCAAGCTAGTCCCAATTAGCTTTATTAGTTCACCTTTTAGTTTCAATGGTATTAGTTGACATATCTTTATGATGATAGTAGTTGATTTACGTACTCGTACATTTCAAATTATATATAAAATGTTCATTATCGGTATTGTTGGCCTAAGTGGTAGTTGCTGGTATGATGGCACGCTGAATATTCTAACCTCTACTTTCTAAATGTTGATATTTCTTCGCAAGTTGGAGAAATTCCTAAATTATAAATTTTTGATAATAATGAACATACAAATTTTGAAGTCTGGAAGAATGAAATATCAACTTTCCATTTTGAATCTACTCTAAAGATGCGTCATCCCAGATGGTATCAAGAAAGGACGTGAACTGACACATGCGGGTCGCTCATAGTAGGGGCTGATGGGGCTTATTATTTCAATCTCTGAGTGAAGGAACTTTATGAAGAACAGTAATATCTGTACATGCGGGCGTTAGTGGTCTCACTTTCACAGTCCCTCAATCTTCGATGTAAATAATTATATTTTACAGTTTAATACCTCCCATTTATTTGCTGTTATAAAATTTCCTGATTTACTGAAAAACGTTCATAATTGGAAGTGGATGTTTGGCTCGACTAATGACTACCAGAAGTCCGTGACATTTATTTATACTCTTTTGCAATAAAAATGGATTTTGTAAGTACTTATAAGTTTATATGATTCTAAATAATTCCCATGCATCATAGAATGTATACTATTCCATATTGCTGTAAGTTGACATCCAAATTTATCGATGTGAAATTATAGCTAATTGTTAAAAAATTGATTGGATGTAATCGGGTAGATAGATAGATATTTGTTTATTGGCTCCATTTTGTACAATTTTTACACGAAGAAAAAATGCATAAAGGGATGCGATTTGCACTGATTTCCACCCGATGTTAGGCTTGGCCCGTGTTGTAGAGTAGGATCTTTGCAAAATTGCTCCCTCTGGGTGAGTAAATTGATTAATACATATATTATGATACACAAATCTTAGGTAGATATTTATATTATATAAATTATTACAATTAAATTATATTTAATTATTTTTATTATATTTATTGTTATTATATTATTATTATTATTATTTATTATATTGTACTACTATATTATGATGAAATACTTTTTCTACCATTACTAAAATTTACATGATTGGACTGAAGGATGGACGCTATTTAATAATCTCTAATCCTACACATATATGCTGTTTTATAGCCTCTCGCATCTGAAGCCCCCTTCTGTAACTAGCCAACTTAACACTTGCTTTTTGTATTTTGGTCTAGTGAACTTCTGGGGATTTTTCATGCTACAAACAATTTCTCTATGTAACAGATCAAGATCGGGCTGTGCGTTCCGTTTTAAGGTCTGATATGGCCCTCCTGAGATTTTCCTTGCAGTCCCACGCTTCACTTTTTGAGTCGTTTTAGGAACCGAGCTTTCGCAAATCAGAAAACTGTGCTCGTTTACAACCTTCGATCAATACGACCCGAATATATTAAATTTCTATATGGTTTTATGGATAGCGAACAGAGCACGATATAAACTCGAATTTCATCATTTAATAATGATAAACAGGAGATTTCCACTACCTTTCCGACCGTCGCCTTTGACCTTACGTCACGGCGAATATCGCACCTTCGCGAACGATCGTCACTTCACGATTCAATAAAGCGTTACCGTTTTCGTTTTAACAAAGTTCATGTGACGTTTGTCGCGAAATAAACATTTTTTAAAATTTTGGTGGAAAAAATGGAGTAAAATTAATCATTATTAAATGATCTAGGTCTACCATCCGTAATTTTTTTCTACCCAGAATCTGGTTAATAAAAATTCTTAGAGCCCCCATTATCGAACTATGTTGAATGAATAATTTATTATTGTGAATGGAGTCTCTATTCACGATTAGAACGTCCGCTCCGGGTCGGACTGTACTTCACTCTGCTCATCCCTTTGGCGTTCTTCGTATTTTCTACCTCCTTGGCCTCCGAGAAATGAATTATATCTGTTGTACTGAAGGTATTGAAATGGTTAGTGAATGAAAGGCCACCTTACATTTGTAGGTTCAGCCTCGGGTTGTTAGTTTTCAGTAATTTCGGCAGGGATTCAATATTGGTTCTGACGACGAGACGAAAATATTTCAAGACAAATATAGTAAAGACGGAAAGAAGTAAACTATTTGATTTGAAGTTCACCTGCCGAATTTGGTGACTTGGCTTCTCAAAGTAATCTTTTTAGACTCTTCAAGCTCTAACAATCATTGTTTCAGGTAACAAATTAATGAGTGATCGTTCCCTCTCTGTATAGTCTTGTCTTTTTACAATCCCAATTATTGAGATGAATGTTCAACGTACAGTCGAGGCGTGCGAAATTGGCCAGAACCCTACGAAGATGAAGGTTGACGCCTGTGGGAACCCCTTGTTTCTCAATTCTTCATTGTATTTTAGATTCTATAGGCCACTGGGTTCATCGTCAGACTCTTAGTTCTAACTAATTATGCCAGTTTATGTAACGAACTCGACTACCCACGCTTCTAATGTGGAATCTGAAGTGGCTAGAAGTTGTTGGAAGAATTGAAATTTGAATCAGTAAAATATTTCGTTGTGAGATATTGTTGGGTATTAGTCTATTCAACTGAGACATTTTCATAATGAATTGGATTATGAGTAACTCAACTCAGAAATTAGCGAAAATATGCACCCTGCTAGATGTTTCAATACCAAAGCAAACTAGGCAGAAAAATAGGCTGAAACAGCTGGATTTTGAAAATAATATCGTTAAAAATCAGGGGACGAGTTAATAATTTCGGTTTCCAAAATATTTTGACAAGTTAGTACCTGGGTATCTTGCAAGAATTAAGTTACAATTATGATGTACCCAATGTTTTACAGAATGTTTTTGCAGTAAAGTATCTCATAAATAAGAGACTTAGGAATACGGTCAGTCTTTATCGTGAAACACGATCTCATGAAATTTGAGAGTAAATATTCTACCTTGTTCTCTCTATGATCTTCTACTTATTTATTTGTACTACAACATTAGTTGTGTAATTTTAGGTGTATGTCTCTTGATGTGAGTTCATGAGCTGTAACAGTATAATTGTATTATAGTTCATATGTGTTATCTACTATTATCTCCGCATGTTCAAACGTTCGTTCCTATCTTTCCAGAAGCTATCAGTTAGATGATGGATGTTTGAGTAGGTACCCAGTTACTTATCTTCGTAGGGGTGCTTTCATGTCAACATTGTTCCTCGATATCGTGGAAACTCAATACGGGGTACTTTCAGATTCCCCCTTTTACTCCAATACGTGACAGAAGTTGCTTTCAAACTATCCTTATCAACGGGTTTTGCATTGTTTACTGTAACTTGAATCTCAAATTGCTTCTTACAACCCTAAAGCAGCCCTACAAAAGGCAAGAGTACACCATTGTGTGAAAATAACCAAGAAACACGCATGAAGTAGAATTTGGGTCTGAGTCTCCCAATCTTTCTAAGGAATAAATCATGATGAAAGGAATTACTGACTTTCGAAGGTCTTGAATGAAGCCAAGAAATCCGTATGTACGCAAATTTCACAATTAAAACCTATCTGTTTGAAATTAAATGCTCAGAGATTGTCCCCTACAACACCATCAAATTACGAGGTTAAATGTAAAAAACGGTTCAATTAAGAAAGAAGTGGGGCTCGTTAGAAATTTGTCTAGATTTGCTCTTCTGAGGCCATATGTTTCTGATGTATACTTTCCTTCTTGAATTCAACATTTTTGCTATAAAAATACGTAATTTATTAGGTACTTACCGTAATTTCTTCTCAAGTTTGTTGGAATGTTGGGAAATGCAGCATTTTTCAGCAAGCCGTATTTGACTTTGAAAAACTACGGAGCAATAATCTCTAGAAAGAATAGATATGTGTGTACCTAACGATCGGCTTCTAGCGGTGAGATTTTGCAGGGAGTGAAGGAACTCAGGAAGAACAGCTTTACAGGCAGTTCAGTCCAAAACATGCGAGCTGACTCTACTGTGTCCATTATAAAACGAAGACTTCGTCCTGAAATGACAGTAATTCCGAACTAATTCGGGTTGTAGTGACCGCCGTCGCCGCAGCTCCAATCATTCCACGCTGGAAGGATTTGAGGTTTGAATTGAAAAGCTGCGGCAGAAGCGAAATCTCAGAAAGACTGAGAAGTACTTCAGGAAGTCAAATTTTTGAAACTTAGCGTCAAAAGATTTGAATTCACGTACATACATGATATTGAAAACTAGCTGGTTTTCATTTTCGGTCCTATTCGTTGATGTTGAAATCGAAACGTTTGGATCGACTGAAATTGAATATGCCACGATCAGCGAAGTGAGATGCGGTTTCTGATGTTTATTTCGTTTTTGCGCCAAAATCTGAGAAGTCTAATTTTGACATTGTGTCTTTTTGGGACGCTTGAGATGGAATGGGTGAGCGCAGAATAGGTTTTGAAACTTTTATAGCCCTTTTCTTAACCCTACGAATGAATGAGACCCAATTCAGCTTAGTGAACTCTTGTATTTAATTCGATTCTGTACCATCCCAAGAAGTCGAGTTTCCACAAAGAGCCTTTCTATGCGAACTGGATCAGCTGAGTCAGCTCTGTAGCTATTTCGCCTTCATCCAATGCATATTTCCCTGCAATTGCAACGTGTTCTTTGTCGTCTGCTGTATTTTTAGGAAAGCAGGCATTATTTCTTGTACTAAAATAATTTATCATCCTGGTTTAAAAAAATTAAAAATTCAGATGAGGTAATAGAAACTACGAAACTTCTCCTATTTTTCCAGGGGTTTTTCGGTAACCGAGAATGATGATCCTTTTTTTTCGAAGCGGTCGAAATTTTGTTGAACCATATATTGTCTCATCGACATAATATTATAATTCGTATGTTGGATGTATTGGCGTCAAAAGTACAAAAGGTTTTGTATTCTAATTCATGACATCATTTTTTATAATAGGCTTGGAAAGAAGGAGTTTTCTGTATACAAAAAATCGACGTTTTTCGAAAAAGAACGTGGGATTGTGAAGTGGGAGCGTGGAGATTGTACATTAGCTCCCTACACACTTGGAATAACAAAAGCTTGAGGTCAGGAAGGCGTCAGTCATGCATATAAGGGTAATTGGTATGGTAATCAAGGTGCCGTATGACATAGACCGGGGGAATTGAATACGGCTCACATCTGTGAACTTATCCGGAGAGACGTGTGGCATAACGAGGAGATAAAACAACTTTGTATTCAAGTGTATTGTAATAAGACTGCAGGACGCTCATTTGAAATTCCGAAAAAGGGGGCGTAATTATGAATTCTGTCATCGTCTATCCTCTATACCTAATCAAATCTTCATTAAGAGGTCTTAAGCTCGTATATGAACGATGAAATTCCACGGTAATATCTCAATATTTGTCCGATGCATCGGGAATATCGAGTAAAAAGTTTGTTTTCTCTCAATGTTGATTTTGTCTCACAATATTTCTTTGTATATCAGAAAGACGTGAAACTTAGACTGCCTTCACTTTCCATGCATTGAACAAGGAATTTGCGATGGTGTTTAGCATCTAAACCGAAATACCAATTGTAGATAAACAATTTCACCCAATTTTTAAAAAATCGGTTTTCTCCCAAAACAACATTTTTGTCTTATAAGAGAATTTTGGAAAATAAATTTTAGTTCTGCGTCTGAATGCTATCAGTGTGTACAGACAGATGGATGTGTGATATGGTTTTTATTCCATTTTCAGGGATTGTATGGGTTACCCTCTTCAGCAAACATTCCCCTATGAATTTGATCGTCAAACCAATGGTAATGGTAGCAGTATGGTTTGCCCATTTTCAAACGTAAATACCTTGAAGCTCGTACAACGGGTTTCCACTTTCTGAATGGTCCAGAAACTAAAATTAGCAGGATATTTTCATGAGTTAGCTGCAGGACTATTGCAAATTAATGTAATTTATCGTAATAATTGGATCAAATCAATAGAAGCCACAAGTACTTCCATTCGAAGAATCAGAAAAGTACTTCCATGCTGACAGGCTAATATTTCCCCGAATTTCACATAGATCAAATCTATTTGCGAGGAGTCCAAAAAAAATTGGATTTACACATACACACACACACATACACGCACATTTTCAAAACTCTGATTATAAAGTTTTAACCCTTAATATCCTGAGGTATCTTTTTGGAATTTCAATATTTACCTACAACAGTTTATCCACTTTTAAACCAAACTGGCTATCTTGATACTCCAACTATCGATTGCGTAAATCAACGTAATAATAAAAACATTTAACTTTTATTAACTCAAAGAAATAACGAAAGTATTCTCGAGTTGATTTCTACCCTCATTTCTCACTTGGTAGACCACTAGATTTCCTCGTCAAAGATGGCGCCACTGTCCTTTGAGGTATCTTCTTAAAAGTATTCTATAGTTTTGTCAAAATACATCTAAATTAAATATTTTTTTAAATCCGAAAAAACAAATGTTTTGAACAAATGGGAAATTAAGGGTTAATACGGAATCATGGTTTGATTATTGTAGACAGTGTTGGAAATGAGTTTGAAACGTAACCTAATATTTCATTTTTAATTAACTTTGGTTTCTCTCCACGGTGAGAAAGTTCGCGACGGTAAGTAGTCAGAAAAAGTTTCTGGAAGTCTGAGAATTCTGTAGCGGTCGAGTGGCCATCCTGTCTTACTATAACGACCCAGCTATTCAAAAAGACGTTTGGAAGTTTTCAATGAACGCCGGAAACTAAGTTTTTGTTATCTGGCATTACTATCAATCAGGGGTGTTGGGTGACATTCGAAAGTGGTGGGGCACCAAACCAGAAAATACAATAACTTGACCATAGGATCACACATACCTACTTTTGCGACTAACAGAGGACCCACTGAGGAACAATCGCACCTCAACTTCTTTCCAGAGATATGCGCTAAAACGAGTTGTGTGATTTCCTACGGTGATAGTCGAGCATTACCAACAACTTTTTCATTGAACAAGAAGTTCCCTGATAAGAAATGGGAGGATATCAATCTTTCCGAACTCATAGCAAGTCATAATGTGCGGTGGTAGCTAGGCCTACATTATGAGAAGGTATAAGATAGGTAGAAGTTAACTTATCTGTTTGACGTCCCATTGCAAATCTAGGATGATCCGTAAAAACGTAGGTACCTACCTAGGTTCTCCCAAAAAACAGCTAATATAGATCATGAAGCGAACTCAAATCACATTAACGGAAATGAATACATTAAAATCAATGGAGAATAATAATTCATTGATAGGTTTATTTACTATTCATATTCGTGAAAAAACCCAGTTTAGGTAGGTAAGGTTGTTGTGATTGTATCTTAGCGCAACTTGCCAAGCAAGATAAGACAACTGATAAAAGGAATTGAATCGTTTTCGTCGGAAAAAATCGATTTGCGACTCGTCTGTAAAATTGATTGCGTCCTCCCCGGCTGGGGCCGAGAAGGGAGGGGGCCTGCATTTTTACACTACATGCGCGGACGGGGGAAAACTAAAAACAAACCATGTAACCATAGCAACTCTGGGGCAGAATTGTTCTTGCCCCAGAGTTTCCTTAGCAACATGTTATTTTCCCAGATATATACGATTCCATCGATATACGATTTCCATACTATCGATTCCATCCTCCTTCTTCTCTTTAAGTCCATGGTGCTGGTTGTGGGTACAGCCTCTGGTGACCAACTTCCATCCTAGTTCTTCTTTCTACTTCCACCATGGATATTTAACATAATAATTACATTCATGTCAGTGTAAAATTATTTTACACTTGTAAAAGATCCATGCTTTCATGGATCAGTGAGTTTTGAGGAAAAAATCTTTCTCCTAGGGTTTTCTTACTTGGGGAGAACACTTTTCAAAGCGAGTTTTTTCAACTTTGAGATGAAAATCTAGCTTACAGAGAAAGAAATTTTGCCGGGGCTAGACCCAGAGTGGTCTTATGGGCCCCTGCTATCAATACTTAGTTGAGGCACGCTTTGAACTGAGTCACTCTCATCTGCAACACAACACAAGCTTCTATTCGAAAATGGATTTCTTGAATACCATCCTGTGTTGTCTCGACTTTATCTGAATGTGCTCCCGCCAGAAGGGAAAATCATCATGTTTTCAGATCCACCTTGAAATCGATCTTGCGGTTACAACTACTATGATTATTTCGATTATTATTATATTACGGTGGATTCACCAGAGGAGAAACGTGCCTGCTAAGCCCTCGCCAGAAAGAAGTAGTGGAACCTTAGAAGCTGTTCTTCTCCGGTCTAATTGAGCGTGAATGTTGCATAGGCTGGCGGCTGAACTGGACCCCCATCGCTGTGTTGGAGCTCCCTCTCGACCCAGAATCGTCGAGCACCCGTTGAAAATTTCACGAGCTCCGCGGAGAGGAGAAAAACACGTTAAACCTCAGGGGCTTAGCTTCTCTTAGGTTTCTACGACGATGAATGAAGGCTGGAGGCGGAAGGGGGTCCAATCCTTTCAGAGAGAGACTCAACTGCTAGTAGTACTTGACGTTGAAATTATGGTCTTTCATTTTCATTTATTTTTTTTTTATCTTTTAGTGAACATTTTTCTTTTTGCCTTTTTAAGCTCAACCGAGGTTTTATTTTTCGCTTACAATATAAAACTAACTTTTCGTGAAATTTCCACATTTTCAACTGGTTTGAAAACTAATCTATATATGAATATTTGAATAAAAAGTCTGCCAATCTCGATGTGTGGCTCTCTCACAGATAATACGCTTCACACTGAATAGCATCTAAAAATACATGATCATTTACACCCACCATTTAAATTCTAAAATCTCCCCTACTCTGAATGAAGGTGTAGGTTTTCAAAGTATGAGTTGGTTGAGGTACAAGACTTGAAAATCTGTGTTATGGTGTACCCTGGTGACACCATTTCTTGGTGTTGAAATACAAAGAAGGGCTCTTGGAATGGTGAGAGCTTATTGATCCAGAAATCGTTAATGTTTAGTTTTATTGTTTTCAATAAAGAACTTTTGGAATCGAACAAGAAAAAACATTCTTACCCTCCCTCAAAATTTATTGGTTTACCTACGTTTCAAGGTAATAAAATAAAATAAAAATAAATAAAAAAAAAATAAAAAAATAAAATAAAATTTTGCCCGCCGTACGCAGCACTTTTCTTTGTTACCATGGACCGATTTCGATTAAATTTGGTATATAGGTTCCATTTGGGATCGAGTTGTGCTCCGAAGCTTTTGGTTGTTGTCAGTCAATTGTAAGGGTTGAGAAACAAGAGCTGACATTTTCAAAAACTATGATATAAAGGTATTGTTTTTTCATCACTTTAAAATAGTATTGACTTTAGAATCGAATGAGACCACCCAGAGCTCGGTAGGACCAACAGTTCGCTCCCCATGAGAACGTATTGGTGGGATTACGATAAATCAGAAACACGAGTGTGAATTTTTAAGAGCGGCCTAATCTCCGTTCATATTTCAGCTGATCAATATGCGATCGTTGTTTTTTTCGAATTGAGTGTGAAACAATTATTTCTTCAAAATTAACTTGATTGTGAAGCAAAGATATGATCGGTATGTAGTCGCAATGGCATATCTGTGTTCTTTGCAGGTGAGTGATTTATATGGAAAAATAATATACCTTTGTGTAATAATTTGCAGCGTTTTTGACATGTCTTTTAGTTCAGAGTCAGTCAAAAAAATGTCACCTTTTTTCAGCCCGAAAAGTTTACCGCGAGGCCAATAAACAAATTGTTCCGTCTGACCACTTGATCATGTTATCGAGATCAATTTGAAAGATTATACCTGTTTCTAAACAACGTTTATGGGTTTTGAATTCGTTGTAAAAAATTCATAACCATTTTAATTTTCAATATGCCCTAGCTCGTACATCCTTCACATAATTTCTCCCTTAATGGGGATAATAAAACCTAGGCGTATGCATGATCAATCTATTAGTTTTCCCATCAAGGGAGAAATTAAATAATTTTTTTTAATTAATTACTTAAATTTTTTTTTTTTATTTGATAGTTTTGTCCTAAATCAATAGTAGGTATAAGGACGTTTCGGACTACGGAGGGACGCCATAAATTGTGTTTTGCTGCAAGATTGAGAAAACCTGTTGGTTCCAGCATAACTGCTGGATTGGGAACCCTAATTCCTCGCTACATCTCAAGTCGGGATATAAGTTTTTCCTATCTTTTGAACTCTAGTCGCCTACCGCAATAGAAAGGAAAACGACGGTTCTTTGTCAGTGCTGGACTGGCTGGAACGTGGAGATGATACAAAATCCGTGGCCGGCACATCCTTGGCGGAGCTCTGCGGACCAGAACGTCGCCTTTGACTCGCCAGCTCCGCTCTGTGATTCTCCAACTGCTCATTTCCTGTTCCCCTCAACCTCTGCTGGACATCCTCGCCTCGTTCCAGCAGCCAGGAGCCGTTCTCTGCTCGTTTTGTGGTCCTCTCGTCATCCCATCCATCTTCCAACCTGATACCGCTAATGCAAGAAAAATTCTTTCACAGTCGCCAAAGGAAGTTTTTTTTCCACTTCTTATTCACTTGCTTCCCGTTTTTATTTATTCAGAAAACGTGTCCCCGATCGTTTCATGACAGCTCGATTTCCATTTCTCATCTATTCTTCTCCCCACGCCACGTCGGGTTCGAATTATAAACTCATTTAACCAGTCGACCCCCCTTTCCCAAATACTCTACTTTCTCGCCCACTTCCTTCTCTGGGCCTTGCGTTGATTCACTGCCTTTTCTGGAGGATTGATATCCTGTTCAACCGAAGTTTTTCTCTCACCTGATGCTTACTTGCTACGAACCAAGATTCGGTCCTCCCAAATACGATCACCCCAATGATTTCTCCTCTTTTTAAAGATTTCTTCTCCTTTGCTCTAGGATAGTGCAGGGAAACTCACATCAACATTCTATTCCTATCTCACTGGGGAGTCCCATAATTCCTGGATAATATTGCACGATTGTACGTTGTGTTGTTTAACTTGACCTTTCTTTTGATAGTATTGACTACCTACAATTTAGATTTTTTTGGAGGTCCTAAGCGTAACACGTACTTTATTTATACTTATATACGTTATGGTTTAAAAACAAAAGTGGTCATTGGAAGATACGAGAAAAAGTTTCACAAATTGAGAAAATATTGCGTTTATTTTAGCTACCTCGTGATCACGAGTAGAAAATTTCAGAGGTGCTAAATAACAGTTAATAACATTCGAATTTCACACATAAAATTATATGTACGTTAGTAATTAATAGGCTCAAAAATCATTTATTTTAGTAGTTTTTATAGACCAATGTGAAATTTAATTTTTACGATCGTCTTGATGGTTTTCCCAATAATTGGGAAAATGTAATTAAATGATTTTATTATTATTATTATTATTATTATTGGAATAATTTGTCAATTAATCAAAATAGCCGCACGATGTATGCAGAGGCTCCTACTGATCTGACCGGCATGAAATCAATGATACGTAATCACCATGGATCCCAAACAACCTTACACATTTAATTTTTGAGGAAAATCACGTTAGCGCAGATGCTCCAATTGGTCCGATGATGACGAAATTCATGAGAATCTATGGATTAACCCGCTTATTTTTTCATTTAAATCGAACCACGATTTCGTATAACCCGAGTCTAGAAATTGACCATAGACAGACGGGAAAAAAACATGCTTTTCAGCTTCCTTGGTAGACTCGAAAGCAAAACATCATCAACATCAAAAGCTCTGAAACGTAAAATGAGGGTTGAAATTTTGATTTTTAAGGACCCGCAATTTTTTTGAATGTACGATTACAAAGCCTTTCTTTGATAGTAAGGAGGAGAAGGGAAATCATAATTTTAACAGTTATTTTTCAAAACGGGTGAGAAAATGTCGAAAATTTCTGTTCCACATATGTAGAGGCCATTGCTGTAGAGTACCTAGCAATATTTTCCTCCAATATATACTGAAATTACTTAAATTTTTGCGTAATAATTGTAAAGAAAAAAACTTTGATTTTCCACGTATTAATCCCCAATTTAGTTTATCGTTATCAATAATGAACCTCTGGGATGGAGCAAGACTAAAAATAATAAAACATACGATTGCAAAATTTAATCCCCTTTGTCTAATAATTTATAGCGCTTTTGTTGCACTTTCTTGGCACCTAACATCTCAAGAACAAAAAAAAAATCACAAAAAAAATCGATTTTTACTACCGGTTATTAATCTAATTTTTGAAGAGTTGTTTACTCTGAATCATGTGGGATCTCAGTTTGCCAATTCACTTATCAAAAACTACCTTTTCCAAAATTTTTAGAATGCATGTTCCAGTTGGCAAATCTATTACTGCCACATACTAAAAACGCTGCAAATTATTACACAATGGTTTATTATTTTTTATTTTTCTATATAGATCACTCGTCTGCAAAGCCACCAACCATCCAACATGAAGAAAAATATCGATCGCATTTCGGTCAGCTTTAATTTGAACGGAGATTAGGCCTCTTTTGCGATTCAAACCCGTGTTTCTGATTTATCGTACGTCCAAACTTTAAATTCTCGTAGTGAGCGAACGGTTTGTCCTACAGAGCTCCGGGTGGTCTCAAAAAATTCTAAAAATTCTATAGAATCTTAAATTGAAGGAAAAACAATACCTTTATATCGAAATTTTTTGAGTTAGGGCGTTTTGAAAATTTCAAAATTGATTTTGGAACCCTTAGAAGTGACCTACATCAACCAAAATCTTGGGGGCACAACTAGACCCCAAATGGAGCCTACATACCAAATTTCATCAAAATCGGTCAATGCTAAGTGGCAAAAGTGCCGCGTACGGCGTACGGACGGCCAAATTTTGGTTTATTATTTTCAATAATGAACCTTTGGAATCGACCAAGAAAAAAAATTTTTTAACACCCCCTCAAAATTTGATGGTTTACGTTTCAAGGTACGTAGAATCCAAAAATCGAATAAAAATTTGGCCGTCCGTCCGCCGTACGCGGCACTTTTGCCACTTAGCATTGACCGATTTTGATGAAATTTGGTATGTAGGCTCCATTTGGGGTCTAGTTGTGCCCCGAAGCTTTTGGTTGATGTTGGTCACTTCTAAGGGTTCCAAAATCAATTTTGAAATTTTGAAAACGCCCTAACTCAAAAAATTTTGATATAAAGGTACTGTTTTTCCTTCAATTTAAGATTCTATAGAATTTTTAGAATTTTTTGAGACCACGCGGAGCTCTGTAGGATAAACCGTTCGCTCCCTACGAAAATTTAAGGGTTTGTATTGAAATATATATATATTTATAAATCAAAACACGAATGTGAATCGCAAAAGAGGCCTAATCTCCGTTCAAATTAGAGCTGACCGAAATGCGATCAATGGTTAGTGATTTTGATTTTTTTTTTTTTTTTTTCTTCATATTGGACGGTTGGTGATTTTGTAGACGAGCGATCTATATAGAAAAATAATAAACCATTGTGTAATAATTTGCAGCGTTTTATTCGATTTTTGGATTCTACGTACCTTGATACGTAAACCATCAAATTTTGAGGGGGTGTTAAAATTTTTTTTTCTTGGTCTATTCCAAAGGTTCATTATTGAAAATAATAAACCAAAATCTATTGTGCCACGTAGAAAGTGTGTGCCTAGTTGAATTTATTAATGTCGAAAAACACGAAACGATTCTCACGAGTACCTTAACCTTGTAAGGCGGATTCTTTACAGTAGCTCCCGCCAAATTAAATAACGGGCACCTATAAATATCTTCTAACAATACTGAGGGATATTGAATCGACAAATTATTGGTTTGTGGAGTTATATTCATAAATCTAATACTGTGTTTTTTCTGCATCCTACACCGTTGGTCCGATCGATTTGAGGTATTTTTAGCCCAATCGTATCTAATCTATTTATTTTCCGTTACACAATTAGATTTTCAAAAATATACTGTGCCAGTAATCTTCGGCATAGTCCGTTAATTGTAGCATAAATACCACCTACCGAGTTGGAGAAAAAAATTTAACACTGCAATCGAGCTGCTATCTTGGAAACTCATTTCCCATTAGGGGCACTCAGACTGACAAGGTCATTAAGGAGAAGTCATTGTCATTAGATATCGGTAATGAATGGCAAAAAAAGAATTGTCCGACGAAGCGACAAAGGCTGTTCTCATATTTCTCATGTCCTTTCCTGTTCTTTCTCCTCTCTCTTTTTCCAGTAAGCGTGACAATGTGCTCCCAAATTAGCGGAAATGTATAACCAACTCGAACCGTTTTTATTACCGTCGTGAGATGGTGTTACTGATGTTTGAGAAATGGTTCATGTTTTTGATTAACCTTTCGGAAGTAGAATTACGCTTGCTAAGTTGGGTGGGCAGTATAGCTTCCTCATCTAAGAATCTTCAGGTTCCAAAATTATTGAAACTATAAGCTTGCTAAAAGATTTACTAGAACTTCACGATCAAATATTGCATACATCGTGAGACATGACGATTTTAGTTATTTTCGAACACTTTTATGGGTAAAAAGTTGGGGAGAAATTCTCAAAACGCCCTAACTTGAAAACAGCATTAC
The DNA here is from genome assembly GCA_009739505.2 of Apolygus lucorum. Classification (NCBI taxonomy): domain Eukaryota; kingdom Metazoa; phylum Arthropoda; class Insecta; order Hemiptera; family Miridae; genus Apolygus; species Apolygus lucorum. The sequence continues at coordinate 58,862,328 of CM019179.2, forward strand.
AAATTTGGTAATCCAGCTAAATGTCCTACCTCTTCAACCTTCTTACACAACCCAGTTTGAATGTGATTGGTACAGCAGTTTGAACACCCTAATAGACGAATCGGCGGTTGTGTGACCCCCAGTTGCACCCATAGCCATGTCAAAGCAATGAGGAGTTTCTCTGATTATTTTCATTTTTCATTGTTGTCTATGTGTCTGGAAAGTTTGCCTAACCCATGCCTCAAAACTGGTGCTTCTCTTCTGATATTGCTGACTACACTTTGTTTTGGTGGATGTAGCTTGAAGATTGAATCATTTCATTCACTGAGTAAGTTCTTTCCGTTGTAACATCATAAAAATAGCCGTCGTTTCGTATTCAAACAAGTCACGCCCCCAGCGTGTTCGAGCAGCCAGTGGGCGAACCGGCTGGTCGCGTGAGTGACGTCACGGAGGTCCTTGCCGCCATGACGTCATTGCCCTTTCCCGCTGACTCATGACTCACGCTTCCCACCACTGTCTTCAAAGTTCTTCGAATTGCAGTAGGAAAATGATTGGTGAGGCATGAGTTAATCTTCCCCTTCCTTTCGCTAAGGGCTCCATCCGGCTCAAACCTCATCCATCCAACTTCAGTTTCAGTCAAGGATTCGTTCTTCGCGTTTTTTCTCCTTCTCATTATCATAATTTAATTAATTGGCGTGTTTTATTGATGACTAGTTCACGTATTTCGCAGTGAATTTACTAGGACCGTTCACAAGTGTACTTCAGCTTCGATAATTACCTCGCTACAGTTTGCTCCATTTGTAATTCAATGATAACACTTCTATCCGGTAGTGCTGATTACGTGTAATGGTTCACCACATCGTGCGACCTACTTCCTACTGTCCTCTCACTGGTTTGATGGACGAGTAAGTTTTTTTTCATAATCACCACCCATAAAGTGTATGTATAAAAAAAGTCAAACCATATAACCTGTTTGGCAGTAAGAAAAAGGTTCTATATTTTGAAAACCAACTCTTAAAATTCATAATTCTCCAATTTCTTGAATTGTTAGAAAATTGATTTTCTCTTACGAGAGCTATTATTATTTGTTAAAGCCTGAGATACCACCTGGAAGACTGATTTCTCAGTTTTTGAAGGAAAAAAAAACGTAGGTTCCCGTATTTTGCTGTGGATTTACTGGGGCCGTTCACAAGTGTACTTCAGCTTCGAAAATTACCTCGCTATAGTTTGCTCCATTTGTAATTCAATGATAACACTTCTATCCGGTAGTGCTGATTACGTGTAATGGTTCACCACATCGTGCGACCTACTTCCTTCTGTCCTCTCACTGATTTGATTGACGAGTACGTTATTTTCATAATTACCACCAATAAAGTGTAAAAAAAAGTCAAACCATATATAATCTGTTTGGCATTAAGAAAAAGGTTCTATAATAGTTATACTAAAAATACATAGCCTACATGGTCTTGAACATGTGTTTTCCTCTTTCTACAATACATTTTTCGGTCAAACCATCCGCAATAAAACACTAGCGAAACCCAATTTGAAAATCAAAAAAAAACTTTAAAAAAAAAAAAAAAAAATTGAAAATCAAATCTTTATCAAATTAGAAAACGTATACTACTTCAGGAAATGTTTGTATCCTATCATCATTAAATTGAACATAGAATGAAGTATAATGTTTAATGATTATGTAAAACGCATACTTTTGACTAGTGACATGAAAAACACGTCTGCCATAACCTGTTATATCAGCTACATAAATCCCGATATAGATATATAAATCTCAAAACATGGCCTACCCTCATACCCAAACGCCAACCCGCACATTCCCGGGATATTTCATCGAATTTGTATGAAACATGTAAAATCAATGATTCTCAATGATGCGAGCGATGATTTTCATGGGGGACCATCTACACACCGTTCCGAACAATCCCAGAAAATTGCATCGACCTCGGACTGTAACTTCGTATAATTTTGCCCGTTACAAGGATTTGTGGACAAAACTTCATGAGAGACAGACACGAAACCAAAATTGTTCTGGGAACCTTAAAAGCGAGTGAAAATTTTGATTTTGAAGACCTTCCTTTTTTAAACCTTGAAAATAGATTGTTTTCACTACCTCTGTAGACTCAGAAGCAATAAGAGCTAACCTGGGAACATCTTTGGGAATGTCACCTTGGTAGATTTGGAAGCAAATTCTGCTGACGTCCTTAGGTCTTCTTGCTTTATTGAATTTGTATTCGTGTCTGATGTATAGGTTTCTATGTATCATCAAATCATCATCAGTAATTCGTGAACAGAGAATTCACATAGTTCAATTTAAATCCAAGGAGATCAGAGAGGGGAGCTTTATCTAAACTCTTGTAGTCCTTCTTACTCTCCTTTCTCCGTTTCTTCTTTATTGAATTTTTATTCATGTCACATGAGTAGGTTTTGATGTACAGCATCGTCATCCGGAAATTAACGTTTTTAGAAACAATCTTATGGTGGTTGTAGTGTTTATAATGTTGTGGCCCTTTTGTGGGAGACCTCGATAAAACTTAAGTCATGCTGCTCTAAGCAGTTCCTACTAACTGCTTCGTTAACACACCATCCAACTGGCTTATCCAGGATCTCAATCATAAATTAGTTATCTGAAACGTCATAAGATGCTTCAAACTTGGTCCAGTCTCCAAAAATATAATCATGTTCAGGTTCCTCTCCTCTTTATCAACTGGCAGGTAATTGCATCATCATCAGGAAGCTCTTCTTCCTATTCGTTCGACTCTTCTTCCCCCTTTTAATAAAAACGGAGTTGAGTAGAACGTTGTCTATTTCCACGAGAATAGTGAGTTACAAGTTAAATCGATTTCGACGGTTAGGTCATCATCAGTAACAAACAATAAGTGATTTTATTCGTCTTCTTCCCCCTTTGTTCCACAGCATGTTCTTGTTTGATTTTATCTTGTAGGTATATATTACACGAGTAATACCATGTACGTTTGACTGATTTCGATGTGTTTCACTGCTTTTCCACCCGGTCGAACCAGAGCGCTATATTATGACGATACTAAGTTCTATTACGCATTTTTCCAGTTTTCACTACCTAAATCCGTATCTGACCTCCCTCTGTGAGACAGAATTCGACCGATTTCAGACGGGTGAGCCACATTGGATCGAAAAGTACCTAAGGAAAAAAGTCTGCCAAGTGGGTGTGGCACATAGCTTCCTCGTCACCGTAACCACTGTATACGTCATTGAAAATATTTATTCAATCAATTTTCTCAATCATAAATTCAGTTCGGAGTTGTAGATTAGGGTAGAATGTGGAATATAGTTTGGTTATTGTTATGCAGAAGCATAATACGAAAAAGGTTAAAATATATTTTATTATTATTAAATTAAGAAATGACGAAGGAGTGATTGGTTAAAGCGTTTCATTTCTGGAAGACCGTCAATGCCAGGTTACACTGATACCCATCACATTCCTCAGCATTGATCAAAATTGGATCAAATCTGTAACATCCCTGAAAATTTCATTGAAATCTGATGGAAAATGTAGAAGTTATAGCCGTTACAAGGAAATTCTCGTTTCCGCATATGCAGTGGCTACTATCAGTCCGAAGGTGGTGATTTTCATAGGGGACCATCTAAACACTAATCTGTAACATCCCTGAAAATTTCATTGAAATCGGATGGAAAATGTTGAAGTTATGGCATGTAGAAGATTATATAGGTTAGAAGATGGAAATGTAGAAGTTCTGTGTACACCTTTGTACACACTTCTGAGACAAAATTTGACCAATTTCAAGCGAGTAAAACTCATTTGGCCGAAAAACACGTTACTTAGCCTTTGTCCATATGAAGATAATTTGTGCTATATAAATGGTAGGTATTGAATCAGAGCCTTGAAATCAGAAGTGACCTAACCTCTTCAAGTTACGTCGTAGGAATTAAATCACTCGAGCGAGGAAACCCATTTCAATAAATAAAAAAAAGGAGTTGAGAAGAACGTAGTCAATTTCCACGAACGTGATGAGTTATAAATTTAAATCGATTAGGTTACTACGACGGTTAGGCCATCAACAGTAACAAACTTTTTGGAAATAATCTTCTTCTTTACTCCTTTGTTTATTTCGTCGTACATTTTTTTCACTACATAGTAGATAAGTATGTGATTCCAAGTGCATTGCATCCTTAAACCGCTAAAGCTTTTCATGGTTCGATGTATTTTCGTGTCTCGGACTTACGCATCCTCTATAGTCTGGTTCTTCTGTCTTTTACGATGGTCGTTACTTTTATGGTCTGAAACTCTTTTTGTTATCAATCGCAGACGTCAATTTCAAGCGACAATAGTTCCTCGTGATTTCGTCACAGCTCGACATCATCCGCTTCCCTCATCGTTCGTCTCCCTCACCACGTCAGTTCGACCTTGCAGACCGTTCCGTCCGTATGCTTTCAAACTCCGTTCGTTCCACGGATTTTCATCTCGGTGGTTTTTCAGACATGAAAAAAATCCCTGATTGGACGGATTTTTCGACCACGGCTGACACCTGCTACGGCTACCATTCGTGGGTTTATTTCTATTTATTTCAGTTTTTTGTTCCGCTAATAATCGATTTTGATTAACAAACCTCCCGTCTGTTTCGAGTATATTCGTAAAGCTAATACCTATGCAGTAACATGCACTGGTCAATAATGTAAATCGTGATCGGTGATGTGCCAAGTACTGATGTTTAATAGGTATAGTTCGTAAAAACCACCCAGGTGGATCGTAACTTTTTCACTGTTCGTGTGAAGGATTGCTCAAACACTCTGTTGTTAACAGCTATGCTGACGTACGACGGGATAATTGATTCCCCACACGATTCCGCTCGCAAACCTTTTGATCGAGCAGTCAGCTATTGAGCAAATGACGTTGCTCCTTCTACCGCTTTTGTTGCGCCAAAAGGTTTTTTTGCGCAATATAATTTGTCTGAAATCCCGATCGTGAAATGCGTGTCTGATTAAGAAGATGTGATTCAAAAGATGGTGAAATTGAGGCAGCTGATCGCTCGATCGCATGTATGGTACTGCATCGAGTTGCTGTTGATAGCAACTCGTGAGTTGCTTAATCAGGCTTAGGTACCCACCAAGACATGCCCTTAGACAAATTGACAACGTGAGGAGACCCTCTATGTACTGACAAACATCAACAAAAATGAGATTTTGAAGCACAGGAAACAAATTCCCATTAATTTGAAGTAATTTTGAGTGAAGGAGAACCAAGAAACCTGATGCATGGCGTAAGAATGTCATTGCTAAGCTGGATGTCGAACATTCCAACTTGGTTGCAGCTCATAAACTGGAAGATTTATGCTTTGCTCCCTTGGAAGCATCCATGTTTATCTTATTTCTAGGATGATGAGGATATTTTGTTACTGTATAGCTGGAAAATTTCTCTGGTTTGATAATAATTTCAGGGAAATTTTGTAGGGAACTCTGAGACAGGTTAGAGAACTCAAGGCCAACTCCTGGCCAGTTTAAAACGTTTCACTCACCATTGACTGTGGATTGACTGTGAAGTGGGGGGCTCACTGGGGCCATGTACTCTATTGAGCTCAGAACTATTCGATAATACTTCCATATCATCTGATACCTATCTCAAATCATGTTATAATTTTCTCGTTTGTAATTGAATGTTATGATAGATATGAATCGGATTCACTGTTTTCAAGTTGTCAGTGACAGTGAATAGGTGTTCAGAGTGATGTTGTTCAGTGTTCTAAGTTTTCCAGCTTAATGTCTTAATCAGACATAAAATTTGGTGAAATCAAGCTTTGGATGTGTGATTTAATAATAATAATATTTGTATTTGTGTATAATAATAATATGTGATTTCTATTCCTAATGTTGATATTCATTCGTGATCTATGTTTTCTCAGCCCTCTTACACCGTTGCCTCCCTAATATACCGTAATCCATGCATTCGTCAATAGGTTGGTACATTATTTTTAGGAGAAGGTGTTTTTTTTAACAAAAGTTTGGGTTGAAAAACTGTCCACTTCGGTCTAACACAAGAAGAAGCGTAGGTAGTTGTTAGTGAGTGATATAGAAATCAGTGAGATTTGAAGGGCAGAACCTTTACAATCTCTCCAATGTTCTTCGGATGAAAATTTTGGAAGTATTGCAAACATCAAGAACCTCATTTTCAGCGCATGCGAAGTCATTACCAATGATTTGATCACACCCAAATGCGCGGAGGATAGTCAAAACCTTAATCTCCAACTAACCTCCGTGTTCGACAGATATCGGACTACTTGGTGGTGTTGGGTCCATTTTACGTTTGCGCGTGCGCAGAGGCTGCCATCGACCACAAGCGATATAAATTCCCCCTAGTGACCGTACAGCTACACCCACACAATTTCTGAAATTTACTAACATTATAGTTTTACTCGTTACAAGTACTTTTCGGACCCAGGCAGGCATGAAATTCCTTATTTCCTTATTACAATCTAGGGTATGTATCTTGATATAGTGTATATTATGTGCCTTTCACCTTGAAAAAGTTCCTCTCCTGATTAAGAAAACTGATATTCTCTTCGTTCAATTTTGGAATTAATTGGTTTTCTTTTATTGCAGGTATGAAACTGACATTTCTGAAGCTCTAAGGGACGATTACGAGGTAACTTCCTGCTCTCACTAGTTGATGTAATTTAATTTATTTCCAATTTTGCTGTCAATAAATTACTAATAACGGGTTGTGGTAACTAACTCATGCACCACATTGCGACTTACCACTTTGGATAAATGGACCATCACATCTCTTATTCAATAGCCATTTTCCGTTGCAATTCCAACCTTGGTAAGTGATGGTCCGGTTTCGAATACTGGAATGTTTACATTCACCTGACTTCCTTTGACCAATTCAAACAATTTATTATTACGTTTTGTACAGGGACGAATCCATCTCTAGTACATGCTATGGGTTCAAATACAACAAAAACAAAAAAGCGGCCTTTGAGTGGAAATGGGGATTCGTTGGCAGATCGCGTAAGAAAAACGTGTGATATTTTGGTAGAATGAATTTTGTCCGTCAGTAAGCAGTTTTTTTGGTACAAGTGAACAGTCGTCCCTCCTTTTATGCGTATCTAAAACTGGGTGTTCACATTGGAGAACCTACTAGATTGAGTTTCCAACTAGGCATTTAATTTCCAACCAACAATTTATTCTTTGTTGTGTATATTCTCTCAATTTGAAGATGTTTTGTTCTTTTGAAATTAGACCTCAAACATTTTCATAACACCGTTAAAGTTAAATTCAAACTAGCGACACTGTCAAAAAGAGCGCGATATTTCCGATCACGAATGGTCTTACACATTTTTGAGTACAGTGAAAACTGGACTTGGAGTGTTAACCCAATTCCGGCTTAAAAAATTCATAATTATGACGATGCGAAAACGCATCATTGGCCGGAAATGGGTTAAGTTGAAAGGGGAAGAGTGAAAACAAGTTTCTTCAGTAAGCTACGAGCATATCCATAACTTCCCTCAGAAGCTAGTCCCCAACTTCCTTCACTATACTGGACTACCCCCTCCACTGCTTCCCTCGGCAGCTAGGCCCCAACCGATGAGTTTGCCAGATGTAGACCAATGTTCAGTCAGTGTGACAAATTTAGTGGGAAACGTTACTCCTGTACTCATGGTCTGGCGAAACTGACAATTTTATACAAAAACTTTGGTTTTTCTTAATTAAGTCGCAATTGTCTTCCTTAATTGTGACATAAATATGTCCCATTCCAAGCATAAAATGAGGTACGACTTTACTTACTTCCCATTTCTCCTTCCGTATGAACTCCGAAGTCTACACTCCTTCCAAATCAATTTGTTCATTAGTGGTTAACTATCCGATACAGTTGTGTTTGTCAGTAATCAGTATTCTTAAATTAAATATGCCTAGAACGTCTCCTACCCTCTACAAAGATTCATATGACCGCATATCCTCGAAAATCTATTCGAATTTTGATCATTATTGATTATTTACATATTAATACTATTCAACGACCTCTAGAGAGCTTTTTGCTTATGTATCGAAGATCTTTTGATCAATTTTGTTTCTTTGATCAATTTGTAGAAATGTGTCATATGTAAACTCTTACCAAGTAAGTACATATTGATTCTTATGTATTCTGTCTTCAATGCCTGCGGGTCGTCAATTTTAGGCGATTGATTACTCAAAGCATCTTCAATATTTGAGTGTCTCATTGTAGAGGCTAACAAGTCGTGACTTATCATGATCTGCTGAATGTATCGATCACAATTCAAATTACCTCGAAATCCGAAACATAGAATAAACCTACGCACACCCTTGACACACGCCAACCAACTCGTACAAGCGTGTGTCCCAAATATCGGCACATAGCCCTGAACTTTTGCTTGGCATCCTTTCACAATTTTCAACACGAGTTATTGTCGTTTCGATCGAATCATATTGATGAATAATATGTTCACTTCGTGACTTCTCTTTATTTACTCTAGATAATATCGTCCCGAGAAGCTTCAAACGTTTGGACCATTTCACATTGTTTGCAGAGGATAAATAAAGTCATTTACACATTGCTCCATTCATAATACCCAGTAAGTTTCTAATACCTTAGAAAAATAAAGTGGGTGTGGCACATTGCTTTCCCGTTATTATAACGTCATTTAACAAACCAGGGAACCGTGATAACTAGGGCCACATCCGCACAATTCCTAACAATTCCATCAAAATCGGATGAAAATGGTAGAAGTGTGTTATGGTTGTTTCATGTATGCTGAAATTACTGGATAGTTCCAGATGATGGTTCACAATGCTAATCATTTTGGAGAAGTCGAATGGAAATCGGTCCAATAATTTTGCTTTGCACCGAGACAAACTCCAGACCTAACTTTGATGTACTGTACGAGTACACTGGGTGACTGAACACCAGATTACCTAGTAATATTTTAGTGCCTTATGGCGTGACAAAAATTTGATAATATTAAATTTAGTTCGAGTATATCATACTCGTACCACCACTTTATATCCCAGCTTGCAAAAAATTTCAATTGAGAACCTTTGGAATCGACCAAGAAAAAATGTTGGACTCCCCAAGATTTTTGTTGGTTTACGTTTTGAAGTACGAAGAGTGGTGACTTTCCTTAGTTACTATGGACCGATTTTGATGAAATTTTGTGTAAGGGCTTCATTTGGGGTCTAGTTGTGCCCTGAAGCTTTTGGTTGATGTCAGTCACTTCTAAGGGTTAAAAAGTACGGGCTGGAATTTTCAAAACGCTGAGCTCTCAAAAACGTTCGATATAAACGTATGGGTTTTTCTTCTATTTAAAATAGTATTGAATTTTTAGAATTGAATGAGACCACCCACAGCTCTGTAGGACCGATTATTCTCTCCCTTATGAGAACTAAAGGGTTGGACTTACGATAAATCAGAAACACGAGTGTGAATCGCAAATGAGGTCTAATCTCCGTTCAAATTTCAGCTGACCAAAATGCTATCGTTCGTTTCTTCGAGTTGTACTCAGTTTTGAGTCCTTAGCATCTAGTAATCAAATTTCCCAATGACGGCACCCACAACTCTTCAAATTTCTTCAAATTAACTTGATTATGAAGCGAAAGTATAGTTGGTAGTTAGTGACAATGGTAAAGCTAGGTATATTCTTTGCAAGAGAGTCATCTGTCCAGAAAAAAAATATACCTTTGTGTAATAATTTGCAACATTTTTGAAATGATATACATTAATATGACATTCTTGTGCTCTCGTGAACAACGCTCAATAATCCTTTTGATTTCAGATCGCTCAAGAAATCTCATGTCACACGTCCTTAGTTATTAGTGGTGAAAATACTCGTAAAATGAGCGCGAAAACGCGTCTATCCTAGTTTGAAAACACTGCTGGTACTAGAAAGGCTGTATGGGATTATTGAAAAACTGATTCTATCACTTGACTTTTGTCATATCTCACGTGGTAGTTTTAACAAATCCGCAAACAAACTTTTTTTCGAGTTTTGTGAGCTTTTTAGCTAATTTTACGCCTTCGTAAAATTCATGGTGGAAGGTACGTACGAATATGTTGTGAAATGTCATCAAGAATTGAAATCCGTAAATATGGGGGTGCTTAATATGGTATTCTTTCTTTGGTGAAAAATCCTTGAAAATGAATTAAAATGGATTTCAATTTTACTTTTGGACATTTTTTTCACCCTGAATTTAAATAATTTAAGTCTATAAAGACCCCCAAAGGTGGGGGGGGGGGGTGCAGTAGGTATAAAACTACCGAGCGTATGGCCAGGGACTGAATCTTATGGATTGCCTAGGCAGTATATTTATGGAGGGAGTTGGCTGGAATAACTACCTTGTTGACTTTAACTACTTTGCTGACCAGTACTGAAGACCAGTACTTTTCATTCGCCCACTATGATGAGCGAGCTAAGCGAACAGATATTCCTGGAGTTATCACATATCGACTTTTCGAATTTAATCTGTATGTTCTCAACTTTTGTTATTGTTGTTTTCTCATAGTTTTAATAATTTCCACTTCTCGATGGTGTTTTCTCCAGGCCGATTAAAAGCGGGAGCCCTTTGATGGTTCATTATCTCGTGTGACCTGCTGTCAAGATAAGATGTTTGCAAAAGTCTGAAAGCCTTGACCTCCTTATCGGTCCTGTCTCCTACAAGTCGGGATCAGCCAGTAGCGCGAAAAACTCGAAAGAATTAACACAGTGCGTATCGCCGCTCTATCGCGTACTGGTTTCAATACCCCCATAAGCGTGTTCATTTTGAATCTTCCTTAGTGATTTTCTATGTCACCTTTTTCGCGAGCATATTTATACCCATGTCAAAGCTCGTGGATCAAAAACAGACTCATAACTCCCACGAAGACCACTGATTTCGATGTGAGATATACCTTGTTTACATAGTATTATGACCTTTGTAAAACTGAAAACTTGTGCTTATACACAGAGAAGTGGCAATGGATTATCGAACATCGAACTTGAAATCCAGAGTTAAGGTATTTAAAAAAAACACAAGAAAAATAGAGACCTACTCTTTATTGACATTCAGCTCTTCGGGGTGTTATAAATCGTTTGTTAGGGAACTTTCTGGACTATAGAGGATTATTGAATCCTAGGCTGAGTGCACCACATTTTTGCATGCGTAGATCTTGGATGACTTTCTCTAGTAGCTCTTCATTCAATCAATCTTGGGTGAATCCATTGCAATTCACAGTTGAAGTTAGAAAAATGGGCAATATCATGAAAACATTATTAAGGGGGTCTCAGTCAGTGAATAAGCCCCCTTTTCTCTGGCAATTATTGATCAATTTTGATGATTCCTGTGGCAATGTTTTAGTTTTTCAATTACTAATAAATTTTAAAAATCCTTTAAATTTCAAATTTATGGAGGTAGAACTTTTTACTTTTAGAATTAAACAAGTGCATGGTTGTAGAGATTGTGAAAATAAGAAGAATGCTACAAAAACATGAAAATTGGATGATTATTTACTGAGAAAACTAGTTAAAACTGACCAGCTATGAGAAGGCTGGGGGATGGGGGCGGTGAGTGGCAATGTTGCTCCTTCGTTCGGGGGGGGGGGGGGGGGGGCGAGCGCCGGTTCGTAAGAGATTTGACTAACCCGGAATTAAGAAGGAACGTTGACCGAATGAGACCCTCAAAGTGAGTTGTTTGGAAGTTACTGAGGGCACTTCCTGTTTCTTAAGCTTCTTCTTAACACTTCTCAAGTTACTGGGCAACGTGCACAACTTCCATAAAAGAACTCACATATAATTAGCAGATTTTGAATGGATTTCCCTTCTTGCAGGTCGTGTTATCAATCCTCACCTATTGCATAGCAATTCACGTACAAAATTTCCAAAATATCTAGAAAAGAAACTGACCCACTATATACTTGAAGTTGCTGAGGCTTGATAAGTTTCGAACCTTTTTTATTGTGGTTTCTTAAGTACTTTCCGTACTAGAACTTCAGTCAGTTGATTTTCAGCCTATTCATGTTCTACATTATAGAGACATTATTGTCGTTGATGACAAAATCTAAACTGACTTTTTATTCATTGCGAATCACAACTAACCAACAAAACACGTGTCTAAATTCTCAACAGTATTGAATCACTTTTCTCTTCTGACCACAAACTGGTTTAAAGCGAGTAATCTTCATTATTATTCCTATGGACGTTTAACACCACAAATTTTCCATTCTTTCGTTCTAGTCGAAGTGTTTGGAGCTCCTTGGATTAAAAACGATCACTTCGGTAATTGGTAAATTATTTACTAAATAATCGGTCGAAGACGAGGATAGTATAACTTTGTTGTAGTCTCGACTGTCTCGAGATAAGAGACCTATTAGGTAACCTGTGTCTACTAAGGCAAGAAAATTCCACTTAAGTGAAAAGATAAGCGCCTGTTGAATTACCATCACGCATACATCAATTTTCCACGGTACCAGAGATTTGTGGTAATCAAATGACGAACTCCAAGTCCTTCTCCATGGACGATTTCGCATCTTGAAAGGTGTCCTTTTCTTGCAGATAAATTTCGTTCCGATAATCACGTCCTTCGGATGTTATGCAACTTCGTCACAAACATAATTTTCTCGGTACTATGAAGACCTGCACCTTCGGCTTGGAAGGTCTTTGAAATCTTAACACGTCCAATTGTTGGAGGATTATTATCACACGATCTCGTAACGTAGTTTGCAACAATACGAGTAGATAGGTGAGCAGCGTAAGGAGGGATACATTTCATCATCGGGATAAATTCGGGAGATTTATTATAGTTCTACAGTGTCATAAAGCTTGGGATAAGGAATTGACAGCAAACACATGGAGCCAAAATTGAACAAAGTAAGTTTAGAACACTCACATTTTTGACCTGCTGCTCGAATACAAAGTCGAAGGAAGAGAGAAAAACTCACTCAAACAAGGAGTTCAAAAATAATCTCTAAGGGGATCTTGAGCTTCACTTGCACTAGGCTGAGAAAATAATAATTTTCATTCGTATATTCGTTGTGTTGTACGAAAACCTGAAACAGAGGGGTCCAACAGGTGTGAACGTTGGTGTTAAATGGCCCCTTGTTGAAATGAGATGTTAACCACAAATATTTCGTCGGCCGGCTGAGCCAATGTATTATTCATGTCTCACAGCACGAACGCCGTGAAATATCTACTAAAACCCCCAACCTGGAAAAGTGGATGCAAGTGGGTGTTGAGAGGTAGGTAGTTTTCTTCGCTTTTCAACTTTATTTTCCAACCAACCATATAATGAATTATTGTTCCTCATGAAAAAAAAAAAAAAAAAAAACAAGTTGTATCATCTGTGCGTCAATATGTCTTGTCCAAGGAATAACTGTACGAAATCGAGCCCGAGAAATACAAAATCTTGAAATAAGCATAATATTATCTATATATAGCCTTCTCCACTGAAATTCGTACTTTTTTAACCAATTTCATAATTATAGTGAAGTTTACCTTTTGCATTTAATTTTTTCACCTTTTTGAATATTTCAATTGTTATTTTTTTATGTAATATTTCAAAATGTTAATATCCCTACCAAAATATAGTAATTTACCTTTAAGTTAGGCCTTTTTTACTCCCATGTACTGTTTTATTCCCATGTAGTAAAGTAAATTTTTGAAGAATGAAAACTTCATTTGCACACAAAAAATTCACAGGGACCATCCACCAATTCATTGAAGACCGTCCTCCAGTTCGTAATGAATGTCCTCCAATATCACCTTCCGGGAACGAAATATAAAGCCGAAACACAAGTGTGAAAGGCAAATGAATGTTGACCGAACAAAATAATATCCGTTCAAATTTCATTTGTGCGTTTAGCAACCAAGAACTTGATGTCATAATGAAGGCAACCACAATTCTTAGATTGCTATCTTGTTGCTTTTAATAGTGCTTTTGCTGCGAGAAAACTGGTTAACGTGGCTAGTCCATCTGGAACCCTTGATTGGCTAAAACATCTGCCTGCTCATTTCCTCAGATTCCTACATGCGAGGGGATCCGTTGTAGTGCTACTACCATCAAATCATGGCACGGATGTGAGGACGCTATGTGCCATACACACTTTACTGACTTCTTGGCCTGCTATAACCAACCGTAATGGTTTGAGTGAGTTATGCGATCGAGAGAGCGCGGATTTGTTTGCCGATTATCTACTTTTACTATTTCCCGTTCGCGCCTTCCGGATTCGTCCCTACACGATGCGATATCAAAGCACAATGGAAGGGCGGTTTGTTCGCTTTGTAATAACCGGTTGGGAGTCGTACGGTAGTGTGTAATGCGTATAGATTAGACGGTAAATGAAAAAAGGCCATCCATTCATAAGGAAATCTGGCGTCGTGGCTTAGGTATCGGACAATAGAAGGGTTAGGGCAGAGTGCGAATGGCTAATGACCACTCAGACAATGCGCTCCTTCCGCCTTCTGAAACGAGAAAATAGAAGTTAGATAACTCCGAAGTCTGGCACCGTGGCAGCACGTAGGCCCGAGTCATCAGCTTTCCCTCTGTACCATTACCCTATTGCCATTACGAGGGTACCTACCTGATACGACCGATGTTTTCTTTAGAACCACAAAAACTGAATTACTACTTCTGGATTTTCTTCTCCTGTGAGCTCGGTCAGGATTGTCATGTATCTCCAGGGTTGTATGATGTATCTCTAGGGTTCAATCTCCAACTAATTTCCAATGAAAAGTTTCTCTTTGTGATTATTTTCTCGACCCCCTGTTTTAGTGAGTTTTAATTTTTGGTCCCCATACACTCCACCAACCCATGGACCACTGACCAAAATTTGAAAACTCAAAAATTTGGTTGTAGTAGATCAAAATTGCTCCAAATGTTCAGGCGCGGTTTGTTGGTAAATCCAGCCGACCAGCTTAATCTTCTTTTCTCCTCTTGTACCTCCTCCCTTCATCACAATGTGGTGTCCTATAAACCCAGGCAAAATATGTGTTTTCCGGAGTTTCATCAGTCCAAAACTGTTCAGAAATTCTGATTTTGGACGACTTACATTTTTTGACACGCTGAACGATTGCAAAGCTTTACAACATTTGGTTACTAGAAATCAAATTTATCGCAAATGTGAAAGCAATATCAAAATTCTATTCTCAACCAACAAACTTCGAATCCTGTATTGAAAACAGGGGGTTAGTACTTTTCTCATAAGTAGGATTTAGTAGAGGTCTGTTGGTGGTGCCAAGCGCCAATATAATCTGTAGTAATAGATATTCCCCTCTTCAACAAGTTTTTGGATGTAACCTTAATACAGTGCTTTTTGTCAGTTGAAACTCATATTTTAAGTAGTTAAGAATAATCAGATATTTATCGTTCTGTATTGCGGCTTTTCAAAAATGTATTATTTTGAAAGGTCTCTATAGGTGAATAAAGACTACTGGAATGTGATCAACATTATTCACGGGTTCTTTTTGTAACGACAAAATCAAATGTTATTGTGCGGCAATTGGCGGTTCTCTTCAGTAGGGATCTCTAATCGATTATAGTTGGTGACCTCGGATCAACCAACCATCACCTTTCACGCCGACTTTGTCCGAACATTTGCTGGGGACAGAGAAAAAAGACGAGAAACGCCCTCGTGATTTGATGCCTTTTGTTCCTGAGTTGTCCTTGCCAGGTCGTGCAATGCCCCTCTAAATTGAACCTACTAGGTACTCGCATTTTTTTCGTTGAGGAACTCTTATAATCATGGTAAATTATCAGCGTACCTTCCTGCGATGATTTGACCGTCAAGATTGAGGAAGTTCTTTGTGTGGTGCGAGACATTGCTTGATGGAAGGT
Source organism: Apolygus lucorum (assembly GCA_009739505.2). Lineage (NCBI taxonomy): Eukaryota > Metazoa > Arthropoda > Insecta > Hemiptera > Miridae > Apolygus > Apolygus lucorum. The sequence continues at coordinate 58,878,132 of CM019179.2, forward strand.
TTTTCGTACAGAAAAACATTGAATAACTTACCTACAGGCTTAACTGAACTCCTTTCCTTATTGAGAAAAGACAGGTTGGATCATAATTACGTATCTTTGAGTAACCTACCATCACTTGCTAAAATGACATGCTTTGTTCAAATTGACCTGAATAAATGGGAACATGTGGGAAAATGGGAACATTTTCCACACTACAGTTTACCCTAATTGAACCAACTAAAATTTGTCATCGATTTCTAGGGAAATTTTGGTAATAACTTCATTTTTAAACATCCAATAGCTCACATAAATATTTCAAAATATTCAGCTCTGTCCATTAAATTTAAAATTGCAATTCAAATTTAGCTACTCTAGTGACACCGTGGTATTGGCGAGTTTGATTTGGTTTCACTAATAGTTGCATGGGTAAAGAGATGTACAACTAAATTAGTACTATCCAATGTTTTTGTAAAATAATTATGTTTAGTAATCAAGATATAAAGGACAAAAAATGCGCCTTTCAACCACAGAAGAATGTATCACAGACACATTTTTACAGCAATGTTCTCCAACTTTCTAAGAACTGAAACTGTAACAAGATTTTATTCAGATAATAACAAATCAAAGGAAGAAATTTAAACTGTAATTTTCCGCTGGAAATTATAAGAAATTGATATGAGTTTTCAAAGATTATAAAGTTACCGCAGGGGTGTCTAGTCATCAGTGGTAGCAATGGTCAATATCCTTACTCAGACTTCATGAAAAATCGTCGAAATTTGGTGTCACTAGTGATACCATGGTCCAATAAGGGTTAAAGCCTGAAATTTGAATCTTGTCAAACTATGTTTGGGCTCGACAATGGAACCTTTAAACTTGGGTTCGAGCTGGTAACTGGGACCTCGGCCTTTAGTCAAACTATTCTTTCGCCTTTTTCTCAATCATTCAACTTGGATCTTGGCATCCCTAGACCATTAGATTCATCCATTCCAGCGCTCTTGAACACAAGTAAATTCATTATTTTTTGTTGAAAAAAATTCTTCATTTTTCATATTTTTGCAAAAACAAAATTTTATTCTGTACCGAGTAATTTTATATGAATATGTTATCGGTATATTCAAATGCAGCATGCTCTTGAGGTCTTTCAGCAGCTCAGACATGTTCATGAGATTAGGCAGTGACTACAAAGTGGGTACTGAAGGGTAGTCACCGTTGGTTATGATCGACACTCGAAAAGAAATTAATTCAGAATCGTTACTCTGAGTGAAGGTGATGAGAAGCCACCTTGATTCAAGTAGGGTGGGAAATTGCACTCCTGCATGCAAATGAAACGACCGTGTGAATAAGGAGTACAAACACGCGTTTTTACATCGCATGGCTACAGGGAAAATTTTCGAATGAACAAGATAGAATATGTTTTGAATCCTACTGATTCCATGGATTTTGAGTTGTAGAGATAGAACTCAGTAACTAACCAAATCAAAAAACCTTACAGATACTCATATTTATTCAAAATGCCGGAAATGCACTCACCATGAAATATTCGGTTTAGTTACGTATATTAAAAACTCATGGAATGGCGATAGCTGTCCAAATATTGACGTTTCAAGGCTGATCAGTAGGGAAACTGGTCCTAAGACTTTTCGGTGAAAGTGCTCTAAACTATTGTTTTTAGGATAGGTCCCACTTTCACGTCTACTTATCAGGAATATGGTCGTCCTTTAGTAATTTCATCATAATCTTGTTTAAGTTTACGACTATCTTACTGAAACCGTGGATTAACAGTAATCCGGTTCATCGCCTGGATCAGCGAAAATTACAGAGTTACTCGAGTATGTCAATCTTCTGATGAGATAAAGCTATCACATCTTAATAATACAGCCTAAAGGCAGCTCGTAGGGGAAGGTTAGCGGTCGAAACTTCATTTCACAACTCCGGGGCTTTACCCCATTTCCTGACACGGTGTCGACATCCCAAGCTGGTTATTATTATGCTGTAACGCAGTGGATGAGACTCGGATGGCCCGAGAAGCCACTCATTAGGTAGCGAATGAAGGACGTAGTCCGAAGACTTTTCCACTAAAACACCGTCCTACGTTCTAAATGGGACATCCTCATTTGTCTCGCCGTTATTGCTATGTGTAATATCTAAACTAGGTAGTCGGAGTTTTGTCATGGAGGACGACTATTATTTTTATAGGCTCGTCTTTTCTCTTCATGTTGGTGTGTAATGACTTGGCATACGTTTTCTATCATCAACGCGGCTACGAGGAAAAAAACACCTCAAAAACTGTAACTCGATAATCAGAACGACGTGATGAGAAAATTGCAGGGGAAAAAATATAAAGCAAAAATGTAGGTCACATGACTCAATACTGGTGGTTAGGATGTGCGATAATGAGGTAGGCAAAACCTTTTGTCCGAGTTTCTGGCCTGATTAGCTGAGAAAGTCGGTTGGCTCCGGTCATTGTCCACCGCTGTCCAAGCGGTAAGCAACGAAAATGAGGAAAAAGTTGAATGTAATCTGAAGTGTCGCCTCCCCAAAAATAAATTCCAACAAAGATTAGAGAAATATCCTTGTAGAATATAAGCGAAACGAACGATTCCACTCCTATTCAAAACAAAACGACTCTGGAAATTTGACCCTCTTACATCATAAACCATGCTCATTTGACCCTCTTATATTATAAACAGTTGTCATGGTTTATGATATAAGAGGCTCAAATTTCCATAATCGTTTTGTTTTGAATACGAGTGGAATGGTTCGTTTCGCTTGAGTTCTCCATAAACCATGAGTTCTCATGTTTTATGATATGAAATTATTGTATACCTATCATAAAGTTTATGATATAAATTTCTAAATTTTATGTAATAGAAATTATCATAGAAATCTTCATTAAATAATCATTTTCTATGAAAAAAATTTAATAAAATAAGAAATTTTTATAGAAAAATCATGAAAATTGATTTTTAGAAATTTCGAAACTTTATAATATAAAGTTTATTTTATAAATTTCTCTTATAATATAAGAGCAATTTATGGCATTTATGGCAATTTATGGCATTTTTGGCCAGTTGGTCTGCGCATTCATTTCCGTGGACCACAATGTGTCCTGTTATCCATACAAAATAAATTTCCTCTAATGGTTTATGATATTATCATATTATCATAAATTATGATATTATCATAAACCATTAGAGGAAATTTATTTTGTATGGATAACAGGACACATTGTGGTCCACGGAAATGAATGCGCTGACCAACTGGCCAAAAATGCCATAAGTAATGCAGAAATAACCGTAGAGCCTGTTTCACCTACGCGGATATTCAAGAAAATCGGGACATCCCCAATGAAGCACATTTTATGGAAACTACCTTGCCGGTATGGCATATATCTACATGTTTCCAACCCCAACAAGACAGCCGTAGTTTGCCAGCTTTCCGGGAAATTCTAGAGAATTTTTCAACTGTATATCTAGAATCCGATGTGAAACAAGTGTCACGAAGTCGTACCTGCAAAGATATGTGTGGAAACATCATGTGACTGCCGATTTTGCTTAGATTCCGAAGAAACAATCTTTCACATATTGCTGACATGCCCAGCACTTGAAGAAGAGAGAAGAACACCATTGCTACAGCCTGTAGCCTACAGATTCTAGTGTAAACTACAGACTATACCTGGGAATTTATGCTTTTTTAAACAGAGTCCATTTTAAACCACAGACTATTTCATTCTATATTTTATATACCTAATCTAAACTATATGACGGAGAAGGGGTTTCTCGAGAGGAAGACTCCCGAACTTCTCCTTCTTCCAAGGATCTTCGAGTGGGCGAATCAAAATTCATAATCACCTTCACTTAATGAACTGTGTATTAAACAGGAAAATAAACAATAGTAATCCAATCTCCATAAACAATAGTAATCCAATCTCCCGCTGTGTCCTTCGATGGGAGGTCCTCTTCCGGTTTTGGTATCCTTCTAACTGGGCGCCTCATGTACCTAGAGCTCAGGGCTCCTGGATCCGGTAGAGGGGAGCGGTCCATCGAAGTCCGGGGGTGAATGGAGGGGGTTGCTCCTTGTGAGGGGTTCTTCCATCCCCGATACGGCCAATCTTGACAATACGGACGTCCCGTCCGCCGTATGTACTGCGAAAGAAGGGAAGAAAAGTAGTTCCCAAAAAACATAGCACTCGGCCATACTGACAACATTGTGGCCAGAGAATATAAAAAAATGGTATTGGAAGAATTGAGTAATGAGCGAGCAAGAGGCATGAAAAAAAACATGACATAAGTTACAGAGCACACAACAGTAACTATAGCACTGGATAGAAATGTCTAGATATCAGAGCAAGCAAAGTACAAGCATTTCAAACTCAATGAGGTGGAATTCATAGGAACCACAACAATTGCGAATACTTGAGAAAAGAACGGAAAAACCGTAATTGATATTGATGCAGTCTCTTGCATTTGAAGCTACACAATGGTAGATAGGAATGATCGATAGATTGATTCAAGCTCAGTATGTGGTCGAAACATGAGTCATAATCATGTTAATGGGTTGATCGAAACATGAATCCAATCATGTTAATAGGTTCATCGAAACATGAGTCATAATCATGTTAATGGGTTGATCGAAACATGAATCCAATCATGTTAATAAGTTCATCGAAACATGAGTCACAATCATGTTAATAAGGAGATGCCGCTCGCTCTTCACGAACATCAATGGTGCCCAAGGTCTTAGTGTGAAACAGTCCATCGTTCACTGCCAGAGGTCTTTGAATGTGTGGATTGTGTATGATGTAGGTACGTACGCAATAATAGTCCACTCTGAGACTTACACTTGGCTTCACGTATAAAACGAGGACTTACAGTCAGCTCAAGAACTACAGTCACGTACACACGAACACAAACACTAATGAAACCATGATGGTTATTAGAAATGTGAAATGACCTTTGAGCTAGATCAATATGATCACAGTACTTGTGAATCGAAAAACCATGAATGATTGAGAGTTATGGAATTGTGCTCTTTAGAAAAAGGAAATGTGCTTGCTTGGACTTTTTGGAGATAAGTCAGGAATACAGTGATATTCAGAAATTGCCTCGCTCATTACTGACGCTATTGCAATGATTATAATGGTTGCAGCAGAATAATGACACAACTTAAGAGTAGTAGTAGAGTAACGATGCTTTCATGACAATATAGCAGCAGTTACTATGAAATTACCAGTCAATTGGTATCTTAGTCTGAGGTTGTAGATGTTGTAGGATGTACTTGATCGTCATTCAAGTCATCATCGTTAGCATCAAGTTCTAAATTTGTGTTTGGATTTGGCTCAGGTACTTTTCTCACACGATCGTGAGGATATTTGTATGTTCTATTACCAGTTAATGATTTCAAAAGATAACGATCTTTGGGAAGAATTTCTACAATTTTGAACGGTCCTTTGAATTTGGGACTCAATTTAGTTTGATTTCGGGGTTCATTTTGAATCAACACTAAATCATCAACTGAGTGCAATTTTACTTTAGCTTTAGTCTTATCGAATCGTTCCTTGTCATACTGTGCTTCTTTGTCCATATTTTGAGCAGCTTGTTCTCTTACCAGCTCTAAATCAACTTCATTATTTGAACCAATCACGTCTTCATCAGGTATTATAAGTCCTAGAGGCCTAGCTATTTTTCCTATCAACATTTCGAGTGGTGAAGCTCGAGTTACACGATTTGTAGTGCAATTAATATTGAGTTGGATTTCAGGAATAGCATCTTGACAAGATCTATCACCTAGTTCAGTAATAGTTAGTAAATTGGTGAGAACTGCCATCACTCTTTCAACTTGAGCATTTGCTCGCGGAGCTCCAGTTGCAATTAAATGTAGGTCGATTTGATTTTGAGAACAAAATTGTTGAAACTCGTTACTTGTGAAACAACGTCCACGATCTCCTATTACGCGTGTAGGAACACCAAAAATAGAAATTGATTGTCGCAGGGCTTTTATGGCATTTACTGAATCAAGTTTCTTTGTGTGATACAATAAAACAAATTTGGTAAATGCATCGATCAAAACAATTATGTACTCTTTTGAATCACTTTTGCCACTCAACTTGCCTGATGTGTGTATATTGTGCCAAGGGATTACTGTTTTAGGGATAGGATGCAAGCTGACTTGTGTTTTACCAGATGGGGTTTTAGCAATTTTACACGTGAGGCAATTATCCACGAATTTTCTAACAAATCGAGTCATATGTTGGAACCAATAGAATTCGGAAACTTTTTCGAGAGTTTTCTGCCAACCGATGTGAGATAAATTTTCATGAAAATTATTGACAATAGCCCATTTGTATGCGTGAGGTACAATCGGTACACAACGAGTTTTGTTGTTACGTTGAGTCTTGCGACAAAGAATTCCTGATCTGACGTCATAGGTATCAGAAATGTCTTCAGAGAATTCCTCATTTTCTAATTTGTTCATCAGTGTAAGTATTTCCGGATCTTGTCTTTGAGCTATTAGCATCCAATTTTCGGGTAACTCTAACAGATTTACTTTCATCACGGGCATTCTGGTTTTCAAAGAGGGTGAAAAATTATTTCCTTTGTCAACGGAGAGTGTGTTGTTGGGTTGATCGGTCAAAACAGGTAAAGATTTCGCAATAGGGGACCCTTTTCCGAGGTCATTTTTGTCAAGAGGGTTCATGGAGTTCACTGACTTGTGCGTAGTAGGTGTCTTACTCTTGGTGTCTGCCAGATGTGAATTTTCCTTCGGAGTTTGAGGAAGTGTTTTATTATTCGGATGTTCAGGTAGTGGATGCCGGGACAGAAAATCTACGTGTTGCATGCGTTGTGAAGGACGATAGACTACTTTAAAATCAAACACTTGCAGATAACTCCACCAGCGGTGTACTCTTGTGTTTAAATTTTGCTTCAAATAGCTTTCTTTCGAGGATTGACAGTCTGTAACTACGGTAAAGTTATGATATTGCAAGTAGGAATGGAAATGACGAATTGATTTTACAACTGCGAGTGTCTCCAACTCGTAACTGTGATACCGCGATTCTGCTGTTGTAGTACGCTTACTAAAATATGCTACTACATGAGGACGTTTATTGACGATGTTAATCAGAATTCCTGCATATCCAATGGAACATGCATCACAATGCAGCTCAATTGGGTATTTGGGATTGAATATCATAAGAACAGGTTCTTTTGTGAGATGGGAAATTACTTTTTGACGTACTTGTTCATGTTCTGGCAACCAAATTAAATTAGATTTTGATGACAAAAGTGAATACAATGGAGAGAGAATTTGAGAAAACGCTGGTATAAATTGTCTGAAATACGACGCAAGTCCAATAAATTGACGCAATGATGTTACTGTTGAAGGAGGTGGAAGAGATATCAAAGCTTCTATTTTCTGTTTGTTGGGACGTACTTCACCACCACTTATCTCAAAACCTAAATACTGAACTTTTTTCACCACAAATGCACATTTGGATGGATTGAGTGAAAACCCTGCATTTGTTAGGACTTGTAGTACTTTGTCTAATCTTTGTAAGGATTCTTGAATGGTGTTAGCACAAATTAATAAATCATCAATGAAAGCTGTAACATAGCTATTTGCTAAGGGTCCTAGAGCATTCATTACCGATCTCTGAAAAACTGATGACGCGTTTCTCAGGCCAAATGGCATCGCCAAATATTCCCATTGTCCCTCTGGAGTTACGAACGATGTCATTTCTATTGAATCAGGGTGGATTGGTATTAAATGAAATCCGCTCGCCATGTCAAGGACTGTGAAAAATTGAGCACCAGCTAATCTTGCTATTTGATCTTCTATTAAAGGTAACGGAAAGCGTTCTGGAATCGTATTAACATTCAATCGACGGAAATCGCAAACCATTCTTTGTTTACCATTCTTTTTTGGAACTAATAAAATAGGACTTGAAAATGGTGATTGACTTTTTCTAATTATACCGGCAGATTCTAGTTCGTAAATTTGTTCTCTCACAATTTGTTTATCGGCAGGTGACAGTGGATAAGGTCTTTGTGAATTTATTTTTGTTGGATCAATCAATCGAATTTGCAGTTCACCAGTTGTGACCCTAGTGCGTGGAAAACCTTCTGTGAAAAATGCATCATATTTTTGTAAAATTGAAATTAGATCATTCTTATCCCCTGTTTCGAGATCAGTTTTGATGTTGTCAAAATTGTACTGAGTTATTTCCCGTTGATTATGAGAAATTGTCTCTACCAGTAATTCATTAGAATGTGTGTTGGGTGTATCATGTGATAAATTCGATATGGAAATATCATGAGTATCAAATTGATCAATATTGTTATCAGGATGTTCATTCAATCGTTCAGAAATTTCACACGAAATATTATCATTTTTAGTTTGATTTGAAATTTTGCGCTCAATCGATTTACTAATATTCAAATCATTTGGTAGGAAAACACAAGATGTGGCTGTTAGTATGACTTTCACTCCCATACCAAGTATTTCTCTACCTATGATTAAATCTTCGCTTATGCAATCGTCAGGTACTATATGGAAACAAATTTGTAAGTGATTGTCGTTAATGATTACTTCAGAAACGATTTGAATTTCACAAGTGATTTTAGCCAAACCTATTCCGCTCAGTATGACAGGAGTTTCGAATATTGGACCATTGAATTTTGTTTTCATTGAATTACGCATTAATGAACATTCTGATCCTGAATCGTAAATAAAACAATATTGCGCACCTTTATGCGAGAGCTTTCCATGAGGGTTGATGGCACAAAGGTTGACCTTGCGCTCTGGGATTTTCCCTTTGTAGTTCGAGCCTGTAGTCATCGCTGCGTTTGGACAACGGTTTGCAAGATGTTGGGTAGAGCTGCACACGAAGCAGGCCAACTTCCCCTGATCTTTGTCCTTGGCAGGTAGGTTTTGCGATCCCTGAGGGCGAGAACCCGAAAACGATGGTCTGGGTGTTGATCCTTTCCTCTTGCGACATTCCGAAATCACGTGACCCACACGTTTGCAGTAGCCACATGAAACGGTATTCACAGGAACATTAGAAGAATATTTCATTTTCTTTGATGATGGATGATCAATTTCGTTTTTATCGTTCATCGATCGTTTGCCGTATGATAGTACACGAAGTTCTTTCAATAGTTTTTCACGGGTCAAAATTTCTGTTGTGTAGGCCAGTCTACGAATTCTTTTGTCGTGTTTTGCGAAGTGCGCCACTACCAATGATATAGCAACTTCTTGAGCGTTCATATTTTCGAATTGTGCAGTTAATATTCCAATCATTTTAGTAGCTAATGCCACGTAATTTTCGCTATCTCCGGGTATTTCTGAGAGTTGTTGTAAAATTATTCCGGCAGGTGTATCAGTGATTCCATATTGGTCGTTGAACATTACTTTAAAATGTTTCCACGTGATTTTAGGGTAGGTGATTTGGGAGAACCATCGAACTGCTGGACCTTTCATAGCTTTACTCAGAGTTAGAATCAAATCGCTACTTGAAAGAGGATGATCTTTCATGATCATATCTGCAGTAGAGAGCCAAGATTTTGCGTCAGATGAGTCACCTTCAGGATTAAATTCGGGTAGTGTAAGCGGTTTACTTCCCCCTTTCATGGAATCAACAAGCTGAGCGAAAAATCGATTTTGATTTTCCATCATCTTTGCCATAAAATCGAACTGCATGGAATTGGTAGTTGGAATTGGCTCACCTGGGTTTTGGACCACTTCTGATGACGGAGAAGGGGTTTCTCGAGAGGAAGACTCCCGAACTTCTCCTTCTTCCAAGGATCTTCGAGTGGGCGAATCAAAATTCATAATCACCTTCACTTAATGAACTGTGTATTAAACAGGAAAATAAACAATAGTAATCCAATCTCCATAAACAATAGTAATCCAATCTCCCGCTGTGTCCTTCGATGGGAGGTCCTCTTCCGGTTTTGGTATCCTTCTAACTGGGCGCCTCATGTACCTAGAGCTCAGGGCTCCTGGATCCGGTAGAGGGGAGCGGTCCATCGAAGTCCGGGGGTGAATGGAGGGGGTTGCTCCTTGTGAGGGGTTCTTCCATCCCCGATATATATTTAAACTATATTTTCGCTGTTTTTGAAGTTGCCTGATAGTTTGATGGTTTGGCCATATGTCTCAGTCGGTGGCCATGCGTTCCTCGTTCCGGGTTAGTATTTCCCTAAATTACAGGCGCTCAAACTTTAAAAGTTGTACCTAAATTTGAAATTTTAAAGGATTTTTAAAATTCATTAGTGTAGCAGTGTAGGGAATTGAAATACTAAAATATTGCCACTTGAATCATCAAAATCGAACAATAATTGTCAGAGAAAAATGGGAAAACACTAATAATGGGAAAACACTGAATAAACCGCTTTTCCCATTTTTCTCTGGCAATAAATTATTGTTCGATTTTGATGATTTCAGCGGCAATCGTTTAGTTTTTCAATTCTCTGGACTGCTGTACTAATGAATTTTGAAAATCCTTGAAAATTTTCAATTTAGGTACAACTTATAAAGTTTAAGCGCCTGTAATTGACGGAAATACCCAGAACGAGGAATGGCTGAACGAGGAATGAGACTCCCTTGACAATAAAAAATGGAAATGAGTTCTCAACGACAGTTTGAAATATGTTTAAAAATAAACTTGATGCGACTAAATTTAGAGTAGGCACTGTGCTACCAATGAAAACCACTCTTGGTGTAATGATTTCGTACAAATCGATCAAGTAATTATTGAAATAATTTTGGGGAAAACACGGAAATCTGTCCAGCCGTTTAGTTTTGCATGTAACAGAATCTAAAGGACAAACTTAGTTTTATATTTTCAAAACAATTTATAGAAGCTTTGTAACACACCCTCTTGACAGACGCTTTTATCTGAGGTCTCTGGAGTGAAATAAAACCAATCACCTAATCGGAGCAATCCAATCGAGATTCTTGCGACATTTCCTGTAGCTCGCCACTCACTCAGAAATCTCGCGAACTCATGCTCCGGCCGTAAATTTGTCATATCCTCCAGTAAACGACTGTCCTTGAAGACCCAAACGTCGATCTTTTTTCCCGCCCATTCCCCAACTAGAACGAGAGCAACAACAACTTTTTACGGTCATTTTGGTCGGACGTTTTGCACAATTTTCCAAAGACGGGGAACGTTGATGCGTTGTAAGTTGCAGAGGTCGTTAGAGTCGAAGCACTAAAACTCTCATCTGCTAGCTGCTCCTCTTCAACCTTCAAACGCCACCTTAATCGGTTGTTTCTCTTGATGCTCCTCCATTATCCCCCTTTTCGGAAGTCGAGTTTGAAACGCTGGGGCGTGAACCGACGAAGAGCGGCCGGAAATTTCCCCGCCCTTTGGAACGCCGTTCTAATCAACGATTTTTGGTCGATTCTATTTCGATGTCTATTTTTATCGAAGGGTTTTCAGTAAGAGCTGAACAAGCAGCTTTTGATATTCAAAGTAAAATATAGACTGGTTTGAGCAGTTTTGAATACTGGATACTGAAGTACCCGCCAATAATTCTGATTCCTGCTCCATAAGCTCTTCTTGAGGCAACAGACCAATTTCAAGCATCAAAGCCCTTAAAATGCCTTGTTTTTCTGTGTACGCCAGAATTTGGCGTCTGAAACACTTCCTACTCTTACAACTGAAGCTTTAATCAAGTTCGAAGTTGAATACGTTCTGGCCATTGTAATGTGCACAAATCCTATATTAGCAAGACTTGCTGTGTTTCAGCATCCAGTGTTTCAGCGTCCAGCATCAGGTGTTTCAGTGTCCAGTAGTTCTATAAGGTTGGGCTGGCTGAGAGCAATACTTTTTTTTTTTTTTTTTTTTTCGGCAGGTAGGTGAGAAAATCTTTAAGATCCACAGGTGGAGTTGAATCTCGTAAGATACCCTGAAGGATCCGCGACTTCAAGGTTATGTGGGATTCAAACCCACTAAAAAAACACCTCCTTTTCTCCCACGTTGGATGATCAGCCTGGAACTGTTTAACACATTACTTCAGGCTGAGTCCTGGGGCACTTCATCAGTTCTGGATGGCGGGACGGACCAGGTGTTCCCTTCTCTGTCTCTCTCGTTCTAACAATGTCTTCCTTGTCAGGATACTCTCTGCGTACGCTGCCACAAGACTCCAGCTCCTCTCACCTTCCAGCATCTTGCTGACGACAGCTTCTGGTGTTGGAATTTGGGGAGTTAATCCCAGCTCTGCCAGCAGCTGGCTTCTTTCAGCCGCCCATTTGGTGCATTTGAAAAAGGTGTGCAGCGCATCATCATCTTCTCTCTTCTGACAGTGCGGACATGTTGGGACAGTTACCTTTCCCATTTTATGTAGATAGGCATAAAACAGTCCATGTCCTGTGAAGAATTGTGTGAGGAAAAAGTTAAATTCTCCATGCTTCCTGTCCGTCCATTTCTGGATGTTTGGCACTAGCCGTGCGGTCCACCGTCCTCGAGAGCAACACTAAGTGTTGCTGTTGTGTTGTGTGTTGTGCTGGACACTGAAACACCTAATAAAATACAGAAAAATTGTGTTAATCTCTGCTCTGTAAACTCCTCATGAACCCCTGGAATGCCTTTATGGCGTGACTGAAACTGCACTTTCTGCTTTACTTGCTCAGAGACTTCTCTGCCCACAGAGTACTGCAAGCTAAGACCTTTTGTACTGCAGATTCCTCAATATGCAAAACTGTAAAACATCACGTGGAACGGTCAGCTTTTCTATTCACGATTGGTTCATAAAAAATTTAATACAATTTTGGAAAAGTTGGAATATTGTCTCGTACCTTGTATTTTATATTCTCCTTCCTCCTATTTCTCTATTGCTTCCGAGTCTACCTAGGTAGCGGAAGGTTTGTTTTCACTTTTCAAGGACGACAAAAAAAAAGTTCTCCAAAATCAAAATTTTCACTCGCGTTTTGCGTTTTAGACCTTTCTGAACAATTTTGGTTCCGTGTCTGTCTGTCTGTCTGTGTGTCTGTCTGTCCGTCTGTCATGAAATCCTTGTAACGCGCATAACTATACGAAGTTATTGTCCGATTTCTATGAAATGTTCAGGGATTGTGCGGGTTGGTGTGTAGACGGTCCCCTATGAAAATCATCATCCTCGGACTGACTGATAGAAGCGACTGCGCATGCGCAAACGTGAATTCCTTGTAACGGCCATAATTTCCACATTTTCTACCCGATTTCGATGAAATTTTCAGGGATTGTGCGGGTTGGTGTGTAGATGGTCCCAAATGAAGATCATCACCCCCGGACTGATAGTAGCCGCTGCGCATGCGCAAACGTGAATTCCTTGTGACGGCCATAACTTCCACATTTTCTACCCGATTTCAATGACATTTTTAGGGATTATGCGGATTAGGTTGTAGATGGTCCCCAATGAAAATCAAGGCCTTAAAATTTACAGGAGCCTCTGCGCATGCGCATACGTAAAATCCTTGTAACAGCCATAACATTTACATTTTTCATCCGAATTTGATGAAATTTTCTAGGATTGTCCAGATTAGCGTGTAGATGGTCCCCTATGAGGGTAGTGGAAGGTACTTAGAGATTGGTGTTTTGAGATCAACTACTATGCATCGGATCATCTATATAATCGGGTTATGGATACGAGGAAGCTATGTGCCACACCCACTTGGCAGACTTTTTTTACTGATATATAGTGTAAATTAATTTCAATATATTCTGCTTCCGCAGCCCATGGTGAACCAATTGCGTTTTGTCGTTATGGAAAATTAGGACGAAGATTCCTATTAGGGTTAGCTTCGTGAGTTTCGTCGTAATATGTTTGGTTTTAAGATCTAAAAATTGCTCATATTTCAAAGTATTATTGATATTTGAATGAATCACTTGACAATTATATCCTTGTTGATGAAACTGGTGGGTGCAGCCACTAATCAAACTTTGTCATCTTCCAACTTGAGTAATTCCATTGACTTTGGAAAACCCCGTAACTTCCCTCAGGCCAGGAAGTTGAGTGTCAGTTGAAGCTGGATTGAATTGACGTTGTTTACTGCCTTGCGAAGAAGTTTGTGATTCATAGTGCCTTCGGTTATTATTGAGAGCGTGGCGTATAAGTTATCGAGCCAAGCGCGCACTTTCGTCTTTCTTACGCCGCACTTGGGTCGCCTCCGCTTTACGAAACACTCGGTTCGAGTCTGCAAAACAACTGAAGTGCTCAGAGACTTCGTTCCAGGTCTCCCTTATTTGCTGTATTCATTCTGAATTCATAACCTGAGTACCGTCTCATTGAGTGTTCAGTCAGACACACAAAAGTGGAAGGTTTCTTCATACAACTCTCGGGTACTGTTCAGTGACCTCGTTTCATCTGCTTCTCCTAATTCCTGCCATTTGTAACCAGAGTACTGAAAAGTGGTTTCCTTCAGCATCCCCTTAGCCACTCTGTGTAGACAATTCAGAGACACCCCTATTCACTACAGGGTAATTATAGAATAGGTATATGTTGTGACAGTGCAACAGTTACTCTGATCTGATTCGTGATTCGATGGAACCATTACTTCTGCTCTATCTATATCAGTCTTATTGCAGACAGCGATCCTGTAAGTACTTATTCTCATACAAGATCATTTCCCTTACCCTCGTGGTTATAATCCGAAGATCTAATAGGTATAAACTCTATTGATACTTCTTCCTCCCATATATAGACACAAGCCTAATTGAATGTAGGATAATGTATCCATCTATCTTTCCTTATTCAATTTGTATCTATTATTTATCATCCCTAGTCCTAGCTTGATCTCCACCAAGGAACAGGTATTCAGTTGGTAAACGTTTAGTTTAATAGGGGTAAATACATCGCCAAATTCGATTGTCCAGATCCCCTAAAACAATCATGTTTCAAAGTTCTGATAGAATATCAATATCAGTTATGCCAAAATTTCAGTGCTTTGCTTCATATGTTGCTGGGTTGAAGTTGAAATGAATCTCTTCCGCCCCAATGTATATGATGCTTTTGTTCTTCAGTTTGTCCTTGAATTTGCGAAGACCCATAGACTGGTCAGAGTTGAGGAGCATCAGTTTGGTATGCTTCCTCATTGAGCTGAATTTTGCTCGACTCTTTGACAGACAGTTCCTATCTATGCTGGGCACAGCTTCCTACTCGTTTTGTACCAATGAGGTCAGTAAAGCCCCAGTTCTTAACTCTTTTTTCAATTCAGTTACCGATGTTAAAATTAGACTTCACTGCCCCAAAATGACTTTTTTTCTGCGTTGTTTAAAATCGAAAAAGGCGCGGGTCATGGAATAGGATGTCTCTCCCTTCAGAAAGAAGAGGACCTTGGTCACTTCCTGGAGAAAATAATGAAGTTCAGCGGCGTGGGATTGACACCGCGTCACTGCCGGTAGCGTAACAATGGCCACTGCCGCTTCCGATCTGGCCTGGACCCGGTCACCACGCCTAGTCACCCTTATTGTCCACGAATTTCGACTGTAAAGCCTTCCATTATCAACACCCAATGCATTCGTCCAGTTACCTTGACGGTATTCGTCGTGTGAATCGACCGATATCTCAATATGTAGGTACCAACCTTGCCTCGTTGCTAAACTTCTTCTCTTGACACATTTATCTTCGTAGGATTGGGCGCGAGCTGTACTTGGAAATACTCTCTTATTCTCCTTTTCCACCAAAACAAGACTTAAAAGTACTCAGATGGACTTTTCTGTCAAACTTCGAGGGAGGGAATTTAAAATTGATGTTTTTAACCAAAACGATTCTGAGTGTTTAGAAAGATAACCAACTAAATTTCTCCGCTACTTCGATAAAATCATCGAATTTTGGGTATGTTTTTGGACAAGTGTATGATAGATTTAGCTCGTCCAGCGTATCAGGGAAGACAGCAGTTAGTCTTTCGAACTTACCTGGATCATGGTAAGGTATTACTGCAGATGCTAAATGCTATGTGCCACACCCATTTGTTTGAATTTCTAGAAATTAAGTCTCTCCTGATGTCCTTAAGGGGACACATATGTCAATTTTCGGTCCGGACGCACAAACATTTTTTTTCCATAATTTGTAAATAGACTTAATTCCGGAAATTTAAAAAAAAAAAAATTCTAAATCCGATGAGTAGAAGTGCTCCAAATTTGGGTTAGAACCTAGGGAGTCACTAGTGCTGAGGAGCGCTCGGAAGCGCTGTTGAATTAATGATGCACAGGCTGAGATAGATTAATGTTTTTTATAATAATAAGTAATCATTTGAAGGCATAAATTATTACTCTCATTTCAATAAAGACCTGGACCATAAGCGGGATCATCACCTTCTTGTTCTCGCATCTGTTCTTCAAGATTCTTACTAGCTCTGGATCTTCTTTTTTGGGCAAGCTGCGATTCTTTCTTGACCGCTATTTCCGCAAATCTCATCCTCTCTTTGTCGATTTCGCACAGTCCCTTAGTACAATATTTCCCGGGCACAATACCTAATTCATGAAGGACTCGAGACTTCACTATACAACCATCATTGAATGATGCAACGGCATCGAACACACCAAAGCGCAGAGCAGGTAAAGTGACAAAGTGACACAAAAATAAGACGTGCTCCTGTAAACATACACTCAGGCTTCTCATTCTTTGAGGTTTCGATGCTAAACGATTTATTCTATTCGATATAAATCGATGTTGAACTATCGAGAGTTGATACCGCAATTCCATTGGTTGAAAACAGGCAGGAACAGTCATTCAAATTTCGATAAACCTGACCGCCCAAACTCGGCCACGCGTTTTTGATTCAAACCGCTCTCCTGTAAAATTACGTTTTTGAGCTTATTTGTTCCTTTTTCTCGGGAACTATTCATCCGATTGGAACCAAATTTTTACAGGTTGTTCTTCCAGTATGTACCTATAATTATGATGGAGGGTTTTGCCGAATAACGCCATGGAGCCTAAATATGAGTGTGTGAAAATTCAAAATATCGCTAAAAATGTAAAACCCTCATAACTTTTTTTTCTGTGAACTTCATAGAAATTTTGTTCAAATTTGCCTATCAAATTTGCTTCAATAAGTATACTGATGGTGCTGTCAAAATTTCAGACCGATAGCTTGAGTATTCTGAGAGAAAAAGGAACATTTATATCAAAAAATTAGGTTTAGAACAGCTCAAGTTTGGAATTGTGACTTTTTTTTGGATGGTCTGACTGAGTTCAGATTTTTACCATCTAACCAAAATATATTGAGGATTAGTTCCTCAGAATTTCATCAAAATCGGACGAACCATTGAACAAATATCGCGAAAAAACCAAAATTGCTGCCGTAGCGCAGAAATGACATATGTGTCCCCTTAAGCACTCAGACTTTTGGGGTATTCGGAAGTTACAAAAATATCCGTAGTACAGATAGCTGTACTGATCTCTGTTAAGGATGTTCAGCTCCAGCCTGTTTCTCCATACCAAAAACGTTGATACCTTGTTGATCGTGGCCGTGGAAGATTTGAACTGAGATCATACGGGGTCGTGAGGCGGTACGGTTTTAGATGCTGCCGAGGTGTGGAGATCCACGGTGGATACAGTGACTAAGTACCTCAGCCATTATAGCGGCTGATACACTTGACAATGGACCATGTCGGTCATTCCCCCGTTCTCTCAATAGGCCCCAGCCGATCCTCCTCGATCATATCTTCTTCCTCCCCTTTCCTTTCGTCCTTTTCATGTTTCATCCTCCACTAATTTCTTTCGAAGGCGATTCTTCTCTCGGAAGTTAACCCGAAGCGCCGGTGTCCGCGGATCATGGGAAACGTGTTGGTTGATCCTGAAAAGAAGTACGGGATTCTTGTTGACACTCAGGATTCTGGGAACCCAATTTCGAGCTACTTACCAACACTCCTTTCTTTTCACTTTTTCTTGCCCCTTCCGATTTGAATCGCCTGACTTCTTCCGAATTTGCTATTTTAGTCGTCCAAACCCGAATTGTTGAAAATGAGTCCAGTCAAGTTGGGAGGCAGTACATTATGTATAACTTTCTATCAATTATGTACTAACAACACATAGAACTGGTTGGTTTGGAAATTATTGAACGCAATAGGATTTCTGAGTTTGACAAGAAGTTGTTTCCGGTTATTTATTATTATTAGGTGTTATTTTATTTTATTTATTTATTTTTTTACTTGTTTTATTTTACCAATTTACAATTTATAAGCAACATTTTACTAATACATAGTTGATGTACGTTAAGAAAACTACTTTACTTTACTTAGTTTATCATGGCTATGTGAATTAGAACGTGTGGCTTGATTCTCTTGAATCTTCTAAGCAGATCATAATATGATATTATGTGTTGAGATGAGAACACATATTATGTGTTGAGATGAGAAGCTGGACGACATCCTCATTTACTTGTTCTTGGAGACTCAAAAGGTGATTCATCATTGACAGATTCAATCTGCAGTTCGTAGTGAAGTCTTTCATTTCTGAAGTATCTGTATGCATCAACGCAGCATCGCAGGACATTATTCTGGAGCTGATCTATGTTTCGGTAGCTGTGGGCCTTGCACCCCCACAGTTGCGCACCGTAAGTCCAGACAGGCTTTAAGACTTGCTTGTACAGGATGTGCTTGTTGTGGACAGACAATTTTTACCATCGGCCCCTCAGCCAGTACATTTTCCTGAATTTAATCAAAAGCTCAGCTTTTTTTTCTTGGCGTGGGACTTCCACCTTAGTTTGGCATCCAGCGTCATTCCAAGGTATTTTGCTTCATTGGTATACCTTGTTATCGAGAAAGCCTGGCAGTTGATCCTTTCATTCGTGAAATCAACATGCACTGACTGTGTCTTTATTCTGACTCTCCATCTCACTGTACATATTTTCCAGTTATGCAGACGATTTTTCGTTGTTTACAAGAACCGTTTCCTGCTGATCAGATCGTTAAAAAATCAGTAATTTTGGAGCCAGTCCCAACTTACCCCTCAACTTTGGGAGATTAGATTGTGAGAAATTGATATGACAGGACAACGTTAGGTCATTGGTCTGATGGCGATGATGAAATTCATAGAGGACCGTCGATGGGCTAACCAGCTTCGGCCTGATGGTTGATATTTAGAGACTGTCACATGATGGGAATGTAGAAAGTTGCTCAAAGTAGGAAGTTGGTTGTCCCAAAGTGAGAAGTCGGGATCAAGTACAAAATTTAATGTTCTTATGAGGAAAAGAGATTCAAGTTGCTTCCTGATAACATCCAAATTATCTTTCAACGACAAGAAGTAGGTATTTATCATTATTTGGTATTTTTCATTATAAAGTGTGTGGATGAGTGACGAATATAAAAAGGGTATTTTTTATATCTAATCAAACGAGGAGATGAACTCAAGACTGTTTACATCATCATTCAACAGTTTTGCAAAGAATGTAGCATCCACCCAGTAACGACTAGTTCCAGGCTGCTTGTATATCCCTGTATGCTTCATAATTTCTGTCTCTTAATGAAATAATCGTTACAAATACCAAAAATGCGAATTTCATTCAAGTTATTCGATTCGAATTTGCATTGCATTCATCTCCTTCAATATGAATAAATTGTAAAGTTCTGTGAAACATTGGTACGATTCGGTTTTGCCGATTCTCGAGCCAAAACGTCCTGAAATTCATTCCACCACCTCTTTTAGAAGCAAAAGATGAAAAAACTCTGAATAGGGTTTCGATTTCGGCGTTTTCACGGCCTCTTTGAGTGAAAACTCGTCTGGATCCACCAGGAGGATTTTTACTGAATGAACGGTACCACCAGCAGCGCTAGCTGGGAAGGTCTTGACGGGGCACCGGAACGCTGTAAAGGCAGTTGAAAAACTCGAGACCGTTAAAAATGGGTTACTTTTAGAACCCTGTAGGTCTTGCAGAGGCGTTATTTTCTGTAGAAAAAGGTTAATTCGTTGCTAAAATTCGGCCTGTCGAACCACAAAAATGTTGTCAAATGTGATTCACACTTATAAATAACGTTTCTTGAGTATATCAGGGATTTAGAGATTTAAAAAACATGAGTACCTAAGTATTTCATCGAGAAATGACCCGCTAATAAAAAAAAATTATGTCTCATTTGAGAGATTCAGAATAAAAATTTGTCAATTCTTTATCCGACAACTTATTTCGTAGTATAAATTTGTGGTTTTTCACCTTCTAAATCTGTCGTTTGCCTTCTTGTCCGCCTGTCAAGACTTATACTTTCCTAGAAATGTACCGAATTACTTACTTTCAAGTTTCAACTACTACACCTGAATAGGAAAGGTACGAGTATTTATATGTGAATATATTAGAACACATATTTTTTCCAAGATTGTTGAATTTACAACAGATTTACATATTTTTGCACATTCACACATTAGTAGGATCCTTATATTTAAAGCCTAGTCTGAAGATTATATAAGAGGTATGACGTAGGAATTATCAAAAATCATATATCGTAAATTCAGTAAAAATAAAACAATGCCTCTTTATGTATTACTTCAGACATTTTCCACACAAAAAATGTACACAAATTCCATAATGTAGATTCCAATGTATCATTGTGGTCTCTTTATCCAATGTTTCTCACCAAAATTTTGCATTTATTTGGGATGAAAATTCATTTAAAAAGGTTTCCGAGGAGGCTAAATCCGAATTTGAAGTCAAAATTGAAAAATTATTCTAGAAAACGTACAAATCCGTTTAAAAATACTCGTATATCAGTTTTTCTGTGAAACATTATTTTTACATAAATAATACGATACATAAATAATACTCGTATATAATTTATACTAATTTTATACTACTTTCTTTCCAAATTCTCTCCAAAAACATCAAACCACTCGTTTTTTCAAATCAATTTCTGACAAATGTTTTTCAAAATTAAACCCCATAGCTTGCTCAACACAACAAACTTGATGTTTCCTTAAAGATGAAAGTAAAAACAGATGAAATGAAAACACAAGAATTATGAAAAATATTGGTCAGACTATTCATGTTGTGCGATGCAGACTAAATCATGATTTGCAAAGCTCATAGTAGCCTTAACAAAAACCAACTTTAAATCAGACTCAAAAAAATCAATTGAACGCTACCTACCTATAAACCCCAATTTTGGAGATAAACGCTTGCATACGAGTCTGCAACACATTGGGACATTCATGTTTTTAGTTCCCAAGTGACATCTAAAAAAGCGGCAATTTTTACTACATCTATTAATAACATTAATAAATATTTAATGACGAAAACTACTGGAGTCCTTGTCCACCTTCATTCCTTCTACAATGTTCAATAAAGTGTTTTTTCTCTCTTTAATGACGACATAAGTAACAAGAACAAGTACGAAAGAAATGCGTGATAAATCGAGAGCTTTCCAAGGAATGGTCAATGAATTTTGTGGGATGAAAAACGACGCAGTACCATTTCCCTAGCAACGGCTCGGTTGTAAGCGGAAATCATCAGAAAACCAAATTTTACCCTTTTTCTTAACGCTTTTTGCTAACGCTTTCTTCGTTTATGTGCAAAAGTAATGACATAAAATGTCAACAACAAAAGTCAGAATTTGATTCAAAGCGATTTTAAGCGAATTTTCGTGAAAACGTTTTGTTTAAAAATTAATAATTAATATAGTTTATTTTCAAATTCTTTCCTCTACTCCCCAGAGCGTCATCATAAATGAAGAGTATAGGGGAAGAATGATACATGTCCATAAAACCTGATTTCGAGAAAAACCATTTTTAAGGTTTCAAAACGTTTTGAGGCAAGGGCATGTTCAAAATTCAAAAAATAAAAAAACGCCCATGCTTTAATAATCTTATTGAAATGTATTACAGAATGGAAAATTAAAACTGACGACTTGTTTTACTGAATAAAATAAGAAATGACGGAAGGTTCGGACAGCAACCATTGTTTCCTACATTTCGTCACCAATGATCACTTCATCACTGATCACGTCCTCTTCACTTTCCTTGTATTCTTTCTTCTTCTTTTTCTTGTTCTTCGGCTCTTTCCTTTTTGGATCTTCTATTTCCTTAAGGTTTGAATAAAATTGACCGGGATGCTGTTTTCTCGAAAAAATGTAAATCTCCGTGTTTCGCTGCTTTTATGGGAAGCATGGTTTTGTAAATCTTCTTCTTGGGGATGATTGGCTGTATTTAGGGGATTTTTTCTTCTTTGTTTGTCCCTGTGAAGGCTTGTCTGAGGAAGCTCTTTGGTTTGAGATGGTTTCTTGAAATCGACGATGTTACGGCAACATGTCCTATCAAGTTTGGGGCAACTTTTCAGGAGACACAAAAAACTGTTTACAACGTAACCATTATTCTTCATACGCAGTGTTGCTCTATCGCCATTATCGGCGGTTTCAAGGCTACCAACAGAATTTTTAATAATACCAATCGATTCCCCACGAAAATACGAATCCAGTGGTATGAAAAACTCAATATACCCATATATGGTCATACGACATGTTGCCGTAACATCGTCGAAATGATGAAATGTTGATGTTTCCAAAATAAGTTTTTTTAAAGGAAATTGTTGGTACTTCTTTGTTTATGATGATGATCTTAACAGGACGAGTAGGGAAATTTCATAATGTAAAACCTTGATAGGTGCTCAGTCCAGTTGGAATATCACTTGGGAAAAACAGAAAAATTTTCATTTAATGATACGTAAATCACAGAAGCCGTGAGACGCCTCCTCCAAGGGTGGGAGGGAGCGCGGGACATGAACCATTCTTCCCCTGGCGCGCGAAATGGAACCATTCTTCCCCAGTACGGCAAACCTCCGTGTAAAATCTTCGGAAAAGAAAACTTTTCCCCTGTTACAATATTACAAGTGGCTAGCTACATTGAATAGGAAACCGGTGGCGGTCTTATCTCATTTTTCGTAAAAAGTGCACAAAAATCATTCTTTCCCCGAACTCTTCAAATATCAACATATTGAGTTTTTAAAGCAATTTGCAGTATTTTCCAAATTGAGCCACTTAGCCTGCTGAAAAAAATTCAGGTCTTCCAAATAAGTTCTTTTGATTAAAAAAATAAGAATAAAATAGAAAATCAGTAGTTTTTTCAAAATGTTTCAACTATGTTAAGGATATTTGAATGGTTCCATTCTTCGAAAACTCGCTAAAATAGTTCTCAATGCTGCATGAATTTTGACATTCATTTGTCAGTAGCTGAGTTCGTTGGTTCCACTTTCCACCTATGGAAGTTCATCTTGGAAGAGGACTCATCGGACACGCGACTCGACCATTTCTCCCAGGCTGACGACCCGCCAACATGCGCGGCGCCCGGCGAGAGGAGGCGGGCGGTGTTTTAGCGCGGAAAAGCCCCGCGGCGGTGACGTCACAGGCGGAAAACCCGGGAACTGGGTTGAATCGATGGGGGTGAGGGAGGGAGCCCAGTAGGGAACCCGCTGTGCCTGGAACTGTTTTCCCCGACCTTGGTGCCTTCTTGAGCCTAGCCCCGGGAAATTTCGCCCTCTCCGTGGAGGGCGGATCGCGTTTTTCCCTCGCGTTTTTATACCCCCCCTTCTTCTATCTATTTCTCTTCCAATTTTACGGTAATATTTCCACTTCCTTCTCTTTTCTACCATTTGGTAAAATCTACTTGCCACGAAGCCCTTCGAGGTTGACTTTGATTCCAATGCTCACCTCCGAGAGCTACCGCTAGCATTTCCTTAGTGAACTGATCAGGTACGTTCAATCTCTTTATTACATTCAAACAAAAATTCCAGTCTTGCAGCATGAGTCAATGAGCGAATTTTTGATCACCTGTTTTTAACCTAATAGTTTGTTATTCTCCATAAATATATTTGGAATCGACCAAGTAAAACAATTTATTTTCACCTCCTTTATCGTTAACCAAAATAATTGAAAAATCGGTTTGAGCACCATATTGGGACTAGTTGGGTCTTACAAGCTCTTGTTTTCTCTGATAAAATCTAAATTCCATCGATAACTTTCAATTTTTCAGTTGAATTTTCAACTTGAGTATAGAAAGATAGATATATATGTTTATTTGGCGTCATTTTGTTCACTTTTACAAGTAGATAAATTCATGATGCGATGCGATTTGCTCAGATTTCCTTCCCGCCTTGGCCCGTGTTGTTGGGTAGAATCTTTGCAAAATCGCTCCATCCCGGTAAATAAATTGATATCTACTATGCATTACAGTAATAAGTAAATTACTAAACAATACATGATTGGACAGAATAATGGACGCTATTTGATGATCTCTAACATAAGCTAACTTACTCTAATATTCTCTAACTTTAATAATTTCCTATATATATGCTGTTTAATATCCTCTCGCATCTATATCATCATTATAAAATAGTATTCAATTTTTAGAATCGAATGAGACCACCCAGAGCTTTGTAGGACCAAGTTCGCTTAAACTTAATCAGAAACGCGATTTGGTAAATTAGTAGTCTTCCTCTACCCCAGTTTACGATATTGAGCTAATTTTTATTGTTTTTAACGACATCATTGTACAATGTAAAAGCACAATAATAAACTGCGAATAAAAGTTATTATTCACAATTGTGTGATGTATTCAGAAAATAATAAACCGTTGTGTAAATTCGCTCCTTTTTTAAAGATTCAATGCTAATTTTTCATATTTCATGGGTATTTTTGATAGAAAACTAGCATGTTTTCTTGTTTCGCTCGCACATTCAAGTGAGTGCAAATCAGTGGTCTTGCTCGTTGTGATTTGCAGTGATTTAGGGGACTTGTACTTGGCTTTATACTGCCAACACCCTTGGTAGTCTTTATAGTGCTATCCATTTTGGCAGTCCCTATCCCGCCATTTAAATTTCTGTGGGGCCCAACTCCAGTGGCAATCCCTATTAAGAATTAATTCTCGTCGGGAATAGTGATGGTTAAGGAATCCAAGTATACTTCTTCTCCAGTATGTTGATATTTTTAACCCGATATTCTCAGAATATTGCTATCAAAGTAGCAGTAATGGGACCGATTATACTTTTTTCTCCACATATCTCTGGTCTCTATCCACATATCCTCACGTTTTTACGAACAAAAAACGAAATCTAGGGGGTACGAGTGCGTTGGGGGTTGTTGTGGAATTTTCGTCCGACTGCCATTCCTGGCGTCGCGGACGTCATCAGCTATCTTCCTAAGGGAAGATCAGAATTTGTTCTGATGGTTTCGCTCATGGCTTCCCATTGCCTCTTGGTTGTGACGAGGGGGGCGATGAGAGCCCCGGCCGCCGAAAAACGTACGCTGCCGGCGATGAGCTTTGAACCCATGATCCCCGCAGAGGTCGGTCCAAAGTCCACCGCCAAACAACGACGCTTGTTATTATTAAACAAACTCAACTTTCTGCGAATTTAGGACGTTCTGTCTGGTTGTTGGACGCCTTCCTTGGGCCACCCTGTATATTATCAGCTTTACAATATAATTATCCCATGTAGATATTCATGTTATCAAGCTAAATTGCGCTATTTGAGAAAGCTGTTTATTTCCCCAGTTTGGCCTATCCAGATTGACTCAAGTTTTTCAATTCAATGTTTGGTTGGTTTCAATTCCTACAGCAGCTTTAATATTGATGATTTTGATGATTTGATGATTGATGATTTTTATATTGATGTTCTGTTACTACAACTCTACCCATGAACTTCTGAGAAGCATTATAGATAACAACTCTGTTCTAGTTTGGCAGTCAAAATCTTGATTTACTTGACCGTTGATGATCGTTTCTGACCACTCCATCAGCCGATTTGTCCGCTTGAAAATCTCGTTACAGCTTGTCAAATCCACCCAGGGTACCCACCTAACCGTTTCTGTTCTGATTACCTTTCCTTCGAATTCGCTTTCACGATTGATTGGTTTCTTCTACTTCGTGAAAAGAAACGGCCCGAAACAACATCCCATCTAGATATTTGCTTTAAAAGGATATTAAGATGAGCGATGGCGTGGAAGGGCCAGGTAGTTAATCTGGTCTGGGCCGTGACATTGCTGGGAGGCACGATACCCTCATCTCACGAATACTCCTTTACCTTCGCGTTTTGTCATTAGCTAATGCCTTTGTGTTACATAACTCGACTGTTAAGAACTACTTCTTTCGCACTCATCATAGTCACTTGGTTTCACATTCGACCTGTTTAACTCTTCTTTGCTCGGTTGGTCATGACAGAATTTGAATTATATTCTTCCAACCTTTCAACAACCTTTGCATTCGACCTTGGCTTGGGATCTATTCGTGTAAATTTCAATGTTCATTTTCAATGCTGCAGTGAAGAAGATTGTCATATCTCAAAAATTGACATCTTACTGCATTTAAACATTAATGATCTACATCATAAAACGACAGCCAGGTGGGGTGAACAATATAGCTTTCTCATTCAGCATAACATGAATGTATTTAATTCGATGGTGTAAAAATTCATTGCAATAATATAGAGCAGTGCGAATAATGATGAATGTAACATGAAATATGACTTTCTTTACAATCATGCTAGGATGTCATTCGCTATTATGTTGATGAAATTTCTCTTTTTTGCTTGTACCGTAGCTCCTTCTGATCGAAACCATGACTTAAATCGTTAAACAACCATTTTGGGCTCAGCCTCAAACCACCCTCCAAATTTGAGTAGAACTGTCGATTAGATCTTGATAAATTGAGAATTACGTTAAATCTTTCTCGTACGCGAACGCTTCTATTGGTTTGATTAATAGAGTTTGGTACACCTGTGGCACAAACTCGCAGAAATCCTGTAGATTCCATTAAAATTAACAAATATTTTGCATAACTATCCGAGAACTAGGAATTGATCACATACAAAGACCAAAATTGTTCAGAAAGGTCTAAAACTCAATATTAGAAGTTGAAATTTCATTTCCAAATTTTTTTGTACTTAAAAAATTTCCACTCCTATTTTGATATTGGAGGACCCTAATTTCTTCATCTTCTGCACAAAAACAAAGTTGCTAGGGAGAAAGCTAAACTAAAAGGTTCCTCCGCTATACGAAAACTCAGAAGAACTGGACTTGTCTTCGATGTGAATGGCGATTTATTTATTTTCTTTGGCATACATTATATCAACTATTATACTATTTCAGGTGTCCTGACAGTGCTCTCCTCTTTTGGCATAAATTCTATTGCCTCCCTTAGTCCTTGTTCTGCCCACTTTTCTTCGACTAAAAATTCGACTCAGACTTTCGAGCCTCCAGCCATAAGACCCATCCTCGTCGAATCACATTTTCACAATACTAAATTATTAAAATACCTAATAGTTTTCCCTTTTAAAACTTTGGAGAATCCTTCAACTCGAATCTTTACTTTTTTGTTTCAGAATTCAGAGGAAGGAGGAGGAGACACAGCAGGGGATGGTATGGAAGTGGGGGTCCCGGGGGGGCCCGCGCCCCCCTTCCATCAGATCAAATCCTTCCAACTTCTGCAGGTAAATTATATTTCTTCTTCTACTCTTCTTATTTACTATAGTATTACAACACGCCAAAAAGTTATGTAAAGCTGTTCCTTAGTTCATCTGCCCAAATTTGAATGAAAAATGATTGTAAAATCTGAGCGTTAGAAAGCAATCGATCTCCATATCAGTTTCAATTGTTCTGACTGTCTATAAAAAGAATAAAATCTCATATCCTCTTGAATAAATTCGTTTTTCACATAATATCTTGAGGTGACCCTAATTTTTCAGTTTGCGTCATCGTATCACGTTTACTGAATACTTTTACGAAATATTGATTACTCATTCATTTAATTTCATTCAAAAATTACAGAAAAAGATTCACATACAAGTACATAATAGTTATATAATTACAAATAAATAAACAGGTACCTACTAATAATTCAACATTCTAGAAATTTGTTCTCCACATGGGCACTAGCTTATAAGTACCTATACAGGATGTTATTCTTAACTCGTTATAACCCTAACGCCCATTTTATGCTCAAAAACTATCCCCTGAATAAAAAGGTTAACTAAATGAAAAGAAATCAATGAAGTTGTAAATAAATGAAATAAATTAATTTAAAAAAAAACCCTTTGGCATAGATCAATTTGAATTTTTGGCAAACTTTTGGCATACCAATTTGAACTTTCGGGAAATCCATTACGTTTTTCTACAACTACTAGAGTCCTTGTTCATCTTTATTCCTTCTACAATGTTCGATAAAGTGTTTTTTTTTCTCAAAAAAAAAAAAAATTAAAATAAATTGCCTGAATATGTTGAATCAAAATATTTTAAGATCGACAGAAGGCAAAAATAAAATTACCTCGTAATTCAGTTGAGAAGGCTTTCTCTCTAAGAATAACAGGGATAAGGAAGAATCTGCTGGTTCAAACATTATTGGATTGGTTATTTTGGTATTATCAATCAAGTTGATGGTTTCCGATATTTATAAATTACTACAAAATTCAGTATTATTTCACAAATGAGTCGATTTTTAAAAATAAATACATACATATATAATAAGTTTGGCTCCTGCTGATTATTATGGGCCAACCTTCAGTCTGCAAGAAAATCAAGTTTAGTTACGTTTGTACTGACATACCTACTGCAAGCAATAAACTGTAGCAACTCTGAGTTCGAAGACGATTAACTTTATAGGAGACATCTTCACTCTGATAAACGTAAAGCCTGAAAATGTCTTCAAAAACTAATCATTTATGGTTAGTTTTTGGTTAACCTTTGGTTAGCCTTTGGATTCGGCAAGAAAAAAAATTATCCCCTCCCCCTCCCTCAAAATTTGATGAATTACGTTTCATGTTAAGCAGAATCTAAAAATCGAATAAGAAATTTTTCCGTCCGTACTCCTTACGTGGCAATTTGCTCTGTTCCCTTTGAACTGATGTTGATGAAATTTAATAACATTGTAGTCAAAAGTTTAAGGAGTGCGTATTTTTGCATGTTCAGATTGGTGTAACAACAATGAAACTTTCTTATTTCATATGGGAGCTTTCCGAAAGGTGTGAAACTCAAACGCAAACGTGAAAGTAAACTAACCCCAAAATGTGTCACTTGTGATCATCCATCACTTCGACTGAACCTGATTTCTCATATTTTACGAGTAATTTGCACAGTCCTCAAGCACTCAAAGTTCCAAATAATGGGAGTTTTGTGTACCAACTTGTAAATTGTGTGTAAACATGTAAATTGCCGGTGTTCCTAAGAAAAACAAAAATGCGCAGGAGTTAATGTGCTGAAACTTTTTTCGACACCGCATACCTACGCTTAGGTACTTAGGGAGACTAACCTTACACCTACAAACATCTCAGGAACTCCACAGGTGTTACCGGAGTAACCAAAATTTAATCGGAATTTTAAATTTAATGGAAAGCAGATTTTTTTGGGCAATTGGAAGTCTCAAAATGGAGGTATGAAAAAAATTGCCAAACAAATCAATGAACAAATTTTCAAAATTCTTGTCATAATATCATTTTTTTGGTTTATTATTATCAATAATACCTAAACCTTTGGAATCGACCAAGAAAATTTGACCTCAAAATTATTTATTGGTT
This sequence comes from Apolygus lucorum, assembly GCA_009739505.2. Classification (NCBI taxonomy): domain Eukaryota; kingdom Metazoa; phylum Arthropoda; class Insecta; order Hemiptera; family Miridae; genus Apolygus; species Apolygus lucorum. The sequence goes on from CM019179.2 coordinate 58,907,571, forward strand.
TACGTTTCAAGGTATGTACAGAAACCAAAAATCGAATAAAAATTTTGCCGTACGCGGCACTTTTCTTAGTTCCCATGGACACATTTTGATGAAATTTAGTGTATGGGCTCCATTTGGGGTCAGTCACTTCTGAAGGTTGAAAATAAGGGCTGAAATTTTGAAAAGCCCTAGATCGATAAATTTTGATATATAAAGGCGTTGTTTTTTTTTCATCGATTTGAAATAGTATTGAATTTTTTCATCGAATTAAAATAGTATTGAATTTTTAGAATCGAATGAGGAGAGAATCTGTAGGACCAATCGTTCACTCCCTGTAATTTACTTCTAATAATGTACAAAAAATGGCTCAAAAAATGCAGTTCTATCCATTAGTTTTAAATTGCAATGCTATGGAATTCCTAAGATGTTTTCGGTTATACTAGTGACACCATGGTCCAATTAGGGTTGAAATCGTTTCCTACACTCATTCATTATGAAAAGATCTCGCAACGTCCGTTATCTCGTTCAGACTGAGATCCGGCGTTTCTCACTAGTTTATCGTTTAGGGCTGGTCTTCTCAAAGACCATTGTTGTTAATGATATTATAATAAACGATTCCCAAGCGATCTCATTACAAATCAGATAGTCTCTTGAAAACACAAATAAACCAGTCCACGAGTCCGATGAACTGGGAGAGCAAATGAATCAGAAGATAAATTTTATCCCCGTCGATAATGTTGGGGTCAGCGTATCGTCACAAAATATTCCGAGATCTTTGAACTGGTTTGTGGTCTTAAAAAACATGAGTCAATTTTACTATTTTTTCAACTGGGTCAACCAATAGTAAAATGGACATCATCAACGCGTAACCTCTTTTTCCTGTCATCCAACTTGTGATCAATCATTTAGAAGCACGTGAAATTAAATTTTCAGCAAATGAGGATTTAAAGTTGTAAAAGGTTTGGCTGTCGTTCTTTTCCTGCAGATATACTTTGCCTAAGATACAGTAGGAAAAACACCTGTTATTCCTCCCGCGTTGAAATCAGCCCGGAACCGTTTAACACGTTACTTCAGGCTGAGACTGGAGTGCTTCATCAGTTCTAGATGAGGGGACGGACCAGATGCTCCCTTCTTTCTCTCTCCCGTTCTAAGAGTGTCTTCCTTGTCAGGATACCCACTGAGTACTCTGCCACAAAACTCCAGGGCATCAACAATAAACATCTTGGTAGTCAAATATTCACGAATCTATTACAATACGGTATATATTCGGTGTCAGCGATAAAATGTCCTGTTAGAAAATATTATGAAGTTGAAAAAAATTATAGTTTCTTACCTACTGGTTTGAAAATTGGTTAAAATATTTTAGCATGGATCATGCTTTAGCCTTGGACTAATTACTCAAAAAATGTCAAGAGGGTGACGCGGAGGTGTCACGCGGGGTTGGGGGGGTGATGCTGGGTTCACATAGGTAGACAAACTTCGGCCAACTTCGTAACAGGCTATCGTTGTTCGACTCGGTAATCGTGATCTTGACAAAACAATCTGTTTTTTTTTTTTTTTTTTTGTTATCTGGTTACGGAACACCCCCACTTCTCTTTTTGCGCATTACGGACATTACGCCCCTATGTGAATCCAGCTTTACTCCCCATCCCTACTCCGCCGAAAAGTACGGCTGAAGCATGTTCCATGTTTCTTGAATTTAGGCCAAAGGCTCTAAGCAGTAAGGCGAGTTTTTGTTCAGACGATTGTTCATTCACTCATGTTGTACGAATGGACACCTGGAAGGTGTGTAGTAGCGGGCTCATACTCATCATCTTCGACAAGACTTGATCGGAGAGCAATATCGAAACGAGATTCCTCAGCATTGAATCTTTCAACTTTGATATTTTTGGTTTATTATTTTCAATGATGAACCATTGGAATCGACCAAGAAAAAAAAAAGTTCAACTCCCCTCAAAATTTGTTGCTTTACGTTTCAAGGTACGTAGAATACGAGAATTGAATGAAAAGAATTCCGTCCGCGGCAATTTCCTTAGTTACCATGGACCGATTTTGATGAAATTTGGCATAAGGGATCCACTTGGGGTCTTGTGCCGCGAAGCTTTTGGTTGATGTCAGTCACTTCTTAAGGGGTGAAAATTAAAGATTGAAATTTTCAATAGTGCCCTAGCTTAAAAACTCTCAAAATAAAGGTAGGTTTTTTCACCAATTTTAAACAGTATTGAATTTTTAGAATTTTTCGTGTCCACCCGGAGCCCTGTAGGACAAACCGTTCGCTCCCTACGAGAACTTAAGGGTGGGAGTTACGATAAATCAGAAACACGAGCTTGAATCGCAAAAGAGGCCTAATCTACGTTCAAATTTTAGTTGATCAAAATGCGATCGTTGTTGTACTCAGTTCTGCGTCCTTAGCAACCAGTATCGAATTTCCTAATACTTGAAGTATAATAACAATGGGGGTGTACCTGATTTTTTTTTAATTTTTAATCGAAAGTAGACCTCTTCCTGAGAATTTTTACCAGCCGTTCTCTTTTTGGATGAGTAGAATCTACTGATATTTTTCTGATAATTAAAATATCTGATATTTTTCTATGATTTTTCAAAGTTTCGAATGTTTATGACGTCATACACATTCGAAACTTTGAAAAATCATAGGAAAAGGTCTTCTCACGCTAGAAGGTCGCGGTTGGTGTCGAAATTCTCAAAATGATGTCTAGTTTACATTAAAAATAACAGTAAACAGTTTTCCGACCCTCGCACACACCCCATTCCTAATATTTCCTGTTTCTTCGAACTAAGTGAGAAGCGTTTATTTCTTTCAAATAAACGTGATTGTGAAGTAGGTATGTAGTAGGCAGGTAGTAACTAGGGTTGATAACAATGGCAAAGCCGTATTCTTTGCAGACGAGTGATCTATATAGAAAAATAATAAACTGTTGTGTAATAATTTGCAGCGTTTTGAAAGAAAGAGGTCAATTTACCTTCTCTGGATGGTTCGTCCGTCCACTCTTTGCTTTAGTCTTCCTCCTCGAAGACATACTTTAGTATCGTGTGCTGATATTGAGCAATACAATAATATCATCTGAAAAGTGGGTTGAGAAAAGTGGAAATGTCACAAAATTGTTCGTGATGTTCAAAATTTGAATGTAATTTTCAAAAATACTCAATATGAAAACAGATTCGTGAACTTAACCCTGTACTTCGCAACCTATAATAATATTATACGTTGCGAAGTACAGGGTTAAGTTTACGAATCTGGTTTCAAATTGAGGCATATTATGCCTTACGTGTTTTCTGTTCAAATTTTACTATTATGGGAGCTTTTTCATTTTTATCATGTCTATCAGGGCTAAGAGTACACTTTAGGGGCAAAATTTAAACAAATCCCCAAAGGAAAAGTACCAAAATTTTAGATAATAAACTCGTTATTTCTAGAGAAGGTTTAATAATTATACCTTGCAAATAATTATTACTAGCGATTCTTCCATTATTTTATTTATGGCTTCTTTTTTCCCATTTGTTGCTTCCGAGTCTACCAAGGTAGCGGAAGCTTTGTTTTCACTTTTCAAGGACGAAAAAAAAAAGTTCTCCAAAATCAAAATTTCCACTCGCGTTTTGCGTTTTAGACCTTTCTGAACAATTTTGGTTCCGTGTCTGTCTGTCTGTCTGTCTGTCTGTGTGTCTGTGTGTCTGTCTGTCTGTCATGAATTCCTTGTAACGCGCATAACTATACGAAGTTATTGTCCGATTTCTATGAAATTTTCAGGGATTGTGCGGTTTGGTGTGTAGACGGTCCCCTATGAAAATCATCATACCCGGACTGATAGAAGCGACTGCGCATGCGCAAACGTGAATTCCTTGTAACGGCCATAACTTCTACATTCTCCATCCGATTTCAATGAAATTTTCAGGGATGTTACAGACTAGTATTTCGATGGTCTCCTATGAAAATCATCATCTTAGGACTGATAGTAGCCACTGCGCATGCGCAAACGTGAATTCCTTGTAACGGCCATAACTTCCACATTTTCCACCCGATTTCGATGAAATTTTCAGGGATTATGTGGATTACGTTGTAGATAGTACCCTATGAAAATCATTATCCCCGGACTGATAGAAGCGATTGCGCATGCGCAAACGTGAATTCCTTGTAACAGCCGTAACTTCAACTGTCCCCCAGGGGTCGCGGGTTCGAATCCCAGCCGAGGCTAAGTATTTTTTTGATCCAATCACACACATCTACTCACTCAATTTTTCATCCGAATTTGATGAAATTTTCTAGGATTGTCCAGATTAGCGTGTAGATGGTCCCCTATGAGGGTAGTGAAAGGTACTTAGAGATCGGTGTTTTGATACTAACTACTATGCATCGGATCATCTGTATAATCGGGTTATGGATACGAGGAAGCTATGTGCCACACCCACTTGGCAGACGTTTTTTTCTTTTCTTTTTATTCTGTTTGAAATATAACGAAATACCTACATGTTATTTAATTACAATTCTCATTCATCGGTGACTTGGCAGTGCACGGTATAAACGTACTTACTACACCACATGTGTTGAAAAATTGTTCAAATTTCAAAATTTTAAAAGCTTTTCAATTCAACATGTTTTTGGAGGGTCTAAAGTACGCTTTAGGGGTGGAAATTAGAAAGAATCGCCATGGGGATACTTTTGCCAAGTACAGGATTAAAAAACAAACGTAATTTAAAAACAAATACTCAATTTCAAAACAAATTTAAACATAAAAATACTATATTTAAAAACAAAAACAATATTTTTAGTATTATAATATATTTACAAATCTTGGTCGATTTGGTTGCAGGAGTTGCAGAATGAGGTGGGAGCCTTGCTGGAGTTCCGCGAGGTGGTCATGGAGGCGTTCCCTCAGCTGAAGGCGAAGCTCCGCGGTGGCGGTAGTCGATGGGAGCCGGGCGTCCGGGTGCGGCGGAAGCAGCCCGCCCACAAGGACGTCGTCATCGCCGCCTCCAACGGCCTATCGGAGCCGCCGCGCTCTCGCTCTAATTCGCGCTCCAAGTCCGGAGGCGGCGGGGGCGGTGGAGGCGGAGCGCCGTCGACGCTCATACAGGACTCGGGGTTTTCCACTGCAGACTCGTCAGGTAAACACTTTGTAAAAAATTTGTTAAAAATTAGATAATTTTTTACCTAGTAAAAATTGACCAAGAAACGACAAGTATAAAAAGACTCCGAAAAAATTAAATGTCTGAAAATTTAAATTTTAAGGATTCACATCTTTTAAACCGCACCATAGTCGAAAATTCACATAAACTGAACAGTTTCACACGAAAATTTCTAAAAAAAAAAAAAAAAAAAACCTTTCTTTCATATCGAATAATTTGGAAAAATTAGATGAATGATTCTATAGCGTTGTAGAATACAAGAAATTCACCATAAAATCGATAAAATGAATCTTAAACGCTAAATTTTGCATTAATTCTTATTGTTTTAGTTTTAATGAAGTCCTCGAAAGTCGAAACATGCATACATATGCAAGCTTGTGTGTAACATGCCTTTGGAGGTTACCAGCCCTTGAAACCATATTGTGTTTACTCTATGTACACTGCGTGTCTCCGGAACCAGTTACAAAAATTTTGAGAATTTGTCGATGCAAACTAGTGTCCTAACAGTATATTTTTGCTTTTCAGGCACGACTGGAAACGGGAGCAAAAAGCATCTCTTGCCGCCAGAAGACGAACTGTGGGCACTTCTAGAATTAATTCAAGCGAAAGGTAAGCCCTATTGATGAATTCAAGATGTATTAATGCGTAGTTATTCACTCCAGAGATTGGCTGTTGCTCGCCGATCTCTGACTTTGAGGTTTGACATTGCTCCAAGTTTCATGATTCCGACGCTAGATCGATTTGAGGTCAACAAAAATCAGAATTTCTCAATAATCCAGGGATAAAGAGTGTCATAAACTCTCAACAGAGAAGAACGAATTTAAATAAATTCAATGTGAGGGCTGTGGATTTTCTCCACCCTTTCCTATCTGAACAAGTGAATCTATTCTAAAATCAAAAGTCAGAACAAGAGTTATTTTTCAATACTTGGACAGTATTTACCATAATTTTGTTTAACTTAAAATTAAAATAAATTTATTAATATATTCAACAAATTTCTGCAGCTGAAGAAATTAAGGATCTTAGTAGAGTCTATTACAGGACATCATTGGAGTCTCGTCTTTGATCCCCCTTCTTGAAATGGCCAAGTCTAGTATTTGGGAGAACAAACTCACCATTTGCATGTCTTTTTCTTAGTTCTATAGAACGAAACTAACTGGCCAGAGGGATCCACTCTTCCCACGAATTCATTATCAAGGTTGGAAGAAAACAGTTTTTTTCTTCTTTCCATGTGCATAAATGTCGTTCATATTGGCATCAACCCAAGGCTTCTCACTCTTCTCCTCCTTCCTCGAATCCTCTTGCAAACCGCCCTCACCAGGGCCAGTTGCGTTACCTGTTGGGTAATCTGGTAACGTTACCTGGTTACCTGTGGTATTGGCATTGCCCACCTTTCCGAAAGTATGTCCGCCATCCTCTTGAGGAAGCAGGCATGCAACAACAAGAGGTGTGAACGAACCTCTGAGGACTTTTGCAGCTGCATCATATCATTACTATCATTGCTTTTGAGGTGAATTGAACATTGTGGTTTGTGTTTTCAGGAACCCGGTTAAGATTGGAAGTAGAATGCATGAAAGAACGAGTTTCGCTGCCTGGTATGAGCGGGCGATCGAGGAGCTTGGGAGAATTGCGTGTGCCATCAGACCTAATACTACAGGTAAGCCCTTAAATGACGAATTCAATCTCAGGGTCCATCAATTAAGTGCTCGAGATCATTTGCGATACATTTCCCAATATTGCCATTCACTCTGTGCAGACTTCCTCCTTACAATAACAGAAAATCTGGACTATGGAACTTGTTCTTTGAGGTTCATTTTCTGGTGATTTTAATCGAAGATTGAAGCACGTTTCTCAATATTCCTCTAGTGCTATTGGAAGCTAAGAGATTCCTGATTTAACTTCAGTGAACTAGGTTTGGTGACTTCTCAATAAAACTTTATTTAGCTGTTGCAAAAATATCGTAAAAACTTCTTTGATCTGATTTTCAATTCTGCCACCACTTAGGAGAAGCTATGAAATTCTTGAATTGAATCAAGTAAACTAGTTTTGAGTCATAACAATAAATTTTCTAACAGCTGTAGTAAAAATATCAAAAAACAATCCTTTGGTCAAATTTGCAATGCTGCCGCCACGTAGGAAAAGCTATGAAATTGTTGAGTATAATTAAGTATACTAACGGGGTTAGCTGTGACCGTGGTCGCTGTGGCACGCGTTCTTTGGTGGCAATTCTCAGATCGGCTTCTGTGGGAGGTCGTGGATTCGAGTTTTGCCGCCGAGGCGTGTTTTCGTGCCCCCCCCCCCCCCCCCACCATCGCCCCAACCCAAGGCGGTGAGGCCATGGGAAGCCATGAGCGAAATCATCAGAAGAAATTCTTTCTTCCCTTTGGAAGACAGCTGATGATGTTTGTGATGCCAGGAATGGCAGTCTGACGAAAATTCAACCTGAAATGATTTATTACTTTACTTTTTTCAAGTAAACTAAGTTTGCTGTCATGACAATAAATTTTCAAACAGCTGTCGTAAAAATATCAAAAAACACTCCTTTGGTCAAATTTGCAATGCTACCACCACTTAGGAAAAGTTATGAAATTCTTGAGTAGAATCAAGTAAACTAAAGGGGTTAGCTGTGACCGTGGTCGCTGTGGCATGCGTTCTTTGGTGGCAATTCTCAGATCGGCTTCTGCGGGATGTCGTGGGTTCGAGTTTTGCCCAGTTCGCAACTCAGGGCTTGTTTACTTTACTTTTTTTCAAGTAAACTAAGTTTGCTGTCATAACAATAAATCTTCAAAAAGCTATCAACAAACAGAAAATATCAACATACACTCCTTTGGTCAAATTTGCAACGCTGCCATCACTGAGGAAAAGCTTTGAAATTCCTGAGTAGAATCAAGAAAACTAGATTTGCTGTGATAACAATAAATCTCCTAAAAGCTAGAGCTATTTCTGCAAAGGCTATGAACTCCCTGATTTGAAACAAGTACAATAGGATTGTTGAAGTTGTTGCAATAAACTGCTCACTGATGTAGGAATCGAATTCTCAGACGGATGGATAATAATTGTCTCAATTTTTAGGAGAAAGAAGAGTTGTGTTGCCGCGTTGCAGAGTTGGAGAGAGAAAATATAGAACGTGCCTCAGCAGCAGCTGCGCTGTCGAGAAGAGTCTCCGAGCTCCAAGAGGACAAGCGGCGCTTGGAAGGAGAACTTGCTGAAGCTCGAGGTCCAATGAGGGACCGGCTGAAAGAAGACAAGCTCAAAGTGCCTGACGAAACAGGACTTCCGAGCCTCTACCGACACAGCCCCGCCCCTTCGGTCAGCGCTCGTAGGAAACTGGATTGCGAATTCGGTCGCCATACGCCCATTTCGGTGACGTCACGGGGTGAATATAACCTCTCTTCGCCATCTTCAACTCTAGGAAGATTAGATGGCCTTGTGTCCTCACCTGCTGAGGTAAGCCAAATTTTTTCACGTAGTACAACTTAGAAGGGGTTGAAAGTGCTACTTTAGGAATACACATCAGATGACACATCCTGGAGTGGCAACCTCTCTTCGCCATCTTCCAAGCTAGGTAGATTAAATGGCCTCGTGTCTTAACCTGCTGAGGCAAGCCAAATTATTTCGTAGTGCACAACTAGATAGATTTCCGCGTCGAACAAAAAAGGAATCTCGCAAATCGGTTGAAAACTAAGGCCTGGGCAGAGTACACAAGATTTTGTCACACAAACATACAGACGTTCACCTATGGTTTTTTCCCGGACTCGGATTCAGAATGGCCTAAAACGAATCCACGAATACGTGGGTATTTTTTCTATCGAGTGTTGTCCTCCTTTACCCCAGATTAATCACATAAGTCTTACTGTGGGACGTCCTAGAAATTGTATTGTAGGTATATTGTAAATATTTCCCGAAATATTTTATTTCGGACTCTCACAGTCTCAACTTTCATATTCATCGAGATGTAGAAGATTCAAATTAAAAATTACCTATCGAATAATTGTAACCATTCCAATCTTCTACGTCAAGTATTCGAGTTCACCTTTCAAGGCCTCTTTGCTTTCGAGAAGAGTTGCTTTGTTCAGGAGCATCTTACCAGACGACGCTGTCTAGACGCCGACCTCTAAGGAAATTAATATTCAACCGGCTTCTCTGCGAAAGTGCCTCTTCGTTTTTCTGCTCAAGACCTTACATATCTTCTGAGATAACTTTTTCCGCCGCTAGGTATCTCTTTGCACAAAATTATGCTCCCTACAAACCAGTTCCTGTTGTTAACATCTGTTTGCGGGTATCATCTGTGTGTTACTCCTGACGTTCCGCATTTAATTTTTAAAAACGCTGCAAATCATTACACAATGGTTTATTATTTTTTATTTTTCTATATCGATCACTCGTCTGCAGAGCCACCAACCAACCAACTTGAAGAAAAAGTCGATCGCATTTCGGTCAGCTTTAATTTGAACGGAGATTAGGCCTCTTTTGCGATTCACACTCGTGTTTCTGATTTATCGTACGTCCAAACTTTAAATCCTCGTAGTGAGCGAACGGTTTGTCCTACAGAGCTCCGGGTGGTCTCAAAAAATTCTGAAAATTCTACAGAATCTTAAATTGAAGGAAAAACAATACCTTTATATCAAAATTTTTTGAGTTAGGGCGTTTTCAAAATTTCAAAATTGATTTTGGAACCCTTAGAAGTGACCTACATCAACCAAAATCTTCGGGGCACAACTAGACCCCAATTGGAGCCTACATACAAAATTTCATCAAAATCGGTCAATGGTAAGTGGCAAAAGTGCCGCGTACGGCGGACGGACGGCCAAATTTTTATTCGATTTTTGGATTCTACGTACCTTGAAACGTAAACCATCAAATTTTGAGGGGGTGTTAAAAAAAAATTTTCTAGGTCGATTCCAAAGGTTCATTATTGAAAATAATAAACCAAAATTCGGCCCGTACGTGGCAGAGTTGTTAGAAAAGTAATTCGATCACTCATTACAAATTTAAATTACTTTTGAAGGAAGGCAATTGCGATTACAATTCCAATTACTGTTATGGTAACCAAGATTACTACCTAACTTGTATTCGGAAAAAGTAATCGTCATCTCGTTTAGCTCACAGTAATTGCAATGGAAATCATCACTACCTTTCTTCAAAAATATTATTACAAAGGGATTACACTTTTTTCGTGAGTGGGGAGCGAAGGGGAAGTTTCACCCCAACCGTGTTGGACTCGCCGGCAATGCGGGCTTAGGACTCAGGCCAGAAACACTTGCACAGTATTACTTCAGGGTGAGCCCTTTTTATTTGCCTGAAGGCTGCTTCCACTTCTGCTCTCCGGTCTGATATCCGATCTCTCCATTCATCCTATTCCTCATCTTCTTCCTCCCATCTTCCATCCAGCTTTTTTGCTTTGAGGACTTCTGCGACAAATACCGCCTCTCCGTCCCAGTTCGACTTGTTCCTAATCATCTCATGTATGATTGTGTGTGGTTGCAATGTTCCGATGATCTCTTCTTTGCTCTTCCTCATCCTCCTATTGTGGGTATGTGAAGAAGGTGTGGCAGACATCATCCTATTCTATCCCTCAGTAAATGCACTCTGGGTCCAATGGCTTTCCCAATCTTTACTAAGAAGGAGCGGAAGTTTTTTTTTTTTGCTTTACGATAAAGCAGGCTTATTATTAGAAATAATAAACCAAATGTAATCGAATTACCATTACTCCAACCCGATTCCTGTAATGTTAATTGGAAAGAGTAACTGAAATTTCAATTTACATTACAGTTATTGGAATGGTAATCGCGATTTGGATTGGTAATCCTGGAGTAATTACAACGCAAAAACTTCGGATTTTCTATCTCCTTTTTATTGAAATTTTTACTAGCTAATTATCCTTTATGATGAAAGTAATCATTCCTCAAAGTAATGGTTACTCTCAACTCTGGCGCGTGGTTGTTCGAATTTACAGAAATTGTAGTGTGTAGATTTAGCGGTATTAATTTCTATTGCTTCTATTACAATCTTGGTTCTCCTTTTTCAGGTAATCCCTTGTCCTAAAGGATTAACACCAGACAGGCAGGTGACTGCAGCAATATTAAAAGAAACAAACGTTTTAGAATTGCAACGGCATCTCATCACCACCACACATCACGCTCAGGTAAACCTATTTGATTCCAAATCTTAAAAAACCTTGGAAAATGTTTCGTTTTGTACCAACTAGTGAATGTGGTCTCGTTCGATTCTAAAAACTCAATCATTCAAAATCCTATTTTTCACTCCTTAGAAGTGACTGACAACAACCAAAAGCTTCGCGGCACTGACGATTTTTCCCCCCTCATAACGAATTTCATCAAAATCGGTCCATGGTAAAGAAAATGCTGCGTATGGACGAAAAAGTTCTTATTCGATTTTTGGATTTCACGTACTTTGAACCGTAAACCATCAAATTCTGAGGGGGGGTTAACATTTTCTTTCTTGTTCGATCCCTAAGGTTTCACTATTGAAAATAATAAACCAAAATTTGGTTTGACATCAGGGAGAAAGGAAATTTAACGCTCATCCCCACGGTACCATCCGATGTAATTTACTGAATTAGTTGTAGTAGTTACAGTCGTATTAAGCTGGAAACACACTGTCCTCACGTCACGTGCCGTCACGTGAGTTGAGATTTTACAACGATTAGGAACAAAAAAACCAATGAGTGCGACAAAATACGACAAAATGTTTCATGAAAATCTTATTTTTTTACGATTTTTTAGTTTCTATACGATTGGTCTTAGCTATCTGGGAGGGGTCTCTTTCTTCTCTTCTTTTCTTTTCTTTCTTTTTTCGTGAAAAATACTATGAGAATTGATGACTATGTTAGAAACGACCAATCGATATGTCCAGTGTTCGGGAGTGTAATGACTCATATACTCGAATATGTTAGTTCTCCAATAAAGGACACAAGGGAAACCCTGAGTGACTCATCGTGCCAGGTAGGTAGAGTGAGGTACGGGGGACAAACGCGTCACTTGACGTCACCCTCCTCCACTCTCCTTTTACCTTGATAAAATAGTATAAAAGGAGGACTCGGGGCTTCACCTAGAGACATTCATGCATTCGTCTTCTAACAACTAAAACTAACTAATTGGCACTACAGCCCAGGGTGAGCCTTGGCCTCCACTAAGACACCTCTCCAGCTTGTCCGATCCTGCGCCGTTGTCATCCATTCATAGCACCCAAGCCGTGCCGTGTCCTCCTCCAAGTTGTCACTCCATCTCTGCCTCGGTCTTCCTCTCCTTCTTGTACCATTTGGTCTGGAGAGCAGCAGCTGTTTGCATGGGTCGACGTCATCCATTCGGAGAACATGTCCAGCCCATCTCAACCGTCCCAGCTTCACGAACTTTACTACATCGTAATCTTCGTACAGCTGGTACAGTTCTTCATTTTTTCTTCTAACAATCGACTTGATTATTTCTCGTTCTAGAAGCCCCAAAGTCCCTCGGAGGTCTCGGTAGGCACATCGCGCCTGCCTCCGCTCCCATTTTGCCTAGTAGTTGTCTGCCCCAACTAGGACCTAGGTAAATGTACTGCCTCCCTCCAGTTGGCGAGCAATCGCGCCGAGGATCGCAGCTGAGCTGAAATCCTTAAGCACTCCTGCATGCGGTAGGCACATCGCGCAGGCCTCCGCTCCCATTTCGCCTAGGAGTTGTCTGCCCCCAACTAGGACCTAGGTAAATGTACTGCCTCCCTACGGTCGGCAAGCAATCGCGCCGAGGATTGCAGCTGAGCTGAAATCCTTAAGCACTCCTGCATGCGGTAGGCAGAAAGTGCTGTCCCATCCTTCACCTTCGTTGAGTAGGGACCAATAGATATCGACAAGCCGACGTGAAGACCATCGCCTTCACACGACGACACGCCGACATAACAGGGAGAAAATAATTTAAAAAGTATGATTTTCACGGAAAATCGTGAAAAAAAGTTTTGTAGGGAAATCATAGAAAAAAATCATATTCAAAATACGAATACGGGGGAAAATCGTATTCAAAGTGTGAATACGATTGTATTCGTATTTAATTCATACCTGTACTAATTCGTATTCATAATCATAAAATCGCAGGTATGATTTGTATTCATAATCGCATTTATGAATAAGAATTTGCCCATCTCTGCTACAAAGTCGAAATCACGAAAACAAACCTCAATATCAAAAAAGTCGGATTTTAAGTTGAGATAAAAGTTTAAGCAAATTGCAAATTAGTAGCAAAATCACCCCCTGAAGTACTGACCATAAAGTACACCTCCTATGAGGTGTACTTTTTGTGATGTATCGTCTTCGGTAGGCACTTCTTATATCCTTCTTCTCTGTGTGATAATTTTTTTCTAATCCGTTTCCTTAACTGTTTTGTTCGTACAGGTTGTTCAAGCTCAACTTGATAAAACTTCAAAAGTCAAGGAAAGCGTCTGTATAATGCTGGAAAAGGCTCGTGAAGAAAACGAAGATCTCAGGTTTCAGGTGGGTTGCTTTTTGTAGGTGATTAAGATTGTTTATTCGGATAGTTCGGGATAAGTGTAGCTCATAAAACATCAGTTTAAACTAGGGATGTGTCAATCAGATGTGAAAGCACCAGAAATACCTTGTCTTTGGTATAAACTAGTACAACCACAGAGGTAGAAGATAGAGAGGAAATGGCTTATACCTGCCTGCGTTGGGGTCTGGTCAGGAAATGAAAGTGAGAGTTCACCCACCCCCCCCCTTTCGCCGTGACCAGAAAATAGGAGGTACGCTTACCCTCTAATAGGCATTTGCCGCATTTTTAGATCCTGGAATTTCAATATCAAATCCTATAATAGGGCCCTAGAATAACGTTTAACACCAAGAATACCCAAGGGGAAAAAATTACTGTAGAAGAAGATGATAAACCAACTTTCCATTCCTTTCTTACCTCTCTTTCTAAAATCAGAGTCAATTCAAAGCCACTCAAATATAGTCAAAGCAATGCAAAGTCAGTTCAAGTCACAACTCACTGCTTTTCGTGATAACATTGTTCAACTTTGATGTAACATTATTCACAGATCCATTATAATTCAATCTTTCATTTTACAGCTGGAAGAAAAAAGAATTGAATTGGAGGGCACGCGTGCCAGAGTCCGGCTGCTCGAGCGAGGAATCAGCAACAACACTGCAGTTCGAGGCAGCTCCGAGTCGAGCGCACCGCCCTCCGAAGACAACTCGAGCACTGAGAGTGGCCGCGCTGGGAGTGCGAAACAGCCCGTAAGGCGGCCATCGCGAATCCCTCTAAAAGCACCGCCTAACTCTCTCCAACCTCCTCAGGTCTCCAAGCTGAGGCCTCCTAACCACCACCAATCCAATAAATTTTCCTTCTTGAGCAATTGGCTGAGGGGCTCCCCGCATCAATGACATACACTTCATCCCCAACAACATCCGGTAACTGTTCTTCACGTTTACATGTGTGCTTTTTTACTTTCCTCGTATGTTTTCAAAAATGAGAAGTGTGCGAGAATACTAAACCGTCCTTGATTCGTTCTATGAGAACCGAGAGAAACTAACCCTGATTGAAAAACAAAATAGCGAATTCTCCTCTAGATCTTAGCACTAGACTTTTGACTTGAAATGGTTTCAGTTTGGATCACCACCTTCTCTTGGCAATGCTTTCTGGTGTTCCTACTAATCAGAATGCTGGAGTTTTTGCTCGAACAAGCCAGTCAAGGTGAATGTGTAAGCTGAGGGGTTTTAGTGTAATGTAACGTGAGTTGATAATTACCTGGAATGTCTGGTAGCAATGGTCTCCGCAGTAAGAGGCTTTTCGCCAGCTGAAATGCAAAGAAAGCCTGAAGGACTAATGCTTCCAAGCTAACTAGAACTTTGTCGACTGCTCCTATCAGTCAGTACCTGATTTGTTTACTCAGGTAACTACTATCAAGACTTATATCTTTTTTTTTTCATCGACAATCAACAACGCAGCGCTTTACAACACAACTCACTAGTACCAAAGATATGTGGGCTCTAAGTGGGTCTGGTCTAGAAAATGTAACCGTAGCAAAGCTGACCAGGGACCGATTGCCGAGCGACCAAGAAGTGAGCTTGTGCTCTCCCCTCTTCTGTCCTGTGCAGGACTCATGTGCAGCCTCCCTGGCAGCAACTGCAGCAGCCCAGATCTCACTAAGGATGGCCAGCTCCAAGGGCTTATGGTAGACATTGGTTGTGTTGTTTGGGGCGCCTGTGTGGTTATTCGGCGACCAGCTGTCATTGTATTTACTGCTGATCTTTATAAAATTAGTCCCGGTCTTGACCTAGATTGATTGCTGGTCTTGTTGCCCTGGTCCAGACAGGGAAATAGTCCTGAGCGCACCAGATCACTGATGAATTTCTGCCATACACTGAGGATGGCCAGCTCCAAGGGCCTCTGGTAGACATTGGTTACGTGGTTGGAGGCGCTTGTGAGTTCATTCGGTGCCCAGCTGTCATTGTGTTTACTGCTTATCCTTGTAAAAATCATCCTGGTCTTGACCTAGATTAGTTGCTGGTCTTGTTGTCCTGGTCCAGACAGGGAAATAGTCCTGAAAGCACCAGCTCACTGATGAATTTTTGCTATCTGAGGATGGCCAGCTCCAAGGTCCTATGGTAGACATTGGTTATGTGGTTGGAGGCGCTTGTGAGTTCATTCGATGCCCAGCTGTCATTTTCTTTACTGCTTATCCTTGTAAAAATCATCCTGGTTTTGACCTAGATTAGTTGCTGGTCTTGTTGCCCTGGTCCAGACAGGGAAATAGTCCTGAAAGCACCAGCTCACTAATGAATTTCTGCCAAACCATTTCACTCTGTTTTGGATGGTGGGAACAAAGGGGGCATGACAAATTTCCTGTCTTCTGAAAGTCATGGGCTCCTCAATGAGCGTCGCTTCAGCTAATCATAATGCAGGAAATCGCGACATTTTCATTGCTAATATAAGAAATTGCTCCTATTAGAGAGCAATTCTAATGCATCGTTCACCAATCTCTTATCCTGATTTGAAATCATAAAGCACCTTTTCATTCTCGACCCTTGTGAGTTCTCCTGCACTTCTCATTTTTACATTTCAGGGTGGAAGGCTTTAGAATCATTCTACTCATATTTCTAACACATCATGCAACGTATATTTGCGCCATAATTCCACTCGTAATTTTTCCTTTTCCTTCAACGTCGTAACGATTGTTCCTTCGTAATGAACTTCTTTCACAACCGTGACTTTGATTCGAACGCCTAACCCTGTAAATACCTCATGACATATCTTGTATTTGCACTCCTTGGGGATCCCAGGGTATGAAATTTCATTTTCTAGTCAGGTAGGCACTTAACACTGGAAAACTATTTCTGCGAATGATCACCCGTAAAGAAAGAGAAAGGTTTCACTCGAATCGTCCATGAAAAAATCCTCTTTTTATTATCCTAATCTACTCAAAATTCAAATTTAACTAATCTTTCAAACGTTCAGCTTAAAATGTAGACATTGTTGCGGCGAGTTTGGGAACAGATAAGGAGTTAGCGACGATGAAGGGTTCATAAATAATACACCTGGCAATCATTAATTCCTCAAAGAGAAGAACAAGAAACTGCAGGTAGCAGTTCGCATGGTGCCACCAAGCAACGCCATCTGCTCCAGAACTCAGCTTCCTGCTGCACTGCATGGAAGGTAGTGAAGTCGGACAGTGCTTCAAAAGCCACATTTGATCCCGATTCGACAATTTATTAACAAGGATGAAGCTAACGGATGGGCACAGAAGAGGCGCAATAAAGGCATGGAGTTCTTCTTTCATATTCCAATATTCGTATTTCAATATTCCTTTTTTTCTCTGAGCTTCGGGAGCGGCCTCTTCTCTAATTTCTTAGTAGGGGTAGGGGTGCTCCGTCCTTAACCCCATTCCGAGGCATCTGATGCTCTTCCTCGAGCCTCGAAGACGTCGGGAGACTGCACGGATGATCGATATTTGGAGTTTCGTTCTTACCCAGCCAGCAATGGCAGATCTTGGTTTACTCCATTTATCAGCGAGCACATTCACGAGCCTCTTCTGGAAGGCTAGGAACTCCACTTGCAACACACGAGCACACTAATGGAGTAAATGAAGCTCTCAGATCTTCAGCCGCCTGATCGTACTTCCTGTGCTTGTCCTGGGCTGCCCGGTTGGCTGTTGCAGTCCAGCTTTGAGACTGGTAAGAGGAGGCATCAGCATTAACAATGCGATTATCCAAAAACGCCGTCCTCTCCCTGTCCCATTCATCATTTTCCTTCAAAACGGGTTTGACACCCACTTCTCTCCATTCTAGGTTTGCCATTCCTGCAACGGCGTCTCGTACCATGTCGTGGCCTTGTTTCACCAGTCCGCCATGCTTGCAGTTTAGGGCGTGTGCCATAGTCATTTGTGCCCCACATCCTTCGCAACTCAATGGCAGGCCTTGCACCTCAACACCATATCTCAGTGCTAAGGCATCAATGAACTGAGTGTGAGAGGTCGAAGCTATCAGAACAGAGAGATAGTACTGTGAGCCATTGAGAAG
This sequence comes from Apolygus lucorum, assembly GCA_009739505.2. Taxonomy (NCBI): domain Eukaryota; kingdom Metazoa; phylum Arthropoda; class Insecta; order Hemiptera; family Miridae; genus Apolygus; species Apolygus lucorum. The sequence continues at coordinate 58,925,218 of CM019179.2, forward strand.
CATTCCACTCTACAATGCGGCGTAGGGTTCGCTGTTGGTTAGACGGCAGGCTTGAAATCAGGTACTCACTTTTTTGTTACAGTTGTGATCCCAATGGTTAGAATGGGCTTCAGAGGGCACTAGGGCCCGCAACCAATTGAACTTCCACGCTGTATGTGAGGTAGCAATGTCAACTATGGTACAAGGGCTAGCCGTGAGACGACAGATAGGTTCCATCCATTGCTGCCTGTTGGAATGGAAATGAACATCTGTACCATGTATTGCAGTGTCCATGGATTCATGGGGGCTGCATTCTACTTCATGATGCTGTTGCCAAGCGGATAGCAGTTGCACTGTCATCTAGCGGCTGGGATGTTGAGTGGGAGAGATGAAGCACATACTGGGTGAACACTGTAAGAAGCCTGACAGGTTGCAGTCAAGAGGGACAGGTCTTGCGTTTTCCTGGGTGTTCAGGTTGTTAATGGAAGCTTGGACATGGAGCAGACATGGCGGACTCAGATAAGAAAGGATTCACAGCAAGCGATGTCAGAGCTAAATTTTAAAAAGTGGTACCCAATAACATCAGGGTCATGTGTCAGAGAATTGTCCAGGAAATGTGCCACGGAGTTACTCGAGTTGGGCATCTCAGCAGGTGTACTCCGAGATGTTCCACCCTCGTCCTGCTCGGCTCATACCTGAACTGGTCGTCGTTTTATGGGGGCACTCCCACCTTCCTCATCTTCCCTTATCCCCAGGGCCGGCGACAAGCAAATCCTGGGTGTTGAATTTGATTTTTTTCTCTGGCGTCCCCTCTGTGTCTTTGACGGGAGATCTTTAAAAAGGAAGAATATAAAATCTCTCGCATTTTGAGTTTTCCAGGCAATTTTGGTTCCTTGTACATTCTGTGGTCAATTGATTGCCAATGGACCTTACAAGTTATCATCACCCCAAAACCTAGGTACTTTGGGGAAGTGAGTAAAGTGTTGCCTAGGGATGGGTATCGTTATAAAAGTATCGATATTTTGTATCGATACTGTATCGTATCAGAGTATCCCTAGTATCGTTAGGCATGAGTATCGATGTTTCAAAATATCGATTATCGATACTTTAGTGCCACAAACTATCGATATTATCCAATATTCTCAAGAAAAATAATTTTTTCAACAATTATTATTCATTTTTTACTATTAAGAGTCCAAACAGAATGATTTTCTCCATGATATAAACTTTAATTGTGCAACCAAAGAGTAATAATGAACCAAAAGCCTGTCTACCTTCTTCATTTTTTAGCCGTACTGTTGAATTTTCCGCGAGAACTGTATCAATATTCGATATTTACCAATATCGGATCCAAAGTATCGATATCCAAAAATATCGGAGAGTGCAGCATCGATACTAAAATATCGAGTATCGATATTTTGAAATATCGAGTATCGATACCCATCCCTAGTGTTGCCAAATGAAGACCACAGGGGAAGAATGCACCAAGTCGATTTATTGCGAAAAATAGGTTATGACGGTTTCTTATAGATTTTTTCACGGCGGACTCGATGGTGACAACCAAAATGGGCAAAAACGATCCAATATAGGAGAGAAATACGAGAAACGAAACACCGTACAGGGGAAGAACGCACCAAGCCGAGCGCAACCGGGGAAGAACGTGCCAACTTTCGGGCTCCCTCCCCCAGGTCGTATTCCCCTACCTGATGGATCTCTGTGATTCACACATTCAGGTGGTTTTCCTGGGTTTCACAGTATTATTTTCGATTGTTAGCGGCGATCATTATTATTTTCTTCATACCAATAAGTTTATATGTGACTAGTGTTTGTTTTCTTGAAAACGGTGAAACAAAAATGAATTTCCTGGATTTTATTCTATTAAAATATTTTGCAAAACTTCTTCGTGAGTGAACTTTTGAAAATACCAAATCATTATATATATTATTAAAATGTCACGAAACCGTTATGCCCTGATAAAGAGAGAAATCTTATGGTAGGATACTATGAATAAAACCAGCAATACACGTTCATGGTGCGTTCTTCCCCTGTACAGATGGACCTTTGCAACTTTGGATATCAATATGGAGTTTTAAAATACTTTTTGCAGTAGTTTTGATTATACCACCGCATTCTACAGTACGCTGAGATACAAATTCCTTTTTTTTAAATTGTATCGACCAAATTCGAACTAATATTGGGTTTTTGCTGGAAAAAATTATTTCCCGAAAAGTTTACAAAATGGGATATGGTGCGTTCTTCCCCTGTAGTCTTCAAATCTTACTTCTACTGAAGTTAGGCTTAATTTTTTTTCATCGCTTTAAACCTGGAAATTCTATGGATGTAATAATGAACTAGATTGTTTCTTGGCCGCAGTGGGAAAGCGGAGTGTTGGAGGCAGACTCGCTCGATGGAATGGTGGACTCGTTGGATGGTGGAGAAGCGATGGCCGACAGCCTGGAAGACCAGTTTCGCTCCTAGCAGTCATCTTTTTGTGATTGAATGAAATTTTGTGTAAATAATTTTTAACTCACCCCCATTCCTCCTCCCCTCGCTTCCTTCTATCCTTTGTAAATAAGCCCTCGTGACGAACAGTGAGACATATTTTTATATAAAAACTGTTTAATTAGTCGGGTGAACTGTTTTGTACACCAAAAAACAAATTCTAGAACGGCTGAACACTTTGACACTGTTGGTCTAATGACTCGCTCAGCCTAAAAATCTTTAGTCTACATTATATTGTATCCTCTAAGAGACTTATAAATTTATTTAAATAAAATCGTGTGTACCAAATAATTGTGGCTATTTTTTCTTTTCCTTTACGTCAAGAACTTAACGTCAAAAAATGGAGTTTAGGATATTTATGTATGGGAAACGTTGTCTTTTTTAGGAGCATCTAGGGAAAGAAAGTGGTGGAACAACCCGAGCGCTATCTAGCGACGATTAGATGAACCGTCTCTTCTTTTTTGTCAAGATGGATACACCTCCGTTATCGACCGGTGGTAATGTCTGTAAATCCCTGCATAATCTATAGGGAACCAGAAATTTGCCCTCAATTAAAAAGGCAATCAAATCTGTTTGAGGCATCAATAAGAAAGATTTTCAGTCTGAAATGAAAATCTATGTACTCGTAGGTAAACAACTTTAATTTTTAAAGCACTCTATTATTTACGAAAGAATTAGAAACACAACACATGATACCTACATCACATAAGCCAACTGATAAGAGAGATAACCTAGGCTTTTGAGCTCTGGAAGGTTCATCTTATCTTCGCTAGGCAGCGCTCACGCCGCTCCACCACTTTCTTCCCCTAGATGCTCCTGTCTTTTTTCCACGTCTAATGATAACGTTGTTAGATACTACAGTTGCTATGGCAATGTCTACTAGTCAAGAGTTGAGAAGTAGAAAGTAGAGAAAATTTTTCTCTAGCAATTATTGTTCGATTTTGATGATTCCAGCGGCAGTCTTTTGGTTTGTAAATTCGATGGACTGCTGCACTAATGAATCTCGAAAATCAATGAAAATTTCCAATTAAGGTACAATTTTTAAACTTGGAGCGCCGGTTCTTGAGAGAAATACTAACTTGGAAAGAGGAACGAACGGCGACCGACTGAGACCCCCTTAATAACAGTCATCCTAGGTCCACGAAACCACTGGGATGACATACCTGAGGATTACAGCAACATTCTGACACTGTTCAAGTTATTCTGTTGGATAGAAGTAGAGAAAAATATGAAACCGTCTACACGCCAATTAGAACATTCCTACAAAATTTCATCAAATTCGAATGGAAAATGTGGGTGTTATAGCTGAACAAGAATTTAACGTTTGCGCATGCGCAGCGGCTACTATCATTCCGGGGCGATGATTTTCATAGGGGACCATCTACACCCCAATCCGCACGATCCCTAAGAATTTCATCGCAATATAGGATGGAAACTGTGAAGGAACTGTCCGTCAAAAAGTGATTATTTTCATAAGGTACCATCTGCCACCCAATTCGCCCTGAATAATAAACCGAAATCAAGAAATAACTTCGAATAGTTTTGCCCATTACAAGGATTTCATGACAGACACTTCGATTCTTGGATAAAGTCTAGAATTAAAGTTAAAGTCATCTAAACTTGTTGGTTTACTCGTGAGGAACGACCACTTCCAAGGCTTGTTTTCACCTTGATTATGGTACCTCGAAATTTCATCCAAATCGAACGGAAAATGTGGAAGTTCTCCACATCCACACGGAACCTAAATTGTTCTGGAAGGTCTGAAAAGTAAATTGCGAGTGGAAATTTTTATTTTGTAGAACTTTTTTTTCAACCTTGAAAAGTAAAAACAATGCTTCCGCTACCTTGGTTGATTCGGAACCTACTTACTTAATCAAGAATGGGAAATGCACGTGCTACCTATGTCTTCAATTATTTATTCCGAATGTACTCGGTGAGTTAACTAGGAATCATTGGAAATGAAAGGAAACAATAATAGATACTCAAATAGGTAAATTAGAATCTAAATGAGACTAAGAAAATCTAAGTAGCTACCGCCTACTCTAACACAATATAAAAATCTTATTATGAAAGTAAATTAGGTAGGTAGGTGACCAGAATCAGATTAGTAGAGGAGAAATTTACGCGATGCGGGTTAACATTAGTTTATTAGCTGCAGGTGTGCCATTATTAACACTTCCATCAAATTTTCGAAGAAAAAAAGCAATTCCGGTGGCATTATAAATTTTAACAACAAAAACGCTGCAAATCATTGCTCAAAGGTTTATTATTTTCTGTATAGATCATCCTTCTGTATAGATCACTGGTTCTCCATCAATAGCACCTACCACCATCTGTATTCTCCCTTGACCTTCCCTATCAAATTTCAGCTTCCTGCGTTCAATAGGATTGAAAATGACTTCGGAGCTCACTCAGCTGATCAGTGATCTGAAGAGTGAAGAAGACCTCCTCGAATGCTGGAGACGCCTGGAAGAGCACTTCCATTCAATAGGATTGAAAATGGCTTTCGAGCTCACTCAGCTGATCAGTGATGTGAGGAGTGAAGAAGATATCCTCGAATGCTGGAGACGCCTGGAAGAGCACCTCCATTCAATAGGATTGAGAATGGCTTTCGAGCTCACTCAGCTGATCAGTGATGTGAGGAGTGAAGAAGATATCCTCGAATGCTGGAGACGCCTGGAAGAGCACTTCCATTCAATAGGATTGAAAATGGCTTTCGAGCTCACTCAGCTGATCAGTGATGTGAGGAGTGAAGAAGATCTCCTCGAATGCTGGAGACGCCTGGAAGAGCACCTCCATTCAATAGGATTGAAAATGGCTTTCGAGCTCACTCAGCTGATCAGTGATGTGAGGAGTGAAGAAGATATCCTCGAATGCTGGAGACGCCTGGAAGAGCACTTCCATTCAATAGGATTGAAAATGGCTTCGGAGCTCACTCAGCTGATCAGTGAGCAATGATTTGCAGCGTTTTTTACCTACAAACATTGTTTTACCTACCAATTTTTTTTACCTACCACACCTACCTATTGGTAGGTACTACCTACCACACTATAATGGCTTCACACCTTCACAATCAAGTTTATTAGAAAGAACTAAACGCTTCACACTCGATTCGAAAAATAGAAAGCTTGATATGGAAATTTGATTACTGGTTACGCAGAAGGCAAAACTGTATACAAATCGAAGAAATGAACAGCGATCGCATTTTAGTCAGATAAAATTTGAACGGCGATTAGACCTCTTTTGCGATTCACACTCATGATTCTGTTTTATCGAAGGAAAACCTTCAAATACTCGTAGGGACCGAACGGTTTGTCCTACAGAGCTCCGGGTGGTCTCAAAATTTTTTAAAACTTCTGTACTATTTAAAATTGGTGGAAAAACGATACCTTTATTTCGAGAGTTTTCGAGCTAGGGCACTCTTGAAAATTTCAACCCTTAATTTTCACCCCTTAGAAGTGACCTACATCAACCAAAAGCTTCGCGGCACTAGACCCCAAATGGAGCCCATATACCAAATTTGAACCAAATCGGTCCAGTGTTGCTAAGAAAAGTGCCGCTTACGGCGGACGGACGGAAATTTTTTTATTCGATTTTCGGATTCTACGTACTTACCTTGAAACGTAAAACATCAAATTTTGAGGGGGGGTTAAAATTTTTTTTTCTCGCTCGATTCCAAAGGCTTATTATTGAAAATAATAAACCAAAATATGTTTAAAAACGCTGCAAATCATTGCCCAATTATTTTCTGTATAGATCACCCTTCTATATAGATCCCTCCCTACCAACCGTAGGCACCTACTAGGGCATTTTGAAAATTTCTACTCCAACCACCAATCAAATGGAAATGAAGGGTTGAAATTTTCAAAAATGCCCTAGTAAGTAGTAGGTACCTACCTATGGTTGTTAGGGAGGGATCTATACAGAAGGGTGATCTATACAGAAAATAATGAACCTTTGGGCAATGATTCACAGCTTTTTTTTTTACCAACCAACCATTGGTAGGTACTACCTCAAGTGATGTAGGTCACTTCTAAGGGTTCCAAAATCAATTTTGAAAACGCCCTAACTCAAAAAATTTTGATATAAAGGTATTGCTTTTCCTTCAATTTAAGATTCTATAGAATTTTTAGAATTTTTTGAGACCACCCGGAGCTCTGTAGGACAAACCGTTTGCTCACTACGAGAATTTAAAGTTTGAACGTATGATACATCAGAAACACGAGTGTGAATCGCAAAAGAGGCCTAATCTCCGTTCAAATTAAAGCTGACCGAAATGATATCGATGTTTTTCTTCATGTTGGATGGTTGGTGGCTTTGCAGACGAGTGATCTATATAAAAAAATAAAAAATAATAAACCATTGTGTAAATATATTATAATTACCATTGTAAAGTTGCCGCGTTTTTCATTTAATAGTGGTCACACGAAATCAAAAGAATGGGGTGTGCGCCTTGATTTTTTTTAGATTTTTAATCGAAAGTAGACTACATTTTGAGAATTTAGGCACCAACCGCGACCTTCTAGCGTGAGTAGATCTGTTTCTATGATTTTTCAAAGTTTCGGCCGTTTATGACGTCACGCGCCCCTATCGCCTGGGCGGGACCCCCAGCCCACTGTGACGTCATAAACGGTCGAAACTTTAAAAATTCATAGAAAAAGATTTACACACGCTAGAAGGTCGCGGTTGGTACCAAAATTCTCAGAATGAGGTCTACCTTTGATTAAAAATAACAATAAACAGTTTTTCCTACCAAGGCGCACACCCTATTTCCACAAAGTTTTTTTAATCGCGATAGAAGTACTAAACAACAAATATTGAGCAACTGCAGATGCCATCATCAACAACTCTACACCAACAGTCTATTTTCACATTTTAATTGAAAAAACACGATAACTTGTCTGTAGAACTGAACGAATACTTTCTGAAACCTGGAGACATCACAAACAAATACACACCCAGAATTTACTGAAATTCTAAATTTCAATTATTATTATGTACAGTCCATTACATTTGTGAGATTCTTCAGACGATGTTCTACAAAACGAGTTTTCCAGTAGAGTAAAATTCCTTGAGTATTCCCGGTTTTCCATGTCGCTGACACCCTGGTTTATTTCTTCCAAATAAACTTGATTGTGAAGCAAAAATATGGTTGGTAGGTAGTGGCAATGGCAAAGCTGTGTTCTTTGCACGCGTGTGATCTATACAGAAAATGAACCTTTGCGTAATAAGTTGCAGCTTTTTTCTTGGAAAATTACCTTGAAGTAAGGAATGAACAAAAAAATCTTTAAAACGTAGAATTTTATTGTCACAACAATTCATTTCTTAGACACTTTCCCCTAATTATGATCTACCCAGCATTTTATACATAAAATGAACAATTCACAAGTCGCGAAGCTAAACAGTTTTTTTTTCTGAAAAAGAAGTGTAAGTATTTCAAGGAATACCTCATTTGTACAATATTAAGCGTTATTTATTGAAAACGTCTCATTTCCAGCATGAAAATTATTTGATGGTCAAGTATTACTGTACATTGTTCCACTTTAATAGAAGGGAGCAGCACAAGATTTGGCAACACTGCACTTGATTCCTCCTTCAGGTCGATCACTACTACTGATCTCACAGCTCATTTCAGGGGACACCTTATTAGGAAGATCAGTGGAAGAGTCAGCAGATCACATAGCAATAGGGCAGTATCCTGGAGAGCAGGTACGCTGGTTTGAGGTGCTCAATGGAAACAACATCCTCCATAGAATTATTATCTACGTACCGTATTGGAGAGTCCTAACAGGAGGCGAGCGCTTTCGATGTAAGGACATCGTCTTCAGGCCGTCGAGAGAGTAATAATTTTAGCAATAAGTAAGTTATGTAAGCTTAGTTTATAATATATTGATAGTTTAGAATAGAAGACCACGTGGTCACCATGTGGTGAATGTACAATTAGCTAATAGGATTAGTTGTATCTCTCCCTTTCACTTGACATGACAGACAAACAACCTTTCACCACGTGGTCTCGTTACTAGGTGGCCCCCTTTCCTTTCTGATCCTTTCACCTCCCTTTCACCCAGACTATATAAATATAACGACTGACTGACAAACTTTAGTACTCTCTCGACGGCCTGAAGATGATGTCCTTACATCGAAAGCGCTCGCCTCCTGTACGGACTCTCCAATACGGTACGTAGATAATAATTCTATTCTTATAACTAGCGGAACTAACCCCATTCATTTAATAACATCCTCCTTGCCACCACGATCTAGGGGCCATCATATGGCTGTGGAAGTGGTATCCACACGAACAAAAACGTGGGAAGCACTGTCGAACTCTGGATGGACAAATGTTTGACGGCTATTGCAGACAGCACGAAGAACTGTTCTCATAACTTTGAGGTTATCACGAAATTATTGAACGAAGGTCGGTCGCCAATGGCGCTGTGGACAGCGCCAGGAACTTTAAAGGTAGACGAATTGATGACCTTTACAACTGTGATGCAGAATAACCCAAGGTCAACAGTACGACGCAAACTCTGTGAGACAGGAACATGGGAACGCCTCCGAATCAGCAGAGCATGTCCTGTAAGGATGAACCAGTTGGGACTCACAGGGCACTGGAGGAGAGGTTCTACAGGAAAGAACCCCAGACGACCTGACCCATTATGTGTCTTCAGCTGGGTTTCGGCCTTGGTCGACTTTGCTAGTCCAGACATGCAAATAATAAATGTTCACCTTCGGTGCAGTAACTGTTCTAGATTTCCTCGAAGTGACCAATGGACACCTCCTTGCTCAAGTTCCGGTGTGAGTCCAGGGAGGTCGGGCTAGGAAAAGCAGCAGGAGGGCAGACATCTTGCGACGTTCATATTAGGCGGAAGACCTGACCCCAGAGTGAACGAAGAGGAGGGGAGTTCACCAGTCCTGTGACAGGAGGAAAGGAAGGACACCAGTCTTGTCTTGACCTCGTAATTACGTGCCCAATTAACACCTTTCGTCTCGTTGTCGCGACCCGTCCCGACATCGCTTTTCATTTCTACTCCGGCCCAATCCCTCTCGATTATTGGTAAGTTTTTACTAAATAAATCCTCCTTTTGCCCGCCTTTACATTTGGTTTTCATTCTCCCTTCTCCTGAACCTCATAATCTCCAATTTGGGTCTAATTCTTAAATGGGCAATGCCTGCCCTCTGGGTAGACTAGAAGGCCGGCAAAGACCCCTGGAAACTGAGATCCGAGGCAACTGGTAGCACGGGCTGTTAGACTTCCCAGTGACTGGGAGTCCTCTAGAGCCGGGTCCACACTTCCACAGATCCTAGCTCTGCTAACGGCCCAAACATCGCAGCACTCCGAACCTAGTTCCACCTGTACAAAGCTCACACCACTCCGAACATTTCTTTGATGCAATATGAAAAACTGCCACCGGAGCAATCGGACTGCGCTCACTCCTCCGATCCTCATTCCTTTGAAGTTTTGCTGCCCCAAACACGCCAGAGGATCGGACCAAGTTTTGGGGCGGCCGAATGTTGTGCGGACTCGGTTTAACAGATTGGCGTTGGACTTGTGTGGGCTTGCAGTTCACTAAGTACTAGAGAGTGGCCCCAGGAGCCTTCAAGCCATGGGGTTGCTTTTCCCATATCTACCGACTTGGGGACGAGTTTGGAGCCCAATAGGGTAAGCATCCGGTTCGAAAGATCGACAATAGATTCACAAGGACGATTCAGGATTGTGGGTAAGCAAGTGGCCCAATCCTCTCTGCTGTGATCTAGTGCTGTCGTATGGCAGCCCAGGATATGGACAACTCGTCAATTTTATTATCAATCTCTCTCTCTTCGAAGAACATGTTGAGACGAACAATGTTAACTGTTTTAACAGTCTAGCGAGACTAAGGTCAAACTCCTACTTGACCACCATCGATCAGACCAAAGAAATGGTAACAGAGCTCAGGCAGTGAAAATAAAGAGCTCTCCTAGTTAAATTTCACGGAAAAATCAACGAACCCAGAATGCAGCAGGTAAATGGCGTAACAAAGAACATAGTTCAGTCTATAACACAACATAAATCAGTCTGCAACAGCCGATTTTTCGATTCGATCAAAAATTTAAAAAGCATATTGGTGCCCCACAAAAAGGTGCTATAATATGTACACCTATACAAAAATATAATAATTAGGTATCAACCTTAAAATGCGATTTTACAGCAAGATTCTATTCACAAATTTAAACAGAACGTTTTCTTCAGCGCCACTAAAGAAATGCGGTGAAGCGCAATTGGCTGAGGTGAATATCCTCATCAGTACAGTCCAAGCAATTTAAATGTACAAATCGAAATCTATTCTGTTGGATGTGTATAATTGGTCGGTGCCGCACTTCCTGCAGAGAACTCCCTTCCCGAAGTGGCCGGAATTCGACCATTTGTCCATCTGGGCGGAGGTGAAAGGTCCTTCGAATTTGTCGTCCTCTTCGGATTTCTTGTACTCCCACATGACTTCGTTATCTACGAGGATAATCGTGATGATTAGGAGGTTGATATTGGTAGACTAAAGAAATTGATAATTAGAGCTCCACTTCACAGTGAAATATACAGCGTGCAAGCCCAACTACAGGTCCATCATACTGCAGGAGTCAATGGGGTATTTCGGTGGGTCGGAAATTCAGGTTTTTGACCTCAAATTTGGATTCAGCACCCTAGAAAACCTATATACACCAACTATTAGCCCAATGATACTAAAACATGTGGTAGAAAAATTAATTAAAGAGATCACACGTTTGAAAAAGGCGGGCCGATATAAATGCACACACACTAGGCAAGGACTACGCCGCGGACAGCCCCGCGCGTGTGTGTGAGTAGAGTGTTGTAGTATCCAAGAGGGGTTTCTGTGCATGGATACTTTTTCAAAGACAGTTGGCTAGCTACGTCACGATTGGCTAGCTACGTCACACCATTCAAATCTTCAACTTTCCTTAGCTTCTCTGATTTTTTAAAAACATTTTCTCGACGAACAGACCCGATTACCGTTATTCCTGAGCCATACTCTTTTGAAAAAAATAAAATAAAAAAAATTGACCGAAATACCCCATTCTACAACTAATTTGCAACAAAGAGTGCCTCTTAAACTGTTTTAAAAATTAGATTTTTTTTAAGAGGATTTGTTTTTGAGTTATATCAATTTAAAGTTTTTTCGTGATTTGGACCCTTCGGGGGTCTCAGCCAGTCGCCGTACATTCCTCGTCGCGGGTCAGAAAAAAAAAAAAAAAAAAAATCATCAAAATCGAATAATAATTCGATAATTGATTTTGATGATTCCAGCGGAAATCTTATAGTTTTTCAATTCCCTACGCCTATGCACTAATGAATTTGGGAAATCCTTGAACATTTCCAAATTAGGTACAACTTTTAAAGTTTGAGCCCCTGCAATATAGGAAATACTGACCCGCAACGAGGAATGAACGGCGACCGACTGAGACCCCCTTAAATTTCCTATAGGATCAGATGCCTCACCTTGTTTTTGAGTCAACGTTTGAGACATGAAAAAGTCCTCTGAAAATAAAATTTACCTAACTTGGGAAACAGCGAATTTTTTCAATCGGAAATTGAATTACGAGAGCCAATATTTTTGCAAGATGCGAAAACAGTAAGAACTGCGCAGAAATCTCAGTTTTCCAGCGGTCTAGTCATTTTCATTGTAAAAGTGGGGCTTCCCACAGAAATTTGTGTTTGAACGCAGAAAAACCTGCTAAGACGATCTGATGGGTTTGATGACCGGGGGGGCCCTTAGGAGACAACTCAGATCGTCTTAGGGAGGAAGGGGGGGGGGGGGAATGCTTTAAAAACGTGCGATTGCGGACATGATCTAGTAAACTCTGCCCAGACCTCAATTTCCAACGGATTTGCGTGTTTTCTTTCTTTGTTCGACTCAAAATCTTCCAAATCGCACACTATCAAAATCCCTCAAATTCCTGAGAATCAAAATTAGCAAGTTGAGGGGGCGACTGGAGGGATAATATTCACAAAATATCCGATTTTTCAATATTTCGGATCCTTAATAGCTTACTAATTGTACCCAAGCCTTGAAGTTGAGGAAAATTTCTCATAATACCTCCGGATTTCCATGAATTATTCTCTGTACCACCATGAAACTAATAGTGGTGCCAACATGGTGCCAGGACTCCATAAACCTGGCTTTTTTGTGTTTCAACTTGAATACGGATGTGAACTTTGACAGACTGCCTACCAAAATAGATGAGAGTTTAATGTTACGACATATTTCCGCTTTGGTGTCAGACTGGCACCATAGGTGGGGGGGGGGGGCTAGAATTCGCATGTTGGGTATCGTAGATCGAGGATTTTAAAATGATCTTCAAATTCGAGGCTCCCACGCCGCTAGAAATGTTATGGTGGATAATGGTGAAGAGGGGGGGGGGGAATCACTATCTCTTGCCTAAAATACTTGATAAATTACATCGAGTGAACAGTTTTTTCGCTTACCAAATGGTAGGTATTAATTGACCTAATACTTATCCAATGGGACGTCCCCTGTAATGCATGCATTACTTAACAATATTTTTGGATCTATTTTTTCGCACCTGTCTCTTCAAGTGCTTTTTATTTAATCAAATTTAATCAAATATATCCATTTTCTAAATGGTAAAATAAGAAAAGGTTTAAAAAACAAGACATCCGAGCCGCCAGCAGTCCAGTATCAGCGAGGACAATTCCGACAAGTGAATGTATTGATCCTGTGAGTTTTTGCAGTTGAAGGAGGAGAGCTCGTTAGCTTGGGAGTTTGAGAGTAGTGAGTTATTAGCAGTAAAACACTTATAGTTCAAGAAGGCTAGGGATGAGCTGAGTTCCAGGAGGCTGCTCAAGATAGGAAACAGATTTTATTGGCACCAGTCGATAATGTCTATCAAGGTCACAGGCTCCCGAGGATCCTGGGCTAAGGAGGTTCCAAATGCCTGTTAGTGGCTCGCAAAAACTCTCTGATAGAGAAGAATCTTGAAAAGGATGGAAACTAAATCTTTCGTGCAACAGTGGGGAAGAAGAGGATTTGTTTCACTTCATGGGCAGGTGCTCAGTGCTTCTCGAAATGAGAAAAAAATGGTTCGGGCACGTGCGATTGAGCAGGCTACAATGCTTGGAACTACTAAAAACAACTAACATCCTACAGCTGGCGGGATTCGCAAGAGAGGCGTGGCAATACCGCTGGTTTTTGATCCAGCAATTCAACTACTAATTTACAAAATTTAATCATTAATGTGAGAAATAATAAGTTAATTTGAAAGAAAACAAAAAAAAAAAAAAAAAAAAACAAGAAAAAATGGATGTATCTATAGGAATTTTCAGCGCCAACCCAGTGGACGGCCTAGGCCATCACTGAAATAAGATTTTATATTACTTTATCCATATCTCTGTGAAGAAGTCAAATAAATCTTTTTATATCTATATCTATATCTATATCTAAATCTTTCATGCCGAATTCCCAGAACAACTGGTTCCTCAAGGGCGGTCAACGACTCACAGAAAACACTTCAAGATTACAAACCAAAAACAACATCGATGCAATCCTTCAAGCAATAATATGTGAAAAGTTAGCAAGGAAAGACAGGGGCGCGAGGGTTTGGCTGAGATCCTTGAACGTGGAGTGTGAACATCTAAATATCGCGCACTGTAAGCAAGTAAAAGCGCTGTTTATTTATTGAGGGCACACCTTCAGCTTGGTTTGAATCGTATTGGACTTTTATTGGTACCAGCGATGGACAGCGATGTTTTTGAAGTCATTTGGAGGAACAAGCTGATCAGACAACAGGTTTGAAGTGCAGAATAAATTGATGAAAAACAAGCGGATGTTCTTGAGAAGTGGTGCCTGAAATTGCTTCTTGTAAAAACAAATCCATACTCACTGTGGCTCTTCTCAGGCTCCTTGACATCACTAGAAGTTGTGGGACCATCAGCCAGTCTTTCTTTTTCCTTATCCTCGAAATCATCAGCGTACATGTCTAATTCCGGTTCAGCAGCTGCTTTAGAAGAAACATTGACCTAGGATGCATTTAAACATGTATATTAGGCTATTTACATTATACCTACAATTCCGAACAATAAAATACCAGAATGTTTATCATGGTAATATAAATAAAATTAGCCATACGGCGAGAGTCCCATATCTTTCTATTATAAATATTTTCAGATATCAGCGCATTTTACTGACCATTAGGCAATGTGAAATCGTCTTCAGTCGCGAGGCTGCAGAGAGAATTTAGCCACACGTCCCTTGAGGGGGTCTCAGTCGGTCGCAGTTCCTTCCTTTGCGGGTTAGTCTAATCTCTTACGAACTGGCGCTCGGTTGCCCCTTCCCACCCCCACCACCCTCTCACCATCTGAAGGAGCAGCTTTGCCACCCACCACCCCAGTGCATCCCCCAGCCTTGTCATAGCCGGTCAGTTTTCATCAACAGTATTTCACAGTTTTCTCAGGAACTAATCATCTAATTTTCATCTTCCGTGTGGCAAGAATCTTATGTTTATAATCTCTACTTATTTAATTCCAAAGGTAAATAATATAAGTAAAAAATTGTACTTCTCTTTGACATTTTCAAGGATTTTCAAAATACATTAGTGCATCTACCTAGGAAATTGAAAAACTGAAATATTGCCACTGGAATCATTAAAATCGAACAATAATTGCCAAAGAAAAAGGGGAAAATCGTTTATTCAGTGACTGAGACCCCCTTAAAGCTGCGTCCACACTTGCAACATTCGGCTGCTCCGAACCTTGCTCCGATCCTCTGGCGTGTTCGGGGCAGCAAAACTCCAAAGGAATGAGGATCAGAGGAGTGGAGCGCAGTCTGATCGCTCTGTTGGCGGTTTTTCATCTTGTATCAAAGAAATGTTCGGAGTGGGGAGAGCTTTATATGGGCGGAGCGAGGTTAAGAGCGCGGCTTGAAGCCGGGTCCACACTTGCAACATTCGGCCGCTCTGAACCTTGCCCCGATCCTGTTCCGCTCTTCTATCCCGAACATCGCAGCGCTCTGAACCTCGCTCCGCCCGTATAAAGCTCACCACATTCCGAACATTTCTTTGATCCAAGATGAAAAACCGCCAATAGAGCGATTGGACTGCGCTCCACTCCTCCAATCCTCATTCCTTTGACGTTTTGCCGCCCCGAACACGCCAGAGGATCGGAGCAAGGTTCGGAGCGGCCGAATGTTGCAAGTGCAGATGGAGCTTTAGATGTCTAAAGCCGCGTCCACACTTTCAACATTCGGCCGCTCCGATCCACGCTCTGATCCTGCTCCGCTCTTCTGTCCCAAACACTGCAGCGCTCCAAACCTCGCTCCACCCATATAAAGCTCACCTCACTCCAAACATTTCTTTGATGCAGGATGAAAAACCGCCAACAGAGCGATTGGACTGCGCTCTGCTCCTCCAATCCTCATTCCTTTGAAGTTTTGCCGCCCCGAACACGCCTGAGGATTGGAGTGGCCGAATGTTGCAAGTGTGGACGCGGCTTAAGCTAGGCCAATTACAACCATTTAACAGACGGCAAACCCTTCACACCTGGAGAATCGAAATTGAGCAAGCGAAAGTGAAGACTGTTTCTGTAGGAGTTCTCACCCATACAGACCAGAAATCAAAGAGCATCCAAACATTAGATAACAGATGGAGATTGGAGGTCACGGTATTATGTAGATGCTGATGACATCTAGCTTCGACATTTTTGTATTTTTATGGAAACCAACGAAGGCAAAATGGCCAACTCTCTACTCCACTGCCTGCCTCATTTTCCCCTCGTCTTGCCTGATTGAATAATAATAATAATAGCGAACGGTGAAGGATAATGATTAAGCAACGTCTCTATAAAGTAAGAAAAAACGTACGTTAAACCCACCCAGTGCTCCTCCCAATTGGTGGCTACAGCTTTCGTACAAGTACGCAACCACGAGAGACATTTTATGTAAGCTAAAATCATCAGAAATTTCCGCGTAACGCTCCCTGCCTGACGCTCCCCGCGTGACGATTTTTCATTTATGTGCCATAGTAAAGACATAAAATGTCAATACATACCACTGGGGAAAAAACTCAGGTTTAGTATCAATTGATGCTTGCCATGCAAAAAGAGTGTCCCCATTGTGAGACAACAACTAAAGTTAGCATCTCACGTTGCTCGCCCTAGCAGAATCCCACAGGTGGTGACATGACACTCATGGTTTGTGTCTGATCTGCTGTGGTGGCACAAGCCCCACCTTGACCGACTGATATTGTAAAAGACCCACGAGCACTGAAAACGAGATTGTATCATCAACAGAGAGTCAACGCTGCAGAACAATTAGCTCCTATTTTGCCTATAATATAAGTGTGCCTCGGACTGTCAGGGATAGAACCAAAATTGACCAGAAAGCACAATGCGAGTTACATTTTCCAAACTAGTGTGACAAGGGATCAGCTGTGACCGAGCAGGCTACGGCATGTGTCTCTGGAGACGGGACTCGAACTGGTTGCAGGGGCCGTGAGTTCGAGGCCCACCTCTGCGGCATATTTTAGGGCAAGTCAGTCGCAGTTCCCCCTCGTCCCAAACCAGGGCGGTGAGGCCAATGGGAAGCCATGAGCGAAATCATCAGAACAAATTCTGATCTTCCCTCAGGAAGACAGCTGATGACGTCCGTGATGCCAGGAATGGCAGTCGGACGAAAATCCAACCTGAAATGGTTGTTTACCTTACTTTACTTTTTTTCCTATTTTGCAGAACATTGAAAGGGGTCCCAGACTCCTAGCTCCCGTCTGGTACTCAGCAGTGCCTACTGTCTTCATCCCCAAGTCCCTCTACTGCTACTTCGGACATCAACAAATTAAGTACGCTGAGGAGACTTTAGAGTGATTAGGGTCAGGATAATAATTAAGGGGGATTGTATATAATCAAGAGAGATATTCATAACTCTTTTTCAATATTACCTATTCTTCCCCAATGGGGGTGCGCCTGATTTTTTATAAAATTTTTAATCGAAAGTAGACCTCATCCTGAGAATTTTGACACCAGCCGTTTCTTTTTTGGATGAGTAGATCTTTTTCTATAATTTTTCAAAGTTTCGAATGTTTATGACGTCACACGCCTCTCCCGCCTGGGCGGGACCTCCCAGCCAACTGTGACATCATAAACATTCGAAGCTTTAAAAAAACATAGAAAAAGGTTTTGTCACGCTAGAAGGTCGCGGTTGGTTAAACAATCAAGGAATTGAAAAGCATGCCTCTTCCTAAGCCACTCACCTTATCAAATATATTCTCGTACGTCTCCTGGTAGATGTCCATATTGCCAGAATGGGTCAGGATGGAATTCGCAAGTCCAGTGAGAGTCGACACTTTCTCACTGTCACCAGACGTATTGAAAGGCAGTCCTGCCTTTTTCCTTTTCAATCTCTCAGATGCTGAGAGATTACTGGTTCCACCTAAGAGAAAATTTTGTCGTAAACATGAATTCACTGGCTTTGGCTAGATACCTACCTAAAAACGTCTGCCAAGTTGGGTGGGCAGTGAAGCCCCTCACAAGGACAAGTGGAATTAGTTGGTTCAGAAATGGTTGATTCTGGGTCGGCTATAAATTTTAATTGTATCCTGGACAGTAGGTGTCACATCTTCAGGAAAGAGCATAGAAAGTAGTTCCCAACAATGTTGATGATTTGTTCTTAATTTCCCACATTCCTACTGATTAGATCATGATGAAATCAACAAGCACCGTAAAAATCCATGGTTCATTAAAATCCCGTTTCAAGCGCGCCTGCGTTTCTGTTTGTCCAATGTTGATTAAACTCATATTGGAAATCTGCTGTCAGTTTCCAGTTATGTTCGTCTTCTCGATCTTGCACTGGTGCTGGATGAAATCCATTCGCGATCATCTTGACGACAGTTCCCAACTACCATCCGAATTTGAACTAAAATCGGTTTAAATTTAATCGTGGGAAATAGGTGTATCAGGAAACTCATATTCGCGCCAGCGCACACGTTGCTAAGGCGATTAAATTCATTGGGGACTGTCTCGAGGCTAATCTTCATCAACAACAAAATTTCATAAAAATCATACCACGATTTCGAGGAGGGCAAGGAATTGACCTCAGACACGGAACCAAAGTAGTTCAAAAAGCTCTTATGCGAGTAAAATGTTTGATGTTGCTTTGGCATCTCTGGTATTGAAGACACGATCATATCAAATTAAGTAGAAACTACTACATTAGAGACTAGAATCTTATAGTAGATCGTTCATCAATTTCTTGTAAGAGATTCTTACCCAGTCTCTTAAGGGCTTGGGTGATGCTCTCTTTGGGTTGCAGGTATGACAGGATTTCTCTGTACAGTTTCATGGTGTCAACGGTTTCTGGCATGTCGTCATCTTCGTCCAAAGCCTTATCGCCTTTCTCGGATTCTTTGACCTGAAAACACACCATTTCAATCAATTCACGAGGAATCAACCAAACTTCCGAGAGTATAGGAGGAAATCGAGTTAAGGAGTTCGGGTTTGGTAGACATTCTAGCAGGTGAGGCTATCCTGCTCAAAGGACAAAGCTAATTGAAAACCCTACAGCAACATACTCGTTGGTGTTACCACTTAGAGAGCAGACGATAACCTCGCTGTTCTAGGTTGAATTAAGACAAACCATTCTAGTTAGTTAATTAATGTTGCCATCACACTGTATTAAAGGGTGCGTAGTGCTGATTTGAAAGCCTTCCACCGGCTCCGGTTCATAGCTGTGGACTTGATCTGCTTCCATGAAGCTTCAGGGGTCAGCATTTGAGGCTTCAGGCATTAGGCTCCTCCGCCAAGTACGCCGTGATCGGCCGGAGTGTCGGAATTTTTGCGGGTTCTAGTCCTTTGCCTGTTTTGGAATTTCATCTGCTTCTTTCCGAAGGGTGTGCCCTACCCAATTGGACTTCCTTTCACAGATAAATTCAGAGAAATTTGGCAACATCTTCGGTGCAGTACTTGATTTGAAATCTCCTGTTGGTGGTCGAAACGACTCTGGGTCCTCTTTGTGAATAAAAAGAGGGAAACGTTGATTTTGGTGTTTAATTTTCATTTAGCTACAGTTTCGCTGGAGCATCTTGCCTATCTTCAGGCTAAAAACATATTTAGAACAGCAGATCTCTAAATTAGTCATCTAATGGTCACTAGACATATATGTTATATTTCCCTATTTAGTTATTGATGTACAATAGACGTGCATTTTACCTTGTCAGCTTTATGTAGAATATACTTCTAGTCATTTTGTTCTCAATCTTTCTCTATTCAAAATCGATCGTAACGGATCCAAACTGGAAAAACAATGATTACCTATTATAGTGTATAAGTCGAGAAATTTCAAACAAGTGTGAAAAAGAAAAAAAACCAATAATAATAATAAACAATAAATAACCTGTACTCCTTCAAAGGAAGAAAAAACAGTGTCTGAACACGTAAGATAGGTACCTACCTTGTTTGTAAAATTGTTTAGTAATACCTCCTTTGATGTAACATTACTTTTAAAATTTTTTAAAAATTTAAAAAAAAAAACTTTTAAAAAACTTTTAATAACTTAAACTTTAAAAAAAAAAAAAACTTTTAAAAAATTAAAGTAATGTTACATCAAAGGAGGTATTACTAAACAATTTTACAAACAAGGTAGGTACCTATCTGACGTGTTCAGACACTGTTTTTTCTTCCTTTGAAGGAGTACAGGTTATTAATTGTTTATTATTATTATTGGTTTTTTTTTGTTTTTTTTTCACACTTGTTTGAAATTTCTCGACTTATACACTATAATAGGCAATCATTGTTTTTCCAGTTTGGATCCGTTAAGATCGATTTTGAATAGAGAAAGATTGAGAACAAAATGACTAGAAGTATATTCTACATAAAGCTGACAAGGTAAAATGCACGTCTATTGTACATCAATAACTAAATAGGGAAATATAACATATATGTCTAGTGACCATTAGATGACTAATTTAGAGATCTGCTGTTCTAAATATGTTTTTAGCCTGAAGATAGGCAAGATGCTCCAGCGAAACTGTAGCTAAATGAAAATTAAA
Organism: Apolygus lucorum; assembly: GCA_009739505.2. Taxonomy (NCBI): domain Eukaryota; kingdom Metazoa; phylum Arthropoda; class Insecta; order Hemiptera; family Miridae; genus Apolygus; species Apolygus lucorum. The sequence continues at coordinate 58,945,738 of CM019179.2, forward strand.
CACCAAAATCAACGTTTCCCTCTTTTTATTCACAAAGAGGACCCAGAGTCGTTTCGACCACCAACAGGATATTATCATCCGACTCAACACCCTTCAACAATCTGATTTGAAATCCAATTCCCCGGACACCAGACTCGGATTATTGTGCGAAGATGGCTTGGAGCTTGGTGCTTATGCTTGCCGAGACTAACCAGGTCTCATATCCGTATAGCAACACAGATTTTACGTTTAACTCGAAGATTCGGAGTTTTGTTCTTCATCTGAGCTGTGTGGATCTCCGGACTGGTCGAGAAGCATAGCAAAAGCACCTCTTGCCTTATTATTGGAGAGGAGACATCCATGCAACGTCCGCATCCTGAGCTTGCCTAAATTGTGAAAGAGTAACAATGTCATCCTCAAAATCCATATCATTGAGGTGTTCAATTTTGATATGATGCCACACTATACTTATCCTGGGTTCAACATCGATGGCTGCGCACAGAACCTCATCAATATCAATTAAAACTAGCAGTGGAAAGAGGATACATCTTTGTCCTACCCAGCAGAAACCTGGATTGGAGAAGACAATACTCCGTTGCGGTAAACGTTGAAGCTAAACGACTCATACTGAAACAAATCACGTTTATAAGTTTTTCTGGCACACCTCTCCACTTCAGAGCATCCCACCAGTAACTATGCTTAAGCCAGTCGAATGCTTTTTCGTGGTCAACGAATACGAGGTACCTGGACTCTTGTAATTCGTTGATCTGCTCGATGATGGTGCGGAGGGTGGCGATGAGGTCTACTAATGATCTACCTGCTCGGAAACCTGCTTGCCATCAACACAATACAAACCAAACTGGCTGTTATGAGTTTTTTGCTCAAATAACGAAAAGTTTTACTACTTATAAAATTTTACGTGGTACTTTTAAGGTTTATGCAAATGACTCGAATTGATTGAATTTCTTTCGAAGTGATTCCACCTTGACCACCTCTGAAGGAGATGTCCCTATTGTGAAGGAGCAAGTACCCTCCAGTTGATGAGGAACAGCTTCACTTCTGTGGGAGCAAGTACGTCCCTGAAAGGGACAACAGCTTCACCAGTGATGGGAGCAAGTACGTCCCTGAAGGGGACAACAGCTTCACCAGTGATGGGAGCAAGTACGGATCTTGAAGAGATCCAACAGCTACACCATCATAAAATTTAGGAGCAAGTACGATCTCTGAAGGATGATCAACAGCTTCACTAAATTTTTTATGGGAGCAAGTACGAGGCTCTGAAGGAGGCTCAACAGCTACACCATAAGATTTTTATTGGGAGGAAGTACGGTCCTTGAAGAGGGCCAACAGCTTCACCAATAAAATGGTAGGCAAGGTTATTGGTGAGGGGAGGACAAATTGCGGCGAGTCCTCAGTATGTGCTTATGTTGCTTTATTTTTTCATGTCAAGCTAGCTGAAAATTAAAAAAAAAAAAGGGAAAAAATAAAACAACATAAGCACATACTGAGGACTCGCAGCAATTTGTCCTCCCCTCACCAATAACCTTGTCTACAAGAAGGCATCAAACTATAAAAATGGTAGGAGCAAGTAAGATCCCTGAAGGGGATCCACAGCTACACTACCATTATAATCAGGAGCAAGTACGCCTCCTGAAGGGAGACAACAGCCCAACTGATTATTAAATTGAGGAGGCAAGTACACCTTACCAAGTAAGGTAACAGCTACACTCAATAATCTTTAGCAAAGAGTTTTGGGGAGTTTTTAAATTGAAAAAAAAATTGAAAGAGCTTTTTGGTGTGATTTTTCAGACAGAAGGTCAGGATCAGCATGGGTGTCTAGCCTAGGGCTAGCTCCCTATTTAAGCAGACCTAGGGTTCCCCTTCTTGGTGATTTCCCAAGGGCCTCAGGGGAATGGCCTAGGCTGTTGGGGAAAACCCGGGTTACTGACCTTCTGTGCTGTATTTATTCTATCCAAATATTTACAATTTACATTTATAATACATGTTCTTATTACTAATTTTTACAATGGTTGGTCTTACTTACTAATAAACATATTCTTAATTTATTTGTTATAAGATTGGCGGGGGAAGTTTATAACACAGGCCATTCTTCAAGACGAGCAGCCTTAATAGGTTAAGGATAGAGTTATGATGGAAAAAATAGGTCGTACCACTGAACAGAACCTAATAATCAACAAAGCTGGAACGCAAAATGCGAGTGACAATTTTAGAGGCTTCACAACAGTAAGGAGGGAAAATAACAACGAACCTTGACCCAATCGATGTTGTCAAGCCAGTGGTCCTTAGCGAGTTTCTCTTTTTTCCAGTGGTACATCCCATCGTTATCAAAATGCCCTTCTTCCATCTCCTCTTTCATGTTGAATGGAGTGATAGTGATTCCCTCCTCCTGGCCGACAACTCCGTCTTCCTGTCCTGCAATGAAGAAATCCAGATGAGAAAGCGTTTACACAGAAGATTCAACTTTCATTCAAACATAGGACACCGAGCCCCACCAGGAGTTCGTACTTTAACGTCCGGGTGATTTTTGTAGTAAGGGCTTTATTTTGACAAGTCCGTATTACAGGAAGTATTGAATTGGTCGAGAAAACTATCAATTTGTCTTTCAGGATCAATTTAGCAGTCGATTTAAATCTACATTTCCAGGGAGACTCATAATCAACGTACCTATTTAATATGATTAAGCTCAATTTACATTCAAGTCGGATCAAAAAAAATCTTAAAACATTATAGTTCATTATTTGCAATATCTATGTCACAATGCAAGAAATTAGTGGGATTAAGCTTCAAAAGAGATTCGGAAATGCAAGAATTTTAAGCTGCATTAAAAGGAGAAGAATGTCACTTTGAGGTGAGTAATTCCCGAAAAAATTTCGTTTGCACGGGGATTTACACGATGATATGGGATAAGTAGTGGTAGACAGAGCTGGGCAAAAACATCCTCAGAAATATGATTTCGGACGCTTGTGAACCCACCTTTAGTTTGAATAAAATCATAATCACGGAATGATCAAGAGTACACTCTTAATTACAGGTGATTAATCACAGGATTAACAGGACTAATCATTTTAAAAAATTGAGATTTATTATAGGATTCTGTGATTAATCGTGGAAAAATTGTGTTTAATCACTCTCAAAACTCGTATCCATGAAACTTTTTCCCTAAGACAGAATACTTCAAAATGCCTATTTTTAGAGATTTTCTGTTACTTGTTTGAGCTACTCAAAATTATATGAAAGGAGAACACAGTTTTCTCTTGCACTTGCAAAATTCAACCCTTATATTTCAATGATATCGACAAATCAATAAATAAACTGGTTAAATTAGAACATATGGAAAGAGCTGGTAAGAGTGGAGTTGATATTCCACAATCACGAAAAAATTGTGATTAATCTAAGAATTTTGTGATTAATCATGACAAAATCGTGATTAATAACGAAAAATTTGTAATTAATCACGAATTTTGTTTAACTAATCATGGAATTCTGTGATTAATCATAGAAAAATTGTGATAAATCATGGAAAAATTGTAATCAATAACGAAAAAAAGTGTAATCAATCATAGAATAATTAATTATATAATTCTGTGATTAATAACAATGTTTAAATTGATTAATCCTATTATTCCTGTGATTAATCACATATTTCTTGTGCTTATGACATTAATCATACTCATAGTGCGTTAACATAATTTTAATGGTATTATTCCCGTGATTAATCACATCATATGATTAAGAATGTACTTTTAATCATACCCCGTGATTATGATTTCAATCATGCGTACTCTTAGTGTGTGAATACGAATTTAATCTTATTCAATATAACAGAAACATATTCCCCTGATTAAAATCCTAATCGTACTCCGTGATTATAATTTTAATCATACTCTTAGTGTGAGAATACGAATTTAATATTGTTCATAATAACAGAAACATTTTCCAGTGATTAAAAATCTTGATCATATTCATGAGAATGATTTGCCCTACTCTGGAGGTACTGTCTTCTCCAGAAGAATGCGCCAAAGAGATGCAGAGTTTCCGTTTCCTATAGTTTCTTTTTTTGTACAGATTTTCCAAATGAAAACAGCCCTCATTACGCTTAAACCGATCGGTTCAATGTTCCCACTAAAAGAAGCCACTGAGTTCATGTCTCATTTTGGACAAGTCCACGTTATTCAGATACGCTTTGTACACAGCGCGGAATACACAACGGAAACTCTGTTGTTTGGAAGTTGAATACCTTCGATATCGTCATCCTTCAAAGCGTATCTATCATCGTCACTGTCATCGTCCTCCTCGTCCGAATCCAACGAATTTTTCACCAGGTTTTTGGGCTGGGTGGGATCCGCTGGACCGTCATCCCCAGGATGTCGTCTCTTAGGCATGGCCAACTGGAAATTACCTGCAGATGAAATTAAGAACTTCCTTTACCAAGAACAATATAGTTAGAACGTCATCAGCTGTCTTCCTAAGGGAAGATCAGAATTTGTTCTGATGATTTCGCTCATGGCTTCCCATTGCCTCACCGCCCTGGGTTTGGACGAGGGGGCGATGAGAACCTCGGCAGCCGAAAAACGCACGCTGCCGGCGATGAGGCTTGAACCCACGATCCCCGCAGAGGTCGGTCCAAAGCCCACCGCCAAACAACGACGCCCCAACGACCGTAGCCACACCGTTGTCCCCATTATAGTTATGTTGTATGAAAAACAAGTGACTGGAAAATACGTCACATTTACCTAAGTGAAAAGAAACATGATGAGAGAAACAGAGTGAGTGTTTTTCGATTATGCAAAAAATCGTGCCCGTAGCCAGGATTTGGTTTCGGGAGGATGGGATCACATTTTCCGGGTGGAAAACCCAAAATTATGGTCAATATCAATGAAAAGACCATCATATCACATCACTATTAATAGTACTTATTAAGTATAGTACTTAATTACTATTAGTAGTTATTGCATAAATGAATTATCATCCAAGATGATGTATCACCATACCTACTATTTGTTTTGGGGTGACAATGGGGTATTTCAGTCAATTTTTTTAATTTTTTTTTTCAAAAGAGTATGGCTCAGAAATAACGGTAATCGGATCTGTTTGTCGAGAAAATGTTTTTAAAAAATCAGAGAAGCTAAGGAAAGTTGAAGATTTGAATGGTGTGACGTAGCTAGCCAACTGTCTTTGAAAACATATTGTTTAGTAATGCATGCATTCCAGGGGACGTCCCATTGGATAAGCATTAGATCAGTTTAACCAGATGTTAAGTGATAAAACTGTTTCACTCGATGTAATTTATTTATTACTTTAGGCAACAAATACTGACCCCCCCCCCCCCCCCACCATTATCCACCTTAACATTTCTAGCGGCATGGGAGCCTCGAATCTGAAGAGCATTCTAAAATCCATGATCTACGATACCCAACATGCGAATTCGAGTTCACCCCCCCCCCCCCACCACCACCTCCCCAACGCCAACAATGGTGCCAGTCTGGCACCAAAGCGGAAATACGTCGTAACATTGAACTATCATCTGTTAGTTTTGGTAGGCAGTCCGTCGAAGTTCACATCCGTATTCAAGGTGAAACACAAAAAAAAAAAAAAAACACGAAATAAGCGGTTTATGGCATCATGGCACCATGTCCTGGCACCATGGTGGCACCACTATTAGTTCCATGGTGGTACAGAGAATAGTTCATGAAAATCCGGAGGTATAATGAGAATTTTTCCTCAATTTCAAAGCTTGGGTACAATTAGTAAGCAGTAAAGGAACCGAAATATTGAAAAATCGGATATTTTGTGAATATTATCCCCCCACTCACCCCCTCCCCTTGTGAATTTTGGTACTCTGGTAAAACCATGTACAACTCGGAAGTTATTTTAGTCAAACAAAAAAGAATCACGCAAATCGGTTGGAAATTGAGGCCTGGGCAGAGTTTACAAGATTATGCACGAAAACGCACGTTTTTTAAGCATTAACCCCCCCTTTCCCCCTCTTAAAAAGTAAAATCCGAAATTCCGGCGCCGTAGTGCACAACTAGATAGTATTCCGCGTCAAACGAAAAAAGAACCACGGAAATCGTTTGAGAACTAAGGCCTGGGCAGAGTACACAAGATTATGCCCAAAAACGCACGTTTTTCGAGCATTAACCCCCCCTTTCCTCCCCTTAAAAGGCAAAATTCGAAATTCCGGCGACGTAGTGCACAACTAGATAGTTTTCCGCGACGAACAAAAAAAGAACCAGGAAAATCGGTTGAGAACTAAGGCCTGTGCAGAGTACACAAGATTTTGTTACACACACACATACACACACACACAGACATACACCTATGTTTTTTTTCGCGGATTCGGATTCAGAATGGTCTAAAACGGATTACTGTGTGGTTATTTTTTTTTCTGTTGAGTGTTGTCCAACTTTACCCCAGATCGATCGCATAAGGACGCCCAAGTCTTACTGTGGGACGTCCTAAAAAGTATCCACGCACAGAGAAGAGATGAAAACCTTGGAGGACCTCTTGGATACTACAAAATACTCATCAGACACGAATGCGGCATAGTGTGTGAGCATTTATGGCGGCCCGCCTTCTTTTCAAACGTGTGATCTCTTTAATTAATTTTTCTACCACTTGTTATAGTATCATTGGGCTTAAAGTTGGAGTAGGTATATAGGTTTTCAAGGGTGCTGAATCCAAATTTGAGGTCAAAAACCTGAATTTCCGACCCACCGAAATACCCCATTATGTAAACTAGAGTAGAACACTGACTTCTCTCGAAGACTCCAAATAAGTGCTAAAAGTATAGGCCCTATGGCTATGCTTCAGTAGACGATGAGCGAGAGAAATCTCTTGTTCATCAAAATTTCCTGACCAGTTGTAGGAGAAAACACGCGAAAAAATATCAATAAGTTACCTCTAGGAAAACATTCAATTTTTCAATGTTTATTATAAATGAATCGAAAATGAGCAAGAGGACGCACTGGAATATAAATGCAAATTTCGGGGGGTTAGTGCCTAAAATTCAGTAGAGAATTCCTTTTATTCTCGTTGGTAGTACTCAAGTATATAAAGCTTATACTTAAACACTTGTTGCACGTTTTCGCTTTAAATTGTACATTTTTTTTTAAATATAAGGTAATAGGTATTTAGTTCATACTAAAACATTACCCGAGAGTCTAAAAAAAACCGTATTTTATATTTTAATATCGAAGTAGATTTGATTCAATTGACACAAATTGCACTTTCCTACAATGAGTGGATACCTAGTTTTTATTATAATGCTTTGTAAAAGTTGCTGGCATCAATGAAGTCACTTGTACCTCACGGATCAGCGTGACGTCACCGGCGGGTCAACTTTAAAAAATAATGGAATCGTTGGGAAGTGGGGATGGTGAAAATAATCTTATTTCATTGAAGAAACTCATGAGTAATGTTCATAGCAAGCAATCTATGCAATACTCTATTTATTTCGTAGTTCTAATATCATACGACCATGAGAAAGTAATTAATTTTAGATGAACCCGGTGATAACCAAACATCACATGCCCGCCTTTTCACGACCACCTCAAGATTGTATCTCGTGTCCCCACGGTTACCGACGTTTCTCGAGAAACTTGCATACTTACAATATTTTATTGTAGGATAATAATAGAAGAATCATCCAGCAGCTCCCACACCATGTCGATCGCCATCTTCTACGTCCATTGAACGAAAACTATTAAAAATACCCTCAAATTTTTACCGTTGATAATGAATGAGGTGAGTATGGGGGAATAGTATTATACTATTGAGCATAGGGTAGATTGAAGACAAAAAAATTAAATGCAAAAATCCTTGCCAGGCCACACGGCTGCAGGCAATTCGAGAATTTTAATTCAACTTACCTAGTGATCCAGAAGGAAGTCAAGACAACCAATGGTTCAACCGCAGAGTACCAGACACAAGCTAAAGAGATCAACTTATTAGAACAAGTTGGTAATTACCTATTATTCAAACAAATCCGTAGAAAAAAACCTCATTCACAATGCTTCGCATCGGTGAATCGCATTTTTCAATTCCAAAATTTCAGATTCAGCTCCAATCTACAACGAAAACAAAACGAACGCTTCCCTTCTTCTTCTTCTTGTTCTTCTTTCGGCATTCTTCTCCACGAGCAGTCATAACAGCAAAGAATTGTTATCAAATTCAAGTAGTTGTACTTGTTTTTCTTATAAGGTGCCCATGGAAGTGTCTGATTTATGAGGAAAGAAAATAATGAGAGAAAATAAACTACACAGATGACAAAAAGTCTTTCCTCAACCTCGGAATCCATTAAATAAAATAAGGATAGAAGTATGTGGTCAGTGATTCCTCAGATGTGGGGTGGATACTTTAGCCTGGTTGTCGTGACGTCGTTGTGTGCAGTTTGATCGTTTCGTTTGTAGTTTTCGTTGTCCGTTTTTACGACCTTTTTTATTCAGATGATATTAGTGAGGAAGAGTGTTGGATCTGAATGAGAAATTCGTTCGAAATCCTGTGTGAATCTTCCCAATTTCATCGCGATCTACGAAGATTGTTTGTTTTATTGTTCTGTGTACGAGAGAGTTATTTTCGGTTGATAGTTTGTAAACTTCGATGGTTCATGGTGGCATTATGACATTTCTGGTGCCCGTATGTTTCTCCCCTTGAACGCCATGGGTCCTGTGCTTTTCAACAAATCCGAGAACAGTTTGATCGAGTTCGGAGACACCATTGAGGTATGAATATGCTTATCTTCTTAGATTTTTGTTATCCAAATTACTCACTGTTCTCAGAGAGAGAAACATAGGTGTGGGGTGTGCTGAGTTGTTATCGACATTAGAATATAATACCCTTTTTCATGGCTTGCTAAAATTCTAATAAGTTGACTAAACAACCAATTACCTAGCTGCTCTCACACGAAATAAGTAGGTACACTATGATCACATACGTAGGTACACTATGATTCGTTACACTTTAGTTCATACAAAGGTAGGTATTGGTTGCAAAACACGTCTTTCCGTCTTCCATTTTTTTCCTCCACACCTATTTTTGTTTATTACTTTCAATATTTTAGCATAGCTTTCATGTTAATCTCTTCATACAACATTATTGCTGAACTAGGCTGAACCTCCTTCCTACTTCAAGGTACCACTCGGTCCTTACCTACCATGAGAGAGACCTCGCGGTTTCTACATCATGTATTTAGTTCCATAAAATGTGGTCGTATAGTTATAAAACACAACAACAAAGAAGGTAGGTAGGTGCACTAAATAATGAAAATAATAAACCAAGGTTTCCACGTCTATGGTCTACTCACCGAGACACCTGAGTGTGTCATTTCACCGACTTTTTGTGTTTTGTTTCACCGTGTCCAATATCACTCTCTAAGGCATACCTCATGAACAAGATAAACGATGTACAAAAGAGAAACAACGCTGCAAATTATTACATAAAGGTTTATTATAAGTAAAGTAAGCAACCATTTCAGGTTGAATTTTCGTCCGACTGCCATTCTTGGCGTCTCGGACGTCATCAGCTGTCTCCCTAAGGGGAGATCAGAATTTTAAAGGTTTATTATTTTACTATATAGATCTCTTGTCTGCAAAAAACGCGGCTTTGCCATTGTTACCACCAACCAACTTGAAGAAAACATCGATCGCATTTCGGTCAGCTAAAATTTGAACGAAGATTAGGCCTCTTTTGCAATTCACACTCGTGTTTATTTTCGTACGTCCAACCCTTAAGTTCTCGTAGGGAAAGAACGGTTTGTCCTTCAGGGTTCCGCGTGGTCTCAAAAAATTCTATAGGTACTATCTTAAATTGATGGAAAAACAATACCTTTATATCAAAATTGTTTGAGTTAGGGTGTTTTCAAAATGTCAAACCGTATTTTTTAACCCTTAGAAGTGGTTCAACCCTACCTACATCTACCAAATTGTAACTAGACCCCATGGAGTAACAACAACTAGACCCCAAATGGAGCCTACATACCAATTTCATGAAAATCGGTCAATGCTAAATGAGGAAAGTGCCGCGGACGGCCAATTTTTATTCTTTATCTTTATTTATTTATATTTTTATCTAAAGTGTACTAGTTTTGTAGTACGTTCTGCTTTTGCTGTACCCAATGACGAACGACTAGCCCTTTTTTCCTGCTAAACATCCAACAATGGGGTATTTCAGTGGAACGGAAATTCAGGTTATTGACCTCAAATTTGGATTCAGCACCCTTGAAAACCTATATACTCCAACTTTGAGCCCAATGATACCATAACATGTGGTAGAAAAATTAATTAAAGAGATCACACGTTTGAAAAAAAGGCGGGCCTCCCTTAAGGCCTCGGCTACGATAGAAGCGTCAAGCGTCAAGCGTTGAGAGTCGAGCGTCAAGCAAAAAGGGGTGGCTACAGTACGAGCGGAAGGAGACGAACTAGATGGGGAGTTCCAGTCAGTTCACCACCACGCCAGCGAATATGCAACTTTGGCTCCTTGCACTAAGCGACAATTCAGCTATTTAAAAAGTTATTTACTGATAAACCGTGTGTGTAGAAGTTTTGGAGTTCACCCTATTACTTAATGTGCTTAGGAATTGAATCAGTCGTTTCAGAAACCCTACATGTCCAAAAAAATCGATTTTCGTTTTCTTGCGGTTTTCGATTTTTTTTAGGTAGACCTACACATTGCAACAGAAACCCGATTTGTCCGAACCTTCTAAATTACTTTAAAAGTTGGTCGAAGTTGAAGGAACAAACAGAAACCCGTCATGTCCAGGACAAGACGGGTTTCTGCGTGTTCTCAGAAGTATTTGATTTTTTGGACATGTAGGGTTTCTGAAACGGCTGATTCAATTGTGATGGAGAATACTACAAACTTTTTCACAAACTCGAAGAAGACCCGAAAAGATTTTTCGAATTCACCAGAATGTCCATTGTTGCTGCTATTTTATCATTCTTGTTTTGGTTTATTATTTCCAATAATGAACCTTTGGAATCGACAAAGAAAAAAAATTTCCCCCCCCCCCCTCAAAATTTAAGGGTAGGTACCTAGAATCCAAAAACGCTGCAAATTATTACAAGAAGGTTTAACTTGAAGAAAAACTTCAATCGTATTTTTGTCAGCTAACATTTGAACGGATATCAAGCTTCTTTTGCGATTCACACTCGTGTTTCTGATTTATCGTAAGTCCTACCCTTAAATTCTCGTAGGGAGCGAACGGTTTGTTCTACAGAGCTCCGCGTGGTCTCAAAAAATTTTATAAATTCTCTAGAATCTTAAATTGAAGGAAAAACAATACCTTTATATCAAAATGTTTTGAGTTAGGGCGTTTTCAAAATTTCAAAATTCATTTTTCGACCCTTAGAAGTGACCTACATCAACCAAAATCTTCGGGGCACAACTAGACCCCAAATGGAGCCTACTTACCAAATTGCATCAAAATCGGTCAATGCTAACATTAGATAAAGAAGTGGACAGGGAACGTTAGAAGCTGAGCGTCAAACGAAAATATTACTCGGGATTGAGCGTCGAGCGTTGACCATTTTTCCGCCCAAGCGTCAACGACGCTTACCTCTCCCACCGTAGCCACCCTTACCTGAACAAGGGTAAACTATTTTTAGAGCGTCGATACCTGACCCTTTTCGCTCGCTCGACGCTCCTATCGTAGCCGCGGCCTAACGCACACACACTTACACCGCGCGTGTGTGTGAGTAGTATTTTGTAGTATCCAAGAGGTCCTCCAAGGGTTTCATCTCTTCTCTGTGCATGGATACTTTTTTCAAAGACAGTTGGCTAGCTACGGCACGATTGGCTAGCTACGTCACAACATTCAAATCTTCAACTTTCCTTAGCTTCTCTGATTTTTTAAAAACATTTTCTCGACGAACAGACCCGATTACCGTTATTCCTGAGCCATACTCTTTTGAAAAAATAAAATAAAAAAATTGACTGAAATACCCCATTGATTGGCACAAGCCGGCCATGCGCAGGCGCTTGGTCAGTTTGTGCTGATTTTTTCGCTTGGCCGGGTTGTTCAAAATGTATTAGTTGATATTTTTGATATGCACAAACCAGGTATGCGCCATAACTCAAAAACTATCCAAGTTACTCTAGTTTTGATGTCACCAATGGATTCTGCGCCCCAAAAAACGTGGGATACCGAGTTTTCGTCACTCCAGGTATCACAGAAGAGGCCGTACCTATATTTTAAAAAAAAACGGAAAAATCTTTGATTCGATTTTTCTCGAAAACGATAATTTGGCGCTTGGTCGGTTTGTGTATAACACCGTCCAATTATTCTATAGTTTATTATGGAGTGTACGAGGGCGTTTTTGACATTTTATGTCTTTACTATGGCACATAAATGAAAAATCGTCACGCGGGGATCGTCACGCTGGGAGCGCTACGCGGAAATTTCTGATGATTTTCAAGTACAAACAATCGTTCCTAGGGAAAAATAACTTCCTCATTTTCCACCCCACAAAAACCGTTCACCACTCATTGGAAAGCTCTCAATTTATTAACCATAAGACATAAAATGTCTCTCGTGGTTGCGTACTTGTACGAAAGCTGTATCCACCGTTTGTGTTTTCGATACTTCTTTTGATTGTTAAGGTTTTCTTCCACCTCTCGAAACATAAATTAATACCTTTCATTTACTGAAAATCAAGATGTAGTCGAGTTTTAGTTTGTTTTTCTTGCAAAGCACAGTTTGATAATTTTGTTACGAACACATCAAAAAGCAATGTCTACGAGTGTCTACAGTGCTACATTAGCTGTATTGAATGAGCCACAGTACATTCAAGGCAAACTATCTAGAATCATACAATTTTCTTGCACAACAAGAAATTGTGTATCTTCAAAATATCCATTGTTCAAAAAGTTTGAATGACATGATAAATGTTCTCTGACATTAACATGATGGTTCTTGTGATTGTTTTATTTTAGTCCGATTTGATTGATTATCCTCGATGTTGGAGTCTGAAGTCTTTTTGCGTTGATTCCGATCCGTATTATAGTTGATTAGGGGTACAAATAATGTATTGATTCAGAGCAATGCTGAGTAATTATTATGTAGTTGTACCAAAAATATCGTTATTTTTGAAGAGATTTTCAATTTATAAGAGATTTAATAGTTTTAGGCCTAATATCTGTATAATGCAGAAACTATTACTCAGTTTGTAATTGACATAAATATATTCAACACGATTGGACTATTTCAAATGTTCATAACGGCCGTGATCCTGATGTTGTTGGGTGCCAGATCCTTTTTCTTGTTTTTATGGTGGTATTTTACGTTCCTCTTTGAATAGGTAGTTTAACTTAACATTTTTATTGCAGTTTGTCATTGGGCGCTCACCCGATCATCATCTCTGCATTCTGGAGTCTACAATATCGAGGAAGCAATGTGTCATCAAGAAGGTTCCAGAAGGGGAATGGCTGGTCAAAGACACGGTGAGGTCCATATGAATTATTTTAAATCATAATTTTTCTATTCGCTTTGTGGTAACTGTAAACGTGATAAAGCCATGAAATCTAATGTGGCATTGGTCTCATGGTTTTTATTTATTTTCATCTTGTAAATACGGGCATCAATTTACCTTTGGCGTGACACATGAGTAGATTCGTCGTCTCAATGTCATCGCAATGGATATCAACATTGGTCGTTTAAGAAATGATTATTTTGAATATGAGGTTCATCTAACGTGTTATCTAGTCCAACGAGCGACCTGTGTGAGGTATTGTAATGTATGTCTATTGTTGTTATCCTTACCTACTGACGTCGGTACCTGAGAAAACTTGATTTGTTTCATTAGATTTTGACCTCATCCTCCACAGTTGTTTCGTCTATAATCGTAGATCATTGTTCCGTCCATACTAATTTTAATTTCTTCTACATTATTAAACAGTTTAACGTAGTTATGTGCAGTGCGGTGTTACCTACCTGAATCAAATACTCGTACGTTTTTATTATTATTCCGGCTTATAAGTTACCTACTGATGTACATACCTTCCGTGTGTCCTATGTTTCCTCTTCAGTAATAATTCCCTGATCGTCAATAGAACCTGCTTGTCAGGATAGTTCAATCCACACCAAATTTGCTTCTTTCAACTTATACACAAGCCATTCATATTATTGTAATGAATCGCTTCTAAATGTGGTTTTGGTTTGTTGTTTATTGCTGTTGCTTTTAGGTTGAGGGGTAGAAAAAGTTGTTATCATTATAACTTAAATATTCAGAAGTACGAGTCGTTAGTATTGGATCTTAGATAATTATCTACGTAGAATCAGAATATAAGAAAAAAAAATGAGTCTTCCATAGGAGTTTTTAAGGAAATAGAAGAATCTGTGTAGTACTGCCAATTTGCATGTGCTAACAATTGCATAGGTAAATAATGAATGATGTTTGAATTCACAATTGAAAATTACTTATTTTAACCCTGTACTTCGCAACGTCTAATATACCATACATGTTTTCTGTACAAATTCTAACAATATAGTAGCTTTTTCAGTTGTACCACGTTTTAAGAGGGCCAAGTGTACTCTTTAGGGGACAAATTGAAACAAATCCCAACAGAAAAACCAACAAAATTACAGATAATAAACTCAATACGTCTTTGGTGGAGACTGCGTAGTTGTATTGGAGTACATTCACGTTTACTACTTTATCTAATTACTACGTCCAGCTAGTGAGAAGGAATAATAATTATACCTTGCTATTAATTATTACTTCCACTATTTTATTTTATGGATTTTTTTCTTACTGAAATAGAACGAAATACATTTTATTTAATAAGAGTTCGCATTTATATTTAGTGACTTGGAAGTATACGATAATATAGGTACTCACTATACCACACGTGTTGAAAATCTGTTTAAATTTCAACATTTTAGAAGCTTTTTCAATTTAACATGTTTTTGGAAGGCCTAAAGTACACTTTAGAAGGGAAAATTTGAAAAATCGCCATGGGGATACTTTTGCAAAGTACAGGGTTAATCACGAGAAAAAGGAGATGCTATGTTGGTAGTTTGCCTGCTTTACGACGACATAAATTATATTATATACCTTCAATTTGGTGTTATGTGTTTCTTCTTCTTATCTCTTCTTTATGGATCTCGGGGAAATGTGTCCATTATGTGTGTAACTTGTGTGTGTTTGATAATCTGTAAGTTTGCACCGATTTTAATTCGGCTGCTCGCTTCGTTGTGATCATCAAGTTTCTGTCGATATCGATATTTGGTCCCGCTTCTTTCACCGTAATTGTCGATGCCCTTAGTGACGTAATTGAGTAACACGTTCATAAATTGGGAAGCTTCGTGTGATTACACTAAGCGTGGAAATGAAGTTATCCGCCTAATAAAATTCCAACGATATACGAGGTCTGAAATGCTTTATTAAAACTTCTTTCAATTATTCTAATATATATTATCCCCTTCAAAGTATTCTTCTACATAAATCAAAAAATTAAATATGTATTGAAAATTGCCATATACCTACATTTGTCGTACCCGAAACGTAATAACTCAATAATAGTTCGTGGAGTCGAGTAGAGCATGAAGATGGACTTGAAGTTTCCTGAAGATCGGAAACAATTTTTACTCTACAGGGTGTATGCCTAACTGGTCTGCCATACGGTACCAGTCGATTCTACAACTAATTTGCAACAAAAAATGTCTTAGCAATTTTTTAAAACCCTTCGTTTTCGAGTTATTTTAACTTTAAATTTTTTTTCGTGATTTTGACCTTTTGTCATTAAATTGGTCATAACTCCGTTAATTAGCTGTACAAATTACAATTTGAGGATACTGTTGGAAAGAGCGTTAAATTTCCTTTCGGATAGATGCCTTAACGTTTTTTTGAGTCAAGGTATGAGACATGAAAACGTCCTCTAAAAAGAAAATTTTACGTAATTTTGGAAACCTCGCATTTTTTCAATCGCAAATTGAACTGAGTGCAAGAACCCATATTTTTTCAAGATGCATGGACTGTAAAAACTGTGCTAGAATCTCAGCTTTCCAATGGTATAGTTAAAAAATATTTTACAACCAAATTTAGGGGAGAAATTCGTGTTTGAACGCGGAAAAACCTGCATTTTTTCAACGAAATCAGCGCTCTGGCCTCCTGTTTCCGGAGGCCTCGCGGTCTAATAAATTTTACTAAATTTGGTTGTAAAATATTTTTTAATTATACCATTGGAAAGCTGAGATTCTAGCGCAGTTTTTACTGTTCTTTCATCTTGAAAAAATACGGGTTCTCGTAGTTCAATTTGCGATTGAAAAAATGCGAGGTTTCCAAAATTACGCAAAATTCTCTTTTTAGAGGACTTTTTCATGTCTTAAACCTTGACTTAAAAAAAAGTTAAGGCATCTATCCGATAGGAAATTTAATGCTCTTTCCAACGGTATCCTCAAATTGTAATTTACACAGCTGATTTATGGAGTTATGACCGATTTAATAATAAAAGGTCAAAATCACGAAAAAAAAGTTTAAAGTTAAAATAACTCGAAAACAAAGCGTCAAAAAAATGGCTAAGAGACAATTTTTGTTGCAAATTAGTTATAGAATCGCCTGGTACTGTATGGCAGACCAGTTAGGCTTACACCCTGTATAAATCCTGGGAAACGATTTGAGTACTTTTTAAGGTTTTTGAAGTAAAAAAAATGAAAACTGAAAATTCGCTTACTCATGCTCCTCGAATGCTTTTGTTTGAATTTCAGAGCTCATTCAAGACAACTTTGTTGAATGGTCAGACCGTCCCAGAAAGCGGTGTATACATCAAATGTGGAGACAGCATTACCTTTGGAACCCTCGATACCTACCAACTTGATTTTTACCCGTCAGTCGAAGATATGCCACCTACCTTGAAACGGAGGAGAACCGTTGAAGAGTAAGTCAATCAAAAGAATGAGTCGGTTAAAATTTTTGGTGGTTCATTGAGCTATTTGCATTGATTAGGGGAAATTTGAGTGTCGGAGAAAATTAAAGAGGACCGTAAGGGAACTTCTGAAAGTTTGATCTCTGAAAATGTCTGACACTTTTTTCGGGACTCTGGGCAGCAATGAAGGTTTGAAGTGGCTGTGCTAACAAGGGTTAGCTAATTCAATGAGAATCAATTCAAGACTACCCAAAATAGACAATTCTTCTTCTCTCTATGTAGTCTACCAATTTTTTGACTGAAGATTTTATTTTACAGTATTTCCAGGTCAAATTTGGGGTTTTCATTGCCAAGTTGTGGATTTTTCATTAAAATCTTTCAATTAAAATCGGGGTTTTTCTAAAACTTGGTTTATCAATCAATGTTTGTATGTTAAGTTCTAGTTGTTGGGAACATTGTTACCGCATTGTTAGGTAGGTAGGTACCAACGATCCTATCCAAAATCCGAACATATGGGAAGCTGAGGTGTGATTATGTTTACCCTCGAGAAACGACTGGCATCAAGTGGTACCAGTACCTAACCATTGCCCGAACATTACCAAAATTGGCTAGGTTCAGCTAGCAGAAGTTATGGACGGGTATTCCTTCATTGTGCTCATTCCTTCGTTGTGCTTCCTCTGCATGTTGGCTCTTTGACTCCGAACAAGTTCGCTCCTATGGGTGTTATCCGCGAGACTCAATAATCTATTATTTTCAGTATCGAACCTAACCTTAACGTAACCTCAGCTGACCCGATCAGCTGGTTGTGAAGGGGCGCCATTTTTACACCTCTGTCCAGCAAGATCATTCTGTTTACATACCAAATATTTCTTGGTATGCAATCAGAATGATGGGGTATATTCATTATTTTCTTCTTTCTATTTTTTTAAAGCAATTATGTAATCGTAAGTAGCGATCAGATTGCAAACAGCTGATACAGACTCTGAGGGGTCTTGACACTATTCAAGAACAGGGACATGTAAGGTGTCAACTGTCATGCTAACAAGCAAACCAGGCTGACACAAACATTAGTCAATTAAAAACTCTCGAAATAAGTTTTTCGGAATGAAAATTGGAATGTTTATTCGCCACATTGAACAAATGTATTACTACTTGGATACCTATTTACATGGAGAACTGGAGACAAGTGCCTATTTACATCCTTTTCTGACCCTACATTGTGATATGAAACCTTCCTACCTTTTGATGATTTTGATCGTATTCACCTTTAGAAAGTACCTAGTGAACACCTGAAACCTAGATTTTCCAGAGTTCTTACTGCATTTTTTTGGGTCTCAAACATAACAACTACCGATTTTGCAGTGGCTCTCTGTCTCCTTGTTCATTGTTTGTACAGCAACATATCTCTGGATAGTTTAGAGGAGGTGTTCAGTTTCTACCTATCACGGACGTACAGACTTTCACAAACAAGGAAGTACAGATCAAACCTACTACGATAGATATAGTGATATACGAACTTACAGACAACTAGTTGATAAAGACGGTATTTTTCAAAGGTAAATTTTATAAATGTTGTACCTACGAACTTCTTTCCTTGAAACCTTAAATTGTACCTACTTACGTGAACTGATGGTCTGTTTATTGTAGATCTGTAGTTAGGTGTGTTGATAGATAATGTACGACGCCAAAAGGCTGATATTCTTCTTTTTTCGGAAAGTTTCTTGTCTTTCCACACTGTTTCTAATCACTTTTGGCAAACCAAAAAATTAATTACCGCTTCCGTGACGAGAAGAGCAACTAATAACCGCAGAGATTGGCATAATGAAAAACCTTCCATACAATCTTTGTTTACAACGGTGTAAACATGGCCGCTTTTCAGCGAGATTCGAATAACCATTCGATTAGTCGAAGAACCGAAATATCCATTCTGTGTGACGTCACACGGATAAAAGCAATAGATTTTTTTACCGAGCTCTACATACTGACGCAATCGTGACTTCATTGAAAGTATAATCTTTAGATAGGTCTATCTAACTAACAATGCATGTACAGATTTTTGCTTCAACTCCAAATTCCAATTAAAAACACTGTGCAACACCATACTCAACCTACCTACTCAAGGAGATAAGAGGCGGTTAAAGATGTTACTTACTGACGTTTGTAATGCCAGTTTGGCCGCTACAAATAAAAAAATGATTGATTGATTGATTGATTGGTCCCACTACTACCACCTTTGCACAATAGCGTATATCCTTCCTTGGCCAACAATTTGTAAGTTATCTTCAGAAGGCTTAGACCCCTGGGAGCTGACATCTGGCTGACCAAGTTTTTGGAAAACCTTAAATTTGAAGAAGAAAAGAAGAACTTTTGGACTGTAATGGAATATGACAGTTTTTTCTGAAAAATCTCGAATTCGTTTTGAAAAAACATACCTACAACGGCTCGGAACACTACGTTTATCATTTTTGTTGTACGTTATTTAGTCTATGCCCTTTTAATAGGGTGTACGCCTGGGTAGGAAAAACTGTTAATTGTTATTTTTAATCTAAGGTAGACCTCATTCTGAGAATTTAGGTACCAACCGCGACCTTCTAGCGTGTGTAAATATTTTCCTATGAATTTTTAAAGTTTCGACCGTTTATGACGTCACAGTCGGCTGGGGGGTCCCACCCAGGCGAGAGGGGCGCGTGACGTCATAAACGGTCGAAACTTTGAAAAATCATAGAAACAGATCTAATCACGCTAGAAGGTCACGGTTGGTGCCAAAATTCTCAGGAAGTAGTCTACTTTCGATTAAAAATCTTTAAAAAAATCAAGGCGCACCCCCTATTTTAGATCGAGGTTGCCATACTATCTTTTTGTTTTGTTCAGGAGTGCCGCCGAGCTATCCTCACAAGATTCACGGAGTTCTCGTGTTTCTGCGAGGAGTGAGTGCAGTCAACCCAAGAAGTCCAGATCTCAAACTCAAGTGTTGAAGGATAAAATCAAGGAATTGGAAGAAGCTAGGGATCGAGCAGACGATATATTAGTGTCGTCTCATTTCGATCACAAGCAACTCCAGAGTGACTATGAGGACTGCTGTTTGGAAGTCGACCGCCTCGTTGCGGAGAGAAAAGTTTTGGTAAGTCCACCTGCAAGATTCTCCCCCACTTCCTGACCTAGCATCGAGAATTTATTACTGAAAAGAAGTCGGTCTACGACTAAACGGACATCACGCGGATGAGCATCTTACTGGAATATGAAATTTTCTTTAAAACTTGATTGTTTGTTATATTGATGTATTGAAAAACTTCCCAACTTGTACTGAATATTAGATTTTGAAATCCCACATCTTCCACATGTTTGCAACTTTTTATTTCAAATATTTCAAGTTCACTATTGGAGAATTCAGAGTGAAGCACATTCGACCACAGCGATATCACGAATTTCTACCACACTGGCAGCATTAGTTCATGTATCCTCCGCTCGGACGCCAATGTTAGCCATTAGGAGAAAATTACATTCATGATAAATTACACCCAATGGCTAGATGGCAACTCAAACTCTTCCGATGTTTGTAACACCACTAAATTCACACTTTATCATTGTATGCACAACATAAACATAAATCAATAATTGAAAAAAATGTGACTAGATCAGAATAACAACAACAGGACAGATGAGATAAAGCTCGAGGTAACACGATACTCAGATAATATCTCATCTTTGAATTATATTATAATTCAAAGGAAAAGCAGAATCGAAGGATAGATGAACTAATGCTGCCAGTGGGGTTAGACGTGCGTAGCGATATCTCTGTTATTTTGGTTCCAAGTCTACCAAGGTAGCGGAAGCTTTGTTTTTACCTCTCAAAGTTTTTAAAAAAGTCCTCCAAAATCATAACAACCACTCGTGTTTTCCGTTTTAGACCTTCCTAAACAATGGCGTGGTTGCTCGATGTGAAAAAATCTTCTGTATATTATTGAAGTACCTACATATCTTTAAGTAAAACTCCCAGAAAAGCTTCTTTAACAATTGGAGTCTTCCAAAAAACGGGATTTTCGGATTCAAGCGGGAAAACCTTTAAAAAGCCTAAGGCCTTGTCCTACGTGGACGACCAAAGCGCGCGACCGAGCGACCCGCGAGTTTGAGCGACCTCAAGTCGCGCGCGCGCGCCGCTATACTGTCCACAGTAGGCGTCCAGAAAACGCGTCTGAAATCCTTTCTTGCGAGGTTGTCTTTGCTTCGTCCTGAGTTGTTAAATCTTTCTCAACTTGTACATTTTCTGTTTTTCGCGATAGTATGAATGGCATATTTTATTCGAATAATGCAGCATTGGTTTATGAATTTACGGCAACTAATTCGTTGAGAAGGACGCTAATTTCGGCAATTTTTCAACGAGGGAACCAAGCGGTGAATTTGAATCGTTCAAACACAAATTTCTCCCCAAAACCCGATTGCGAAAATGTTCGATTGTAAAGGGACCAGCTTTTACAGTAGAAATACTAGTATAGAAAAACAACACAGAAATGAAGCACAGCCGATGTAAAACTTGCGGGCCTACCGGCATGCTCAGGCAGCTTTTTCACCAAATCAAAAAAAGTTGGGTTCGACATTTGGGAGAGAGAAAATTTAACGCCGATTACTTGAAGAACAACTGACCACATTATCTGATATACCCTTTGTATTCAATTCTATTTATTTTGGTCCACAGCGGGTTTCTTCAATTTTGGATTATACCTAGGTCAAATGTCTTGAAACCTATACCAAAACATATAATTTCAAGATGGGTTACAAATAAAATGTGTCTTTCTAATTAACTCCAAACGGTATATTTATTGAATTTACATTATTATTTAGATTTCAAGTAGGTTGCAAAATTTACTTACAGTAGATTAGCTCAACTTTTTGCCAAAAATTGTGTATCAAATTCCCACCTTCGTATTTCAAAATAGTATTGTTTTCTTGTACACCAGAAATGCCTTCTTGTACACTTTACTCTTTCCATAACGTTTCCCTTTTTTGAATTTCGCTGATAAGAAGCTCGCTATAAATAATTATTACAGCCATTTCCAGGGAAAACATGAGTGGAACACGGACGCAAACTAAACAGTAAACTGGAAAATGATAACCTCCCAGCAAAGCGACCAGGCGGGCGTGCGACCAGAAACAAACTAGTTTGAAAATCAAACCCGAGCTTGCGACCTCGGGCCGAATCGCGACGTCGGTAGGGATGGGTATCGATACTCCATATTTCAAAATATCGATACTTTCGTACCGATACTCGATATTTTCGTATCGATACTGCACTATCCGATATTTTCGGATATCGATACTTTGGATCCGATATTTCTAAATATCGAATATCGATACTGTTCTCGCGGAAAATTCAACATAATGGCTAAAAAATGACGAAGATAGAGAGGCTTTTGGGTCATCACTCTTTGGTTGCACAAATAACGTTTACATCATGGAAAAAATCACTCTGTTTGGACTCTCAATAGGAAAAATGAATAAAAGTTGTTGAATAAATTATTTTTCTTGAGAAAATTGGATGATATTGATAGTTTGTGACACTAAAGTATCGATAGGTACTCGATATTTTAAAATATCGATACTCATGCCCAACGATACTTGGGATATCGATACTCGGATACGATACAGTATCGATACTTTTATAACGATACCCATCCCTAGACGTCGGGCGGCGGCACGTAGGACACTCTGTTCAGTTTAACTTGATTGATAACAGCTGGTCGCTCGCTCACACGCACAGGTCGCTCGGTCGCGCGCTTTGGTCGTCCACGTAGGACACGGCGTTATACGGCTAGGATTGTGCGGAATGGAGCCCACGTCAGCATTGTGGGCAACGCAACTATTCAAATATGCAGGCATTTCATTCAAATATGCAGAGGCTCAAAATTATATTTGATTGTTTTTTTTATAATCATCACCATTATTTTGTATCCTTATTTTAATGTTTCTGGTTTGAAACTGTCCTCGACTGCAATGATCTCAACACTCTCTATTGAGAGATTCGCCAAGTTATATCTAAGATAGGACAGTATTTCCTCATGGAAATCTGCCTTAACTAAATTAAATTTCGAACAGGGAACTGGTACAGGAACGTTTTCAAATGCGCTGAATTTGAATCTGACGTCAAAAACACGAAATTCCCCCCTTGCAACCACCCCATTTTGGTATAGACGATTCTCTTTGAAATTGATCGCCCTCGGATTGATAGTAGCCCAGCGCATGCGCAAACTTGAAATCCTTGTAACATCCATAACCTCCATACTTTCTATAATATAGAAACATATTATGTTCCCATATCAGAAAAAATCAAATGAATTATTCCATTATCTTATCCGGCAGCTAGAAGACGTTCGAGAGAACATTCAGAAAAGGGAAGCTGCTGAAGCCCTTGCAAGTGCTTGTGGAACAAGTGAGTGGATATTTCTACTATTGTATTTGCTTACTATGAATGTAAAGGTGGAAAGTCATTTCACATCAACCCGATAAGGTTGTGTTGCTGATCTCCTCCATTTCAATGGGGTAGTTGTACGAGCGGTCCGGCCACCTAAGGATACACGAGAGGTCCCGTTGGGTTGAGATCTTTGTGTACGAGCGGTGCCGTCCAACGTAGGCCCATAATTTACGAGCGGTCCCATTTGTAGTACCTCACACAGAAGGAGTCCTCTCAACCCCCCACCAATTTAATTATATTTGGGGTAGGCACAGAAAAAACTTGCAAAGAGCACGCAGGTTGGTCGGACATGAAAATATAATGAACTCCATGGAATCGTCAATAGTAAAAACTCCTCTCCTTGGTTCGTGGTTTTATCGTAGTTTTGTAGTGCTTCAAAAACTTCTTTCTGGTCTCTCAGAATACGGCTTTGACGCATCTTTTTCTTCACATTATGAGCGAGGCGTCGTAAATTTAGTACGTCGTTGAAATTTACAGATGGTGATGGAACCTCAAGCAAAGCTGTCCGAACTATCTGCAAAAAAATTACGCATTAAATATAAAATTACCAATCATTATTATACCTATATTTCATTCATAGGTTGGTAGCAAGGTGTGTAGAAGAGAGAAGGTGTTCTCACACTGCTGGGTGGGGGAAACGTGACGTCACCCGAGTCCCGACCGCCTTGCTGCCATCTGTCTGGTACTTCGCACGGGCGTACATTGTTTATAAAATTTATAAATTATTTGAATTTATAAATATTTATATTTATAAATATAAATAAATAATAAATAATAAAATTATAAAATAAAATTATATTATAAAATAAAATAATAATATTATAAAATTATTAATATTAATTATTAATAAATATTATATTAATAATATTAATTATTATTAATATTAATAAAATTATTAATATTATTAATAATATATAAAATAATATAATAAAATAATAATATTATAAAATAAATAATAAGATTATAAATATTTATATTTATAAATTTATAAAAATTTATAAATTTATTAAATACCGAGTATTTAATACTCGGTATAATATTATACCGTTTGTTCTGTTTAAATTTCCGTTTATGAGGTTGAACGCAACTATCTTTAAAGCAGACAAATTTCTAGAAATTAGACGATTTTGAAGTATTCTTCAGGTCGAGAGATTGATCACAAACAGACAAGAAATAAATTAGAAACGTTTGAAACGCGAAATCTGAGTGAAACTATGAAATTCCGTCAAAGCCAAACTATAATTTCCTAGTTTTGCCACGGAAATGAATCATTTAAGATGCTCTAAAAGAACAATTTGCCCTGAAGTAATACTGTACCAGTGGTTCCGGGGTGAGTCCTAAGCTGAGGGAATGGGGTTTTAGTTGGTAGGCCCAATGCTGGGGAGTCCAACACTATCGGGGTGAACTTCCCCTTCGCTCTTAAAGAGTTTCCCCACTCCTGTAACAAAAAAAAGATGCTCTAAAAGAACAATTTGAACTATTTGTTTCAACGGCTAAAATTCTAACAGTTTTTAAAAATTGGATAATTTTGAAGTTGTCCCTTTTAAAAAATTGGCCTCAAACAGGCAAAAATTATTGAAGTAACTGACACATTAAACTCCAGTGAAATTTTGAATTAGAAAGATTCCCATCTTTTCAAACCACACTAAAGTTGAAATTTCAAAAAAAGTGATAAATTTCGAATAAAAATTTCTAGAAAAAATAAACACAATTTTTTCAAATTGAACAATTTGATATTATTCTATGAATGATTTTGTAGTACCTGTTGTAGAAGACAAGAAATTCACCATAAAATAGATAAAATAGCTCTTAAACGCTAAATTTGAGTAAAAATTTGAATTTGAAAAACCAAAAAATACTTTAAAACGCTGCAAATTATTACACAATGGTTTATTATTTTTCTATATTGATCACTCGTCTGCAAAGCCACCAACCATCCAACATGAAGAAAAACATTGATCGCATTTCGGCAAGCTAAAATTTGAACGGAGATTAGGCCTCTTTTGCGATTCACACTCGAGTTTCTGATTTATCGTACGTAAAACCCTTAAATTCTCGTAGGAAGCGAACGGTTTGCCCTACAGAGCTCCGCGTGGTCTCTAAAAATTCTATAGAATCTTAAATTGAAGGAAAAACAATACCTTTACATCGAAATGTTTTGAGTTAGGGCGTTTTCAAAATTCATTTTGGAACCCTTAGAACTGACCGACATCAACCAAAATCTTCGGGGCACTACTAGACCCCAAATGGAGCCTGCAAACCAAATTTCATAGAAATCAGTCAATGCTAAGTGGCAAAAGTGCCGCGTACGGCGGACGGACGGCCAAATTTGTATTCGATTTTTGGATTCTACGTAAACCATCAAATTTTGAGGGGGAGTTAAAAAATTTTTTTTCTTGGTCGATTCCAAAGGTTCAGGACAATATTTGTTAAAACAATACTTCCGCCACATTGGTAGATTCGGAAGCAAAATTATTCAAAATACGTAATACAACTAAACAAAAATTCCAGAAAAATTATACTTCAACAGGCGAAAAGTTCAGCAAAATCAGACCATGATTGCTTTATCATCCCATTATAAGGAATCAGCCACATAATATTACCCGGGACTAATGCTTTATAACGAAAAAGTCGAGAATGGCGATTGTTTCAAATTTCCATTTTCATTGGCTCGTATTCTAAAAGTTTGTGTCAGGAAATAGACCAACAGGCAAGAAATGAAAATAGTGAGTTTTAGAGCACCGAAGTTGAAATTTCCATCAAAACCCGTCCATGTATTAGGTAGGTACTGTCCACCGATGAAAAGAATGAACGCGAGGACCCTACAGAATCCTAAACTGAAAACATCCGTTCAACCTCCTCCGAGCTTGTCACTCGTCCAGGGAAATCCCATTTTCGATAATTTCCGCTCAAATCCTTTACCTGACTTCGCTAGGTAGGCTTGGGTGAAAATGAAGAATAATATTCATAAAGGGAAGGAATACGGGTGGTGATTTATCACTAGAACGCCTTCAGGAATTTACAATGGAAGCTGTGGAATATGACTGGAAATCCTAAGTGGGCCACATCAAGAAGATTGAGATCATTGGTGGAGTGCCACGCACGGCACGTGGACGGCAAAATCAATAAAAGTGGCAAGAGGTCTAAAAAATCACCAAAAATCGAATTAGTTTGAAGAACTTTGTCTGCCAAACCTACATGTGAACTTTACTCGTTTTTGTTAACAAAAATGAATCGATGAGAAAAAATATTGTAATGAAAATTCAAAGTCGTGCAGCACGACCGCATGATCAAATTTTTTGGTTTATTATTTTCACTAATGAACCTTTGGAATCGACCAAGAAAAAAATTTTTTTAACACCCTTCAAAATTTGATGGTTTACGTTTCAAGGTACGTAGAATCCAAAAATCGAATAAAAATTTGACCGTCCGTCCGCCGTACGCGGCACTTTTGCCACTTAGCATTGACCGATTTTGATGAAATTTGGTATGTAGGCTCCATTTAGGGTCTAGTTGTGCCCCGAAGATTTTTGTTGATGTAGGTCACTTCTAAAGGTTCCAAAATCAATTTTGAAATGTTGAAAACGCCCTAACTCAAATTTTTTTTATGTAAAGGTATTGTTTTTCCTTCAATTTAAGATTCTATAGAATTTTTAGAATTTTTTGAGACCACGCGGAGCTCTGTAGGACAAACCGTTCGCTCACTACGAGAATTTTAAGTTTGAACGTACGATAAATCAGAAACACGAGTGTGAATCGCAAAAGAGGCCTAATCTCCGTTCAAATTAAAGCTGACCGAAATGCGATCGATGTTTTTCTTCATGTTGGATGGTTGGTGGCTTTGCAGACGAGTGATCTATCTAGGATAATAAAAAATAATAAACCATTGTGTAATAATTTGCAGCGTTTTTAAAACGTTAGGTATTAAAAAATAAATTTTGAATTTTTAGCCATTTTCCAACGTTTTTAGTGGGTTTAGAGCCCTTTTATGCTATGTGAGAACACTTTTGCGCATGAAAATGTGAAACAATCCTGTTTACAGCCCACGAACTTATCCATTCATTATGAATTTTGAGATTTTTGGTATTATGTAAGACATTTTTAAGCAATTTCTAATTACTATTTACAATTAATAATTTACAATTATTCTATAATTGAATAAATTATTTATGGCCTAGAAACTTTCTCTACACAGAACTATGCTTCCATTTAAAATATTAAATCTTTATGGCTATTTTTAGTGATTTTGTAAAGAAAATTTTTGAAATTTAATCAATTTTTGGTTTTAAAAATGGTAAAATGTAGGAATGCCCCTGAACGGATTTCTATAGAGAAACGTTTCGAAAATATTTTTCTACAAATTTTAGGCCAATGCAATATGTACCCAAATTTTGGTTTATAATTTTCAATGAACCTTTGGATCAAAATTTAATTTTGATATAAAGGTATTTTTGGTTTATTATTTTCAATAATAAGCCTTTGGAATTGAGCAAGAAAAAAAAATTTTAACCCCCTCAAAATTTGATGTTTTACGTTTCAAGGTACGTAGAATACGAAAATCGAATAAAAAAAAATTTCCGTCCGTCCGCCGTACGCGGCACTTTTCTTAGCAACACTGGACCGATTTGGTTCAAATTTGGTTTATGGGCTCCATTTGGGGTCTAGTTGTGCCGCGAAGCTTTTGGTAGATGTCAGTCACTTCTAAGGGGTGAAAATTAAGGGTTGAAATTTTCAAGAGTGCCCTAGCTCGAAAACTCTCGAAATAAAGGTATCGTTTTTTCACCAATTTTAAATAGTATTGAATTTTTAAAAATTTTTGAGACCACCCGGAGCTTTGTAGGACAAACCGTTCGGTCCCTACGAGTACTTAAGGGTTTTCCTTCGATTAAACAGAATCATGAGTGTGAATCGCAAAAGAGGTCTAATCTCCGTTCAAATTGTATCTGACTAAAATGCGATCGCAGTTCATTTCTTCGATTTGTATATAGTTTTGCCTTCTGCGTAACCAAATTTCCATATGAACCTTTATTTTTCGAATCGAGTGTGAAGCGTTTAGTTCTTTCTAATAAACTTGATTGTGAAGAAGGTGTGAAGGCAGTATGGTGTGGTAGGTAGTACCTACCAATAGTTGGTAGGTAAAAAAAGCTGCAAATCATTGCCCGAAGGTTTATAATTTTCTGTATAGATCACTGGTTCTCCATCAATAGCACCTACCACCATCTGTATTCTCCCTTCACCTTCCCTCCCAAATTCCAGCTTCCTGCGTTCAATAGGATTGAAAATAGCTTCGGAGCTTATCAGCTGATCAGTGCTCTTCCAGGCGTCTCCAGCATTCGAGAAGATCTTCTTCACTCCTCAGATCGCTGATCTGCTGAGTGAGCTCCGAAGCCATTTTCAATCCTATTGAACGCAGGAAGCTGAAATTTGAGAGGGAAGGTCAAGGGAGAATACAGATGGTGGTAGGTGCTATTGACGGAGAACCAGTGATCTATACAGAAGGGTGATCTATACAGAAAATAATAAACCTTTGGGCAATGATTTGCAGCGTTTTTTTTCATCAATTTAAGATAGTATAGAATTTTTAGAGACCACGCGGAGCCCTGTAGGACAAACCGTTCGCTCACTACGAAAATTTAAGGTTTGGACGTACAATAAATCAGAAACACGAGTGTGAATCGCAAAAGAGGCCTAATCTCCGTTCAAATGTTAGCTGATCGACTGGTGGCTTCGCAGACGAGTGATCTAGGTAGAAAAATTATAAACCATTGTGTAATAATTTGCAGCGATTTTTACAAATTTTTTCAAAAAATGGTAAAATTCTAAAATCAAATTTTCTGAATATTAGTAAAGCAAGTTCTATGCCAACCTTTGTTTTCCTACTGGAGCGGTCCAATTTACGTAGAAAGCTAGTAACGCTTCAAATTATTACTCAAAGGTTTTTTATTTTTCTGTCTATATTTTGAGCTTTTTGCACTCGTCCAGGAAAACCCCCATCGGCCTCTTCCGCTCAAATCCTTTACCTGACCTTCTATCAGGTACTGTGAAAAACATTATTCACCTTTATCAGTGTTAATTTTATTCTCTTATCTATTCACGCTTGCCTCTTCCAAAATGAGTCATAAGTTAATCGTCCCTATCTTCTCTAGTTATCTCTTCCCTCTCTTCATTATCTGATTGCACCTTCTTCCCGGTGCCCAAGTACTTTCAGCTGAATTCCCAATTTGATCTCAAATGATCTTTGATTCTCTCTTTGTCGTTTGCTGCGTGGTGTGTTTCTGATACTGTAATAGTACGTTTCTCTAAAAGGCACCTAACAGTTATCCCCAACATTGTGTCCTATTTCAACCGTTTGTATAAACGTGATCGTCTCTCCTAAAGTTTTGATGCTGGATTGGACATTGGCTACACTATTCAATAACGGATTATTTGTGCGTTTTCCCACTGGTTTATCGACTTTTGTAAGAAACCCATTGAGCTGTGCAGTTTGTATAGTATATTAATTACTAAATAGTATTCATGGCTACCTCATCTACTCGCAAGAGAAGAAAACCCATTCACAGCGAGGCTAAGAGGATTATTGCCAAAGTGATTGAAGAATGTGATCTTGAGAAAGCTTTGAAGTTTCTCCCAATCGACGTGTCAAAATCAACTGAACGTGCTTCAAATTACACTGGCGTTTCCAAACACACGATCACCAATATCCGCAAGAAGGCAAGAGAATCAGATAGCGACACTTGGCTTACTCCAGGTAAAACCTACTTAAATGCTTGCATACGAGTTTACAACTCATTGGGACATGTTCATGTGTGTTTTCTTCCACTACACAACAAGGTAGTGAAGTAAGGTACCCAAGCATCAAAACAGTTGATTGACACAGTGAGTCTATTTTATTTATTTATTGGTCGCGTGAGCAAGTTTTCGTGACGATTTTTCAGTTTATGTGCCCAAGCAAAGACATGAAAATGTCAAAAGTGTTCTTTGAATGTGATTGATCTCGACAGAAAAATAATAAATCTTTGTGTAATGATTTGCAACGTTCTACACAAGGTCATTGTAATCATTGTCATAGAAGCCGTAATTTAGTGAAACCACTCATCTAAGAATTTTAAGAAAATGGAAGAAATGTTTTTGCGTATTGTAACCTTGAAGTTACTACCTAAAAATTAGGATATAAGTAAGATATTTCGAAGAGAAAGAAGAATACTAAGCACTTCAACCAAAAAAAAAAAATAATAATAATAATCAATAAATAAATCAAAATAAATTAAAAAATAAATAAAACGTACCTATAAAACGTGGATAGGAAATGATTAAAAACTTCGTTCATGAAATATATCGACATTTTATGTAATGGGGAATTTGCCTCACATTTTTTTTTTTTTCGAATGAGGGTTTATTTTTATGGAATAAAACCATAGTGAGCTGCTCGAAAACGCATCCAAAAAATTTAGAGAATTTAAGGAAGATGGAAATTTTAAATGTGGTGGCAATCTGTAAGAGGCAGCCATGTTTGAAACGTAACGGATATTCTACCAATCTGACTTCAAAGGAGGTTCTGTGGCGCTTACCACAGAAGCGTAACATACACGAACTTTTAGCTTACAAGTAGTGCGCACAAGAGTGCGCTGCGAACTGGCAGGAAGAACCCAGACACAAAAGTGACCAAAATAAACAATATTACTCACTTTTTTACAATACGATTCTACCTACTAGTTTATCAAGCATTATTAGTCTTCATCTTCTCTTATTTAGTTTCAAGATTTGAATCACATTATTCGAGTAGCCGTTTCATTGGATTGTTTTGTGTGGCGGTGCTAGAACTCTGTCTGTTGTCGGAGTTGTTTTCGCGTCGTTTTTTTTTCGTATGACGTCAACAATATTCCTCGATTTTCGCGGTGTTTTGTAACAGAGGCTTCACTTCTTTAGTCATTTTCTCCTACGGTAATTTTTTCCCCTTGGTTATTCCTGGTGTTAAACGTTATCCTAGGGCCCTATTATAGGATTTGACTTGAAATTCCAGAATCTAAAATTGAGGCAAATTCCCCATTGAGCCAATTCGACATTAATCTTCCGTATGATTAATAATTGAGATTCGATTACTTAATACCCAAAAGAATGAAGTTTCTATGGTCATTTGGAAGAAAACAACAGACCAACATACGGTGTAGTCCCTCCTGACAAATTTGCTGTCAAGATGAGTTATTTTATTACGACGGGTCACTATTCTTTCCCGATCGCGAATTCGTAATGTATTTTTCTTGCCCAGGTATCATTGGACAGAAGTGACTGTAGATATTTGAGAAATGACCTAAACGACAATGTGAGAAGGGGGTATCGAGGAGAAAGGAAGAAAGTATGACTCACGGCAGGTTCAGGGTGTTGGATAAGGTCAGTTACTACCTGTGAACGTATATTTGTGGAAAAGGGTGTAGTTCTACGTTCTACCAACTCCCTGTAGGGCCTCGCGTTCATTCTTTTCATCGGTGGACAGTACTAACACTGCCCGGGATTACAATTCAGGTGGATTTTACGCGAATTTTCCCAAAATTCCATCACAACTTGCTGGTTGAAGCACCTACAAAATTTCTAAAGCGGTATGGCGAAGGGAGACTGGCAAGCCAGAGGCCTCGGGTGACGTCACGCCCCTTCCTAGCCATGGAGCGTGAGCACACCTCCTCTCCTCTACTCACCTCGGGTTGGTAGGTACTATTTGCAGATGGAAAGAATGCGGATGGTTTGGTGAGGTGTCCTTGTGTATTACAGTCCCAAAAACATCCTCCTTCTACCTGCCACTCAAGCCAGGGAAAATGAGACCGAGGGTTGTTGACTACCGACCAATGATGAAGTAGAAGGATTGATTTTCACAGACCGTTCGCGTACTTTAAGGCAGTGGTTCCCAATTCTATACTGGGTGTCGACCAAACTTCAAGGATCGATTGTACATCTAATTTAAGTAAGAAAATGTATCGTAGCATCTTTGTTTTAACCCCTTGTTTTTCCAAATTTTTTTTTTTTTTTTTTCAATTTCAATTTTTTTTTTTTCGTTTTCTTGAACATGTCACTAAAATTACCAGAACTAACTTAATTTACCGTAAACATGTAAAAATAAGGGCACGGTTAGAAAGGGCGCTAAATTTCCCATTTTCCTACAAAAAATTATTTCCAGTAAAGGATGGTGCTTCTTTCAAATTTCAAAGGCGAATGAAGAGTAAACCTGAAGGGCAAGTGAACTCACAATCGAGATGGAATTGTTTCCTAACAATTGGCAGAGTGGAGGGGCTCTCTAAACTCATTATGACTCGAGCTGCTCAATGCCCAAATTACGAAGGTCTGAGATATGGAGGCTCGGCCCTTTCCCCAGCCTGACTCACCAGGCTACCTAAGATTTTGGAACAGGTAGTCGTCTATGTTAGCAGGTATACCCTTTGAAAAATTGGCCAGCCGCATTCTTTCTATCTGCGAACAGTACTCACTTTTGATGGTCTTCTTGACATGTCGGCCGTAGCTTTTCTTTTGACTGTTGCTTGCAGAACAGTTTTGCTCAAGTCATCAGCATTTGGAGTTGGTTGGTGGTGCTCACCAAGCATTTCAATTACCTCTCTACAGACAGTTTTTATTGTACATCTACATGACCTCACCGCACACCCCCAGCGCGAAACGTCGTTGACCAGTAATTTATGAAAATTGAATTTGTACAGTTCACAATTCCTCGAAAACCGTGAGGCAAAAATGTTTTCAAAACAATCCCTTTCCTTAGTTGTTGGAGATCAGCACAGTTGAAGTGGCCTTACAAGTAGGTCATCACCACCTCATAACGACAAAAGTGTAGAAATTATATGATTTATCTAACGATAAAGTTTGCAGATTCGTGATTATGACTTCATATTTTGATAATAACGGCAATCTAGTATTTTCATCGATAAAATTCTAAGCTTGGATTCTCTTTCCATCAGGTTCTCAAATGACGTCTGTGGAAATCGAGAGTTCATTGATTCTGAAAACAGTCGAAGCTGCTGAATTGAAAGATGAGCTGGAGGAGGTGAAAGAAAAATTAGCCAAAGCTGAAGAGACTGTTCAGAGTCTGACAGTTTTGAAGGAAAAGCAGTACAACGACGCAGTTGCTATAATTGAGCAGGAATTCTTGTGTTGCGTATGCACTGATCTCATGTATGAGGTAAGCTCATGTTCTCATAACATTAACCACTCCAAGTGAAATAACAACATAAACAAATAATAAACCATTTTGTCATAATTTTCTGATATTTTTTGGGTTTTTTTCATTAATGAACCTTTGGAATCGACCAAGAAAAGAAACAAATTTTAGCCCCCCTCAAAAATTGATGAATAAACGAACTTGCAAAGTTCATTTATAATTATATCCTGAAGGGCACTTTGGGACATTAACATAGAAAAATACGCCTTATTCTAAAATTACTACATGTTAATGTCCCAAAGTGCCAAGAAGGATATAATTGGTTTTAATTCTGTACCTCAGAGGTCAACTATCGTATGTCCAAAATTCTCGTTTTCGAGATTTTTGTTTTGTATGTGCATTCTTTCTATTGTATTTTGTATTCTATTGTATTGGTAGGCATAAACAGATTCTACAGAATTAATTTGAGCATGATAAAGTCATCAGAATGGGCCATAGGGATCAAAATAGGTGTGCCCACAACTTCTTTTGGCTCTGCTGTAAAATCGCCAAAATGTCACTTACGATAATCGACCTCTGAGGTACAGAATTGGTATAATAGGGGTATTCATGGTCTGGGAGATTCGACGTCGAATCGTCGAATTTCGAATTTGGAGATTCGACGGGAGTCAATGCGCATGCGCCTCGGCAAATACGACGATTCGATTTACGACGGGCTGAAGGCGTCGAATTACGAGATTCGACGTCGAATTACAAACCCTAGCGCTAGCGGCAGTTGTGCGAAGCAACTATCATAACATCAACAAACAGATCTTCTCTTCCTTTCATTTTGAGTTTTTCTTTTAACACCTTTTTTAATTTTTATTCCGTTTTTCCGTTCGTTTATTTCTTTTTTATTTTGTTCGAAGTGGGTTTTTTCTCGATTAAATGAGTGGAGCTGAGCCACCCAAGCGGCTAAGGAAAAACGCGACCATCTGATGGTCTGCTGGAGAAGTGGAAAAATGTTGCTTGCTGGCATTAAAGCGAGCTTAGCACATTCTCCTTTCTAGCATCGAACATGTTTCAGCCATGAGAAATGTACCAAAATGCGTTCAAAATTGTGTGACGGAAGTAGCAAGGGTTTTTCTTTGAGACAAGACTCCTCATCGGTAGGTAGGTACCTTTTCAGAAGTCTGAAGCATGATCCTTTTTTAATTCTAGCCGTAGATTTTTTCGTTCGGGTACTAGGAACTTTGTTAAAGGATTTTATTAGGAACCTCTGGGGTATTCTCATATTTTAACTAAAAGGAAATTAATGAACATGCGGTTCTTTTGACACTGACTTGGTTATCGTCTGAAGCCGCAAGGAGCGCTACGCACAATTCGATTTTCGACGATTCGACGGGAGAAAATGTGGGAGCCTCATGAGACCCTCGAGTTTACGACGATTCGATATACGAAGATTCGACGATCGAATCAGACCATGAATACCCCTAATGGTTTACGTTTCAAGGTACGTAGAATCCGAAAATCGAATAAAAAATTTTCCGTCCGTCTGCCGTATGCGGCACTTTCCTTAATGGGGAATTTGCCTCACATTTTTTTTTTTTTTTTCGAATGAGGGTTTATTTTTATGGAATAAAACCATAGTGAGCTGCTCGAAAACGCATCCAAAAAATT
This sequence comes from Apolygus lucorum, assembly GCA_009739505.2. Classification (NCBI taxonomy): domain Eukaryota; kingdom Metazoa; phylum Arthropoda; class Insecta; order Hemiptera; family Miridae; genus Apolygus; species Apolygus lucorum. Next base: position 58,980,876 of record CM019179.2, read on the forward strand.
TAGAGAATTTAAGGAAGATGGAAATTTTAAATGTGGTGGCAATGTGTAAGAGGCAGCCATGTTTGAAACGTGACGGATATTCTACCAATCTGACTTCAAAGGAGGTTCTGTGGCGCTTACCACAGAAGCGGAACATACGCGAACCTTCCGAGTAGTGCGCACAAGAGTGCGCCACGAACTGGCAGGAAGAACCCAGACACAAAATTGACCAAAAGAAACAATATTACTCACTTTTTTACAATACGAATCTATCTACTAGTTTATCAAGCATTATTATTCTTCATCTTCTCTTATTTAGTTTCAAGATTTGAATCACATTATTCGAGTAGCCATTTCACTGGATCGTTTTGTGTGGCGTGCTAGAACTCGGTCTGTTGTCGTTGCTTTCGCGTCGTTTTTTTTTTTTTTTTTCGTATGACGTCAACAATATTCCTCGATTTTCGCGGTGTTTTGTAACAGAGGTTCACTTGTTTAGTCATTTTCTCCTACGGTAATTTTTTTCCGTTGGTTATTCCTGGTGTTAAACGTTATCCTAGGGCCCTATAATAGGATTTGCCTTGAAATTCCAGAATCTAAAATTGAGGCAAATTCCCATGGACCGATTTTAATGAAATTCGGTATAAGGGCTCCATTTGGGGTCTAGTTGTGCCCCGAAGCTTTTGGTTAATGTCGGTCACTTCTAAGAGGTGAAAATTAAGGGTTGAAATGTTCAAAAGTGCCCTAGCTCAAAAACTCTCGAAATGAAGATATCGTTTTTTGACCAATTTTGAATAGTATTGAATTTTTATAAGTTTTAGAGACCACGACGAGCTCTAAAGGACAAATCGTTTGCTCTCTACGAGAACTTGATAGGGACGGCACGATACTCCAAAGTATCGATACGATATTTCTCAGGAAGTATCGATACTCGACATCTTTTCAATACCGATATTATAAAATATCGATGCTTCGATAATATCGGCTCAAAGTATCGATACCACCGATATTTCAAATTAACCCACCGATAATTTTTCAATCCAAATAAAAACCCTATTAATTGAGAAAAGGCAATATATTCTTTTTGAAACAATAATTTAAATTTAATAAAAGTCAATGGCAATTTGAACTGTAATAAAAGCCAATGATTTAAAACTGAATAAAAATGAATAATCATTCCATTTTATTTCAATTCCAATTCTTATTTGCAAGAAATTTCTCTTCAATGAAATGATGTTTTCCTTCCACTAGAAATCGAAAGGATCGAGTAATAAATCAGATACAATACAAATAATACTGTTTGTTATTCGAAAAAAGCCGTTCGCACGTGACTGATGTCGCCATCACGATTCTTATTTTGCATGCCTCCCTCTTCTTGTAAGTTCGGGAAAACGGGTTTAAATTCCTTCCAAACTCACATTGGATATTGATACTATTTTGAGGCTATCGTGGCGATATATCGTTTCAATTGATGCTATTTTGAGACTATTTTGAGTGTTATTCTGTGGCAGACAATATAATATATTGTATATAATAATAATACCATATTATGGTATTATTTTCTAGTTACTTATTTGGTATTTTTTCACCAATTTACTTTGGCAAAATTTTCGATAATATCTTCAAGAAAGTATCGTTAGCTCCGATATTTTAGGCAAAAGTATCGATACCAATATATTGGTTTGAGTTTTGCATCAAAAGTATCGATAGAAATATCGGTATCGATACCAAAGAAGTATCGATACTCCGATATATCGGTGGTATCGTGCCGTCCCTAGAACTTGAGGGTTGGAATTACGATAAATCAGAAACACGAGTGTGAATCGCAAGAGAGGCCTAATCCCCGTTCAAATTTCAGCTGACCAAAGTGCGATCGCTGTTCGTTTCTTCGAGTTGTACTCAGCTTTGCGTCCTTAGCAACCAGTAATCAAATTTCTAAATGAAGGAATTCTTTATTTCTTCGAATGGAGCGTGAAGCTTTTATTTCATCTAAATAAACTCGATAATGAAGCGAAAATTTATTTGGTAGGTAGTGACCATGGCAAAGCTGTGTTCTTTGCTGGCGAGTGTTTTTTAAAACATTTTGAGCAGTAATGGTGGTTTTATTATGAGTTCTGGTGGATTGTAACTGTCAAAGACTGATCTCGATTTTCTGTGGGATTCGTCTAGAGCTCGTCTACGGCCATACCTCGCAGGATGGGTCGCCTGGGAATACCGCGTGCTGTAGGCATCTTTTTTTGCTCAATATTATTGGAGGTGCTAAATTTTGTATTTAAACTACCTACTTTTGAATAAAAAACCTCAATTCAGCATCAGGTACTAGTTGAAATATTGTGGTAAAAAGTCAATGAGAACAATTATTCTGCAATCCCCTCAATTTTTTTAGTGTAGAAATGAACCTCAGTATCTTATTGATGAAACCGTAGGTACCTTTTATTTGAATTCTTTATTTCTTCGAATGGAGCGTGAAGCTTTTATTTCATCTAAATAAACTCGATTATGAAGCAAAACGCTGCAAATTATTACACATTGGTTTATTATTTTTCTATATAGATCACTCGTCTACAAAATCACCAACCATACAATATGAAGGAAAAAAAAGAAAAAAATCAAAAAAAAAAATTTTTTTTTAAATCAAAATCACCAACCATCGATCGCATTTCAGTCAGCTCTAATTTGAACGGAGAATAGGCCTCTTTTGCGATTCACACTCGTGTTTTGATTTATATATATATATATCAATTTAAACCCTTAAATTTTCGTAGGGAGCGAACGGTTTGTCCTACAGGGCTCCGCGTGGTCTCAAAAAATTTTAAAAATTCTATAGAATCTTAAATTGAAGGAAAAACAATACCTTTATATCAAAATTTTTTGAGTTAGGGCGTTTTCAAAATTTCAAAATTGATTTTGGAACCCTTAGAAGTGACCTACATCAACCAAAAGCTTCGGGGCACAACTAGACCCCAAATGGAGCCTACATACCAAATTTCATCAAAATCGGTCAATGCTAAGTGGCAAAAGTGCCGCGTACGGCGTACGGCGGACGGACGGCCAAATTTTTATTCGATTTTTGGATTCTACGTACCTTGAAACGTAAACCGTCAAATTTTGAGGGGGTGTTAAAAATTTTCTTTTCTTGGTCGATTCCAAAGGTTCATTATTGAAAATAATAAACCAAAAATTAGTTGGTTGGTAGTTACAATGGCAAAGTTGTGTTCTTTGCTGGCGAGTGATCTATACAGGGTGTAAGCCTAACTGGTCTGCCATACGGTACCAGTCGATTCTACAACTAATTTGCAACAAAAAATGTCTTCTAGCAATTTTTTTTAAACCCTTCGTTTTCGAGTTATTTCAACTTTAAACTTTTTTCGTGATTTTGACCTTATGTCATTAAATTGGTCATAACTCCGTTAATTAGCTGTGTAAATTACAATTTGAGGATACCGTTGGAAAGAGCATTAAATTTCCTATCGGATAGATGCCTTAACTTTTTTTTGAGTCAAGGTTTGAGACATGAAAACGTCCTCTAAAAAGAGAATTTTACGTAATTTTGGAAACCTAGCATTTTTTCAATCTCAAATTGAACTACGAGAACCCATACTTTTTCAAGATGCAAGAACAGTGAAAACTGCGCCAGAATTTCAGATTTCCAACGGTATAATCAAAACATATTCTACAACCGAATTTAAGGAGAAATTCGTGTTTGAACGCGGAAAAACGTGCATTTTTTCAACGAAATCAGCGCTCTGGCCTCCTGTTTCCGGGGGCCTCGCGGTCTACTGCGGCGCCCGCCCACCCACTACTATCGTCCGACCCCTCAGATCGACTAGGCGGAGCGCCGATTTCGTTGAAAAAATGCACGTTTTTCCGCGTTCAAACCCGAATTTCTCCCCTAAATAGGGTTGCAGAATATGTTTTGATTATACCGTTGGAAATCTGAAATTCTGGCGCAGTTTTCACTGTTCTTGCATCTTGAAAAAGTATGGGTTCTCGTAGTTCAATTTGAGATTGAAAAAATGCTAGGTTTCCAAAATTACGTAAAATTCTCTTTTTAGAGGACGTTTTCATGTCTCAAACCTTGACTCAAAAAAAAGTTAAGGCATATATTCGATAGGAAATTTAATGCTCTTTCCAACGGTATCCGCAAATTGTAATTTACACAGCTAATTAACAGAGTTATGACCAATTTAATGACATAAGGTCAAAATCACGAAAAAAAAGTTTAAAGTTAAAATAACTCGAAAACGAAGGGTTTAAAAAAAAATTGCTAAGAGACATTTTTTGTTGGAAATTAGTTGTAGAATCGACTGGTACCGTATGGCAGACCAGTTAGGCTTACACCCTGTATAGAAAAATTATAAACCTTTATGTAATAATTTGCTGCGTTTTTTTACACTTTGAATTGGGATTCTTGGCGTTAGGGCTTCCTCAGTAACGAAGAACCAAAAGTCCGTTATGAAAGTAGGGTAATGGGCCCAATAGTTGGACAGTTGGTTACTTTCTTCCTAATAAATAAGGGTAGTCCTTTTACCGACTGTGGACCCTTTCCCCGGCAAAATGCACTATCTCCACTCCATGTGGGAAACCTTAGTTTAAACTAGGAGTTGGAAATAGTTTGTTTAGTTCGTTTTGCAAGTGGTGGTGTCCGGACGAATTCTGTTCGTTATGATTTTGGTATGTAAACATGAGCATATTCATGGGGTTTTTCTGATTATTTGCGATGTTTTTTTTCCTGTATTTCAATTATTGTTCCTTAAAGTTGTGCTATTTTTTAAGGTATCCATCAAGGAAGTAGACCATTAGAGTAAATGTTTATTTTATACCAAGGCCGTCCAACTAATGGAACCCCAAATCTGCTGGTTGGACGGTCGTCCAACTTCAGGGCCAAGGCCTGGTTTTTATGGCCCTATACTTGGACATCCGTTGGTTTTCCAGATTTCATGAGATTCTTTTGTAATTCTAATTGTGATTTTCATTATTCAAATTCGTAGAATGATTCTTTTGTAATGAGGAATTTCACCGAATTCTGTTTGCATTTTTCCTGAATAGTTAATGGTGTGGGATAGATGAAAATTGGGCTGATTTCGGAAAATAAGTCTCCTGTTATTTTTGGGAGACAATCAAAATTTTTAATTTCAAAACTAACCGGGAAAACGGACCTCTTCAACGTGAAGCAGGAACACTCGCTGATTGGGCTGTTTGGATCGCCGTCTCCTCCAGTGTTGCCCATAGGAACGACAAAATCGTTTTTTCTAAGAGAAAAGTTATCAAACAAAAACAGGGGAAACCTAATTTTCCCCATCTTGCTTTTTCTATTTTTTTCTTCAGTTTTTCGATTTTGAACTTTATTGTTTCGTGAAATTTTGCATCTGAGGACTATGGATTCTCGATCTCAGCGCTTCAAGCGGCCATAAATGAACTATTCCAGGATGACGTCATTTTCCCGGGTTTTTTAAACATTCGTATTTTCTAGGTACACTGTTTTGTTTATTCGTAAATTAGGAAGTTCGGGCTGAAAGTTTGCCTTAGGAGGTTTTTCGAGGTGCTGAATCCGATTTTGGGGTCAAAAATAGGAAATTCCGACATGGTGAAATTCCTCATTGTAATTGTGATTTTCATTTTTAGAATCTTCTTTTATGTATTTTATTTCCTAAGTCGTGATTGTTTCTTATTTCTCTCTTCTAGAGATTTTTGAAAGGTTGCTCCAATCTATGTTCCTTTTCCTAAGTCGACAATTATTTTTATTACATTTTATATATTTTTTATATATTTGTATTACATATTATACTGACGTAGATGTTAATGAAGATCAGTAAGGTATTTTTTGAGTTCTTAAAAGTGACCAATAAGACTGAATAAATAAATACTGAATCACGAGAAAGCTTCAAAACCAATGTGGAATTTTTTCTCGATTGCCTTCACCTAATCTCATAATTTTAGGAAACAATAATTAAGCAGTAGTCTGACATCACCTTTCTTCGCATTTCAACCTAAAAAATGTCAAAAAAATTGTTCAATCTTGTCTTTAGGAGTTTTTGATAACTCAGACGAGCTCCCATCCAAAAACCTGCTGGTATTATAGTCATGAGGCTCTTTGAAGAAAGCTCGTTTGAGTTAACAAAAACTCCAAAAGATAGAATTGGACAGTTGTTATCTTTGGTTTTCGTACTCATTTTACTATAAGTTCACAAGATAAGTGCGAAGAAAAGTAGTGTCCAACTACTGGGCCACCACTGTCCAAGATTAGGAACAAGTGTCCAACTTCTGGGCCAAGTTAAGATTTGACTTTAATGAATTTTTTCAAAACTCCTCTCGCATCCAATCAAAAAAGCATTTATTCTATCATACGGGGTGTCCCATGTTAAGGACCGAAAATCTTCGGGAGTAGATTCTACAACTAAATTTAGTAAAAAAGTGTCTCAGAGCAATTTTTCGTTAGACGCTTAATTTCCGAGTTATTTTAATTTAAAGATTTTTTTCGTGTTTTCGACCTTAAGCCATAAAAATGACCATAACTCGCTTAATTTACGAGCAATTCGAAATCTAATTACACCGTTGGATAGAGCGTTTAATTTACCATCTTTCTAATGGTTATATGGCTTAAGGTCGAAAACGCGAATAAAATCTTAAAATTAAAATAACTCGGAAATTAAGCGTCTAACGAAAAATTGCTAAGAGACACTTTCTTACTAAAATTAGTTGTAGAATCGACTCCCGAAGTTTTTCGGTCCTTAACAAGGGACACCCTGTATAGCCACAGTTCTGAGAAGGTAAGGGAGAAAAATTAGGAAGGTTTACTAAAATGCTGATTTTACAGCGAGAATTTTAGTGAGAAAGCCACCTTAAGTGTCCAACTATTGGGCCCGTTACCCTACCCACAAGTCTGGTGTCATTGCTGGTGGTTACGACCTAATGTCCATTAAACTTGACTGTTAACCTACCTATATGGCTTGTAGGTAGTGACAATGGCTGTGTTCTTTCCAGGCGGGTATACAGCAAAATTCGAAACCCTTGCATATTAATTTTCAACGTTTGTGTTCTAGTGTTTGTTGAAACCGTGACACAATCTTGTTGATGAATTTCTCTAGATTGGATATTTCTTTGCAGCCTGTGACTCTGAACTGCCGGCACACCATGTGCGCCAAATGCCTCGAAGAGTGGAAGAAAAAACAGAAGAAATGTCCGTCCTGCCGTACGAATATCAAGACTGAAGTCCGCCCGCTGATGATCGACAACTTCATCGACCGAATCGCGCCGCTCCTGGGAGACGAGTTCACTAGGAAGCGGCAAGAGGCGAAATCGGAGAAATGGGCGAGGCCTGGTCCAGCTCCAGCAGAAGATCCTCTCCCTCAAGGGACTGGCAGAACATCCAACCGGGCTCGAAGAGGCAGAAGAGGTGCTGGGAGAGGAGGGAGAGGCGGCTATGGAGCAGGTTATGGAGGATACGTAAATCCGTGAGTTTGATTCTATTTCGGTTGAGCTACTTTATTTCAGTGTAGGCAAGATAAATGAAGGGATTTCGTAAATACTGTAAGCTGGTGTACTCACACGTTGTGGACAGAGGGAGGGGGTTAACCTACCACTGTCACCAAGGTATGAGCGTATCGTTCAATGAGTGACGACTAGGTCGTTAATCGTTGAACAACTTTGGCACGAGTTCTGTGGGGGAGAAACAAGCAAATACCAAAACACTATTGAATAAGTTAAAATTAAAAGGGGTAGCGTGAATATATTTACCTGTGGCGAGGCGTAGACAATTTAGAAGCTGCGTGGCGAAGTCGTGTCAAAACTGTTTTGGCCTGAAGGGCGCTTGAAATTGAAACAGATCACAAATGTGTCTGGCCTGAGGGGCTTAATGAAAGATCCTGAAGGGATTGTGCAAAAGAACCTGAGGTGTGTCGATGCAGGTTCCTCGTACTAGTTATTCTGAACCAGGAAAAGTCAAAAACAACTACAAGTTTACAACTAATAGCTTGAATTTATTGTAGGAACAATTAGCGTGCAGCGCACGAGGAAAATACAGCCTGAAGGGCAAATGTTTTAGGCACGTTTGTGACACAAAGAAATAATATAATGGGTACAATTCAATTCCGTGTTTTCATTACAAATTCATTATCCAATCTCAGTTTAGCAAAGTTCAGTTCCAGGTCATTAATCGTAAGAGGCAGTTGGGTTATAAAAGTTAGATCGTTTTTCTTGTTCAAATAGTACTTAGCTTTTACTCTATCACTCACTACTTTGGCCAAAGCTTTAAAATAGTATGGTTAGTTTATGCACTCACTCTGACAGGGCCCTGAGGAAATCTGTCAGATTCGTGGCGAAGGTGAAGTAGGTGGTCCTCCTCTGAAGCGCAGGGTCGTAGCAGGGGAGTACGCGTTTTGAGTCAACTCGTGGTTGAAAAGTGCGCACAAGGTAGACTGGGGAAAATGGCGGGATCAAGTCGTGGGGTCGGGCTCGCTGCGACTGATCTAGCTGACGGTTGGTAGGGAACTGAAGCAACGCCACTGACGCTTCTGGAAATTCCAGTGTCACTCCCCGCCCCTCCACTTAGATGTTGGTCATGGAGGGCTCCGATTGGCTGGACGAGGGGTCAGCTGTTCTGCCTCATTGGGGAGTTGGGACGCTGAGGTGGAGCTTGCATCCCGCTCGTCTAGGGGCTACAGGAGGGAAGCTAACTGCTTAGCCCAGCCCCGCCACTGAAGTAGGTGGTGTTTCAGTGAGCGGGAGCTCACAATACCATCACCTTGAATAATACAATATCATCAGATTGACTCTGACCAACTGCTCAAATGTACTCGTGCCAGCGCCTGGGATTTTGTGGCGTTGATTAAGGGCCCACCATTTGCTCAGCGCCATTTATTATTTCCAATAATGAACATTTGGAATCGACCAGGAAAAGAAATTTAACCCCCCCCCCCCCAGACGAGGGATCTATATAGAAAAATAATAAACCTTTGTGCGATAATTTGCGGCGTTTTATTAACCAATTCGTATATAAAAGAAAAAATACCCCTATTTAGGACGTCCCACAGTAAGACTTGGGCGTCCTTATGCGATTGGGGTGAAGGAGGACAACACTCAACAGAAAAAAATAACCACACACTACTAACCCTTTTCAGACCACTCTGAATCCAAATCCGCAAAAAAACATAGGTGTGTGTGTGTGACAAAATCTTGTGTCGTCTGCTTCTCAACCGATTTTCGTGGTTCTTTTTTCGACGCGGAAAACTATCTAGTTGAGCACTATGTCGCCGGAATTTTGAATATTGGCTTGAAAGGGGGGGATTAATGCTCAAAAAACGTGCGTTTTCCGGCATAATGTGCACTCTGCCCAGGTCCCAATTTCCAACCGATTTTCGTGTTTCTTGGGGGGGGGGGGGGTGATATTCACAAAATATCCGATTTTTCAATATTTCGGTCAATTTATAGTTTACTCATTTTACCCAAGCTTTGAAATTGAGGAAAAATTTGTATTATACCTCCGGATTTTCATTAAATATTCTCTGTGCCACCTTGAATACGGAAGTGAACTTTAACCTTCCAAAACTAATAAACGAAAGTTCAATGTTACAAAGTACAGGGTGCGGCAAATGTAATGCATGGGTTTGAGAGGCTATTTAAAAGAAAACGGTTCAACTTAGAGAAATGAAATGTTTTTTATTTGAATCAGCATACAATCCCATTGTTTTTCCTTAATTACGAAAAATTATGTCCGACAAATGGTGTCCTTTAGCAGCCACACATTGATGAAGCCGATTTCGGAAGTTCTCCAGGGCGTTGTGGCACATGTTAAGGGGTATAGCGTTGACTTCTTGGATAATGCGATCCTTCAGTTCTTCGATGGTGTGGGGACGATGTTTAAAGACCTTTTCCTTTAAATAACCCCAAAGAAAAAAATCACAAACGCTCAAGTCAGGTGAGCGAGCGGGCCACCCCACATCACCTCTGAGGGAGACCAGACGATTAGGAAACATTTGTCTCAGTTTGGTCATTGAAACCCTTGCTGTGTGAGCTGTTGCCCCATCCTGCTGGAACCAAATGTCCCCCAAATTGGTTTCTTCGTTGAGTTGCTCAACATGAGGTTCAAAAAAATTGTCCAACATTGAAACATACCGTTGAGCAGTGACGGTTACTGTCTGGTCATCTTCCTCAAAAAAATATGGCCCAATAATCCCAAATTTGGATATTGCGCACCAAACAGTAACTTTTGGTGAGTGAAGAGGCCTTTTGTGAAGCTGTCTTGGGTTAATGGGGGACCAATAGCGAAAATTTTGTGTAATCTTTGTGTAAAATCCTCCTTACCGACCTTTCTTGCATACCCAAAGCCATTGCATGTTTGCGAGCGGAGCGCCTTGGAGACTGATCAATCGCTGCCCTCACTAACTCCACATTTTCGGGTGTTCTTGCAGTTCTGGGTCTTTCCGTTGATTTGGGTCCTCTTGTGTTACCAGTTTCTTCCATTAAACGAACCCATCGTTTGATTGTGTTGCCGTATGGAACGGGGTCTGCTCGCGGAATGTTGAACCCGCGACCGAAGGCTCTCTGCGTTGCGATAACAGAACGACCATTCTGCAAAAACGTGGTTACAGCAAAGCCGCGATGAGTTCCAACCCAAACCATGATATCAAGTGAAACGGGGTGCTCGGCCGATGACCTGGAGCCCTTTCCCACCTTTCTACCACTACCGCACTGGGAGCAATGACCCCTCGAAACCCAAGCATTACTTTTGCCGCACCCTGTATTACCGCTTTGGTGCCAGAGTGGCACTATTGGTGATTGAGGGGGGGGGGGGGGGGACTCGAATTCGAATGTTGGGTATCGTAGATCATGGATTTCAAAATGCTCCTCAAATGCGAGGCTATCATGCCGCTAGGGATGTTATAGACGATAATGGTGAGGGGGGTCACTATTTCTTGCCTAAAATACTTGATAAATTACATCGAGTGAAACAATTGTATCGCTTACCAACTGGTTTAAATCGACCTAATGCTTATCCAATGGGACGTCCCCAGGAATGATGCATTACTTAACATGTTTTGAGTTGTGACGCGATTTTTCGAGTCGGGAAGGGTGCGGTATGTTCTTCCGTGTCTGGCGTTGATTCTATCTAAGAAGACCTCTCTTGGATTGATGTTTTTCGATTCTAAAATGTCCACTCGGAATAGCTTTTTCTTTGAATAGTTTGTAGTTTGTTTGTTTTCTTGGAAAATAGTTTGTAAAGTATTCTGTAAATTTAATTGAAACAAGAATTTTTCGATTTTTTTTTTTAAATGTTTAAATTTACTTTCTGGGTGACTATGGCCCTTCATTTCCACGTATATTTTATGAACATTGTTTACCTCGGGAATGAGAACTAAATAAACCACACTGGTTGAGAACTAAAACTTGTATTAAACAGAACTAATATAGTATTTCAATGAGAAAATATGAGAGCGCAGAGTTAAAGTGTACCGGTAACGATCGAGTAATGGTGGAGGCATCGGGACTGCGGAGTGGTTTCTTCGTCGCAGCCATCTTCTGTGTTGATCATGTTCTGTGTTGTTCTTAATTATGATCGTCCTTGCTTTATTAGTTCATTAATTTTTATAGATCTAATACTGGCCTAGAACTAATAAGTTCTGAATGCAATAAACCCATTGATAGTACGAGAAGATCTAATTTGGTTCATTCTTAGCTGAATCCCTTAGCGGCGGAAGTTGGAACTAGGGAACTACGTTGTCTTTGGACCAACTGCTCAATTTTGGGCGGGAAGGTCCAAACAAACATAATAAATGAGTTTTCTCTTTGAAGCAACAATGGGGTATTTCGGTGGGTCGGAAATTCAGGTTTTTGACCTCAAATTTGGATCCAGCACCCTTGAAAACCTATATACTCCAACTTTAAGCCCAATGATACTATAACATGTGGTAGAAAAATTGAATAACGAGATCACACGTTTGAAAAAACGGCGGGCCTCCCTTAACGCGCACACACTTATGCTGCGCGCGTGTGTGAGTAGTATTTTGTAGTATCCAAGAGGTCCTCCAAGGGTTCTCTGTGCATGGATACTTTTTTCAAAGACAATGAGGAATTTCACCGAATTCTGTTTGCATTTTCCTGAATAGTTAATGGTGTGGGATAGATGAAAATCGGGCTGATTTCGGAAAATGAGTCTCCTGTTATTTTTGGGAGACAATCAAAATTTTTGATTTCAAAACTAACCGGGAAAACAGACGTGAAGCGGGAACTCTCGCGGATTGGGCTGTTCAGATCGCCGTCTCCTCCAGTGTTGCCCATTGGGACGAAGAAATCGTGTTTTCTAAGAGAAAAGTTATCAAACAAAAACAGGGGAAACCTAATTTTCCCAATCTTGCTTTTTCTATTTTTTTTCTTCAGTTTTTCGATTTCGAACTTTACTGTTTCGTGAAATTTTGCATCTAGGGACTATGGATTTCTCGATCTCAGCGCTTCAAGCGGCCATAAATGAACTATTCCAGGATGACGTCATTTTCCCGGTTTTTTCAAACATTCGTATTTTCTACACTGTTTTGTTTATTCGTAAATTAGGAAATTCGGGCTGAAAGTTTGCCTTAGGAGGTTTTTCGAGGTGCTGAATCCGATTTTGGGGTCAAAAACAGGAAATTCCGACATGGTGAAATTCCTCATTGGCTAGCTACGTCACGATTGGCTAGCTACGTCACACCATTCAAATCTTCAAGTTTCCTTAGCTTCTATGATTTTTTAAAAACATTTTCTCGACGAACAGACCCGATTACCGTTATTCCTGAGCCATACTCATTTGAAAAAAAAATAAATTAAAAAAAAAAAAAATTGACTGAAATACCCCATTCCCGTTGTTCCAGGCCTCCTGTGCATAGTACGCCTACAGTTCCTCCACCAAGCCAGGTTATTGATTTGACCAACCATCCCAGCCCGAGGCGCCGTCATGATAGGTAATTGTTCATTTTCTTAGTATAGTTAAGTCGGTGATCTTCAGTTACTTTGTGTTATTTGAAGAGTGTATTCGTCTTTCCTCCCTAAACATGCTATGTTCGTGTAAAAATGTTGCCTTTCACGTGTATAATCGATGTTTCTGTGGAATAGTGAGATAATCTGTAGGATTTGGTGAGGGATGCGGGAAAAAATGTCAACGTGGTTAATTTTTGTGTAAATGTTGAAAAGTGCGTCCCTTATGCGTTTCTTGTTGTTGGATATTTTTCTGTTATACAAATTTGATCGTTCACTTTTCAAAAACAATGTATCGAACTATCGCTTCAAAACGCCTCGGATCAGTTCTTAAAGTATTTATACACAGGGTGATCACAATGGGATGTCGCCATTAGTTGGTTCCTGATCAGGTGATCTCAATGGGATGTCACCATTAGTCGGTTCCTGATCAGGTGATCTCAATGGGATGTCGTCGTTAGTTGGTTCCTGATCAGGTGATCTCAATGGGATGTCACTATTAGTTGGTTCCTGATCAGGTGATCTCAATGGGATGTCGCCATTAGTTGGTTCCTGATCAGGTGATCTCAATGGGATGTCGCCATTAGTCGGTTCCTGATCAGGTGATCTCAATGGGATGTCGCCGTTAGTTGGTTCCTGATCAGGTGATCTCAATGGGATGTCGCCATTAGTCGGTTCCTGATCAGGTGATCTCAATGGGATGTCGCCGTTAGTTGGTTCCTGATCAGGTGATCTCAATGGGATGTCGCCGTTAGTTGGTTCCTGATCAGGTGATCTCAATGGGATGTCGCCGTTTTTGAGGGCCACAAAACATCGGGGGTCGATTCTACAACTGATTTAAGTTAGAAAATGTCTCCTAGCAATTTTGTTTCAACCCTCGAAAATTTAATTTTTAAAATTTTTTTTCCATTTTTTTCCAATTTTTAGATTTTGTTCGTGGTTTTGACCTTATGTCTCTAAAATTACCATAGCTACTTTATTTTGCCGTGAAAATGTTAAATTAAGGGCACCGTTGGAAAGGGCGTCAAATTTCTTATCTTTCTAGTGCTTACGAAAAACTATTTGTGGTTTTCTCGTACCCTAACAACAAAAACTGCACGAGGATCTCAGCTTTCCAATGGTATAATCAAAATATGTTTTATAGTCGAATTTAGGGAAGGAATTTGTGTTTAAACGCAGAAAAACGTGAATTTTTAAACGGTATCGAAGTTTTCTACCCTTTATCCAACCATGGAGATGGCAATAAAGTCCCATTTATGCAGTATGAATGGACTGACTTCAAAGCTATGGTTAAGAAAATCGAAATCTTTGCTATATGACAGGTACATGACATACAATCAGCCTCTTGGTTGAACATTTTCAAAAAACAGAAAATAATCTCATTGTCACCCCGAACTCATTAAGTACCGTCACGTATATTGTTATTTTTGTCGTAATTTTTGTATAACATGCCGACATCATGTACGCACAGGGTATGTCTTGAAGACGGAGTAGTCCATATTCAGGTTTTGCTTCTCTACAGGCTCGTAGAGTTCCATTTTCGGGTACAATAAATATACGCTGGTTTTCATTATTTATATAAATTTTATCTATTATTTTTTTAGAATTTTTGCATGGAACATCCTTTAGTCTTGGACTACCATCCAAAAAAGTTATGTGGGAGGGGTGATGCGGAGAGGATAATAGGGGCGCTCCTCCTCATCCCTACTCCACCAAAAAGCGCGGCTAAAGCATGTTCCATGTTTCTTGAATTTTAGCCAGAGGCAGTAAGGCGAGGCCCAAAGGAGCGGCTCTAGACAATTTTGTATTTCTAAAATTGTGCTTACATCTGAAGTTTTGTGCCGAATTGGAATATACCTTATATTGCTATGATTGTGATGGTAAAACCCACACAAAAACCCTAAAACCACTTTTTTTTATTTAAATTTGGACCCCTTAGGGTTGTTTAAAATTCCTGGCTAAATAACTCGTCTTAGGACACCTAAATTCTTTCTAGAAATTCTTGAAAGAATTCTCACTACACTTTCTAGCCTAATTAATCATAACCTTATCACCTACCATATCACCAAATTACTGCCTTCCCAATCCGAGTTCAACGACGTTTCAATGATGAAGAAAAAGAAGAATGATGGTAGATCTATTGTCATTCAACTTAGTGAACCCTAACCAATTATAGCATTTTCACGTCAAATTGGAGGTTTTCCATTTCAAATTTGAGGTTTTACACATCAATTTGGAGGTTTTACACATCAATTTGGAGGTTTTACATTTCAAATTGGAGGTTTTACATTTCAAATTGGAGGTTGACGGAAATACATGATTTAATTCTGGGAAAGCAATAACAAATTAGCGAGTGAAACGTAACATTCAACAAGTAAGAATGAACATAATGAACGGAAAAGAATGAACAAATTTTTCAACGTAAGTCTCTCCCTGCAGCAGCGGCTGTCAGGTCTATCATCATTCTCATAACATAATTTGTGCAATCCTATGTGGTGACAGTTGCTACGCTTCGGGTTATCGTGTCACACGTGGGGCTCACTGAGGATTTTTCTTGCTGACAACTTGATTTTTGAAAAGCAGTGCTCCACTGGATTCAAGTTGGGTGAGTAGGGGGGCAGATATTTCACGTTAAACCCCAATTCGATCATCTTACTGGTAACTTGTCCAGCTCGGTGAATCGCTGCGTTATCCATTATCAGGTACGTGATAGTCGGGCTCGCCACTTTTTCGTGCAGCTCTGCGATAAATTCCTTAAACGTCTCTCCATTGCAGTTGCCTCGTAATATTATCTTATAATGAACACACATTTCTTCCTCTTACCGTGGGTACTGTGGAAACAGCACGTGTATTCCTCCTGGATCTCGCATGACTTCTTCGAAGGTGCAAATTAAAACCAGATTCGTCAATGAATACCATATTTTCACGGTTTCTGGCGCCTATGTTCTGAATTCCGCTGCGTAAATTTTTCTTCTCTCTTTCGTTTCTAAAGAATTCATTCGATCCAGCTCTTTGTTAGCTAATTTCAAGGTTAATTTCAAAAGACGCAAACCTTTGTCAATGGTACTCACGGCCAAGTCAAGTTGTATCTCCTTCAGAGTCATGCCAGGATTTTCTTCCACTGCAGCCTCAATCGCTTTCAAAACCTCGGTGGTAAGCTTTTCACGCCGTTTTCCTCCTCTGCTTCGGCAAACAAGCTCATTTTCGTTTTCCTTATTCTTTTTCAACAACATGTAAGCCGTACTCTCTTTGATGCCGATTATAGAAGCCGCATGTTTAGTAGTATGTCCTTCTTCGTACATTCTAAGAAACTTTTCTTTGTTCTATAGTGTACCTACCGTATTGTCCTCGACGTCGTCGGGTAGTGGAAGGAATCCCCTCATTTTCAGCATCTTCGTCACTCTCACTACTTCTTACCGCATGGTTCGATCGGCGAACGAAACGCAGTCTCATTTCTTCGTCGTCCAATCTCATGTCAGAAAAATAAAGCAAGTCTTAACTAACAGTGACAATTAGAAACTTTAGAATGAGGCGAATCAACAGGCACCTTCAAAAGAATGGCATTTGGAAGGGACGGATGGAATGTCTTCGTCATGTTGTGTTGCACGGAGTAGGTATTTTCAGAATCACCGGGTGTTTCCGCCTTCTACGAGGGCTAGCGTTGCGGCGTTTAAAACTAATGTGAAACGAACCATTTCCGTCAACCTCCGATTTGAAATGGAAAACCTCCAATTTGAAATGTAAAACCTCCAATTTAACGTGGAAATGCTATATTTGAACTGAGATCAATCTGTTATTCTTGTTAGACTCAGTTCCCGTTGAATGGAGTTCATGAATTGTTGGTGCGGCATTGTTAAAACTTGTTAAAGCGGATTGTTGAAACGGCATTTAGGCCATCATACTTTTAGATATACAAGAGTTATTCGCTGTAAAAATTGCTTGGAGAAGAAGAAATAATTGACTGTGCCAATTGTGTGTGAGTGGTGAAGGGAATCAAGTGCAAAAAATCGATTTTTAAAATTGCAGTTTACCTGGGCAAGCCTCATCATCTGGGGGTGAAAGGAACTAAGTTCTCTCGTTGGCATGTCAGATATTAGAGAGTTCCTAGTAGAGTCGATTTGGCTTAGATATGGCGTGCTGGAACTGGATCGTCCTCCATGTTCTTAATACGGCGCGCCGGATTGCATCCTAGCGACGTATTCCATCCTAGCGACGTATTCTACCATAATATTACGGCGCTGGATCAGATACGGCGCGTTCTTATCACAATACAGCGCTGGATTGTGTGAGTGTGTGTAATACGTCACGCCGTATCTAAGCCGAACCAAACCCACTAGGAACTCTCTATTCATCTCCACCACCCATGCATTTCGTGGAGGAAGGAACTAAATGTGTAGTTATTAGAGAGTTCCTAGTTGGATCGGCTTAGGTACGAACGTGACGTATCACAGACTCTCAATCCGGCGATGTATTATGATAAGAACGCGCCGTAATATTACTGTAGAATACGTCACTAGGAGGCAATCTGGCGCGCCGTATCTTAGCTGAAACTAACCTACTAAGAACTCTAGTGAGTACCCTTCGCCACCAGATTTCGGCTCTCTGCGGGGAAGTCCGTTGATCAAAGTTAATTTTTCTTCAATAAACAACAAACTAATTCCTCATTGGCATTTTATTGTTTTGTCTATCCCCCTCAAAATTTCGCGTTAGTTCAATTATGTTTGAACACCACTTATATTGACATACTGTGAGAGTTTATTTCTCTTTGTTGCTGCACCTAGCCGCGAAGTGAAAAGGGTAGTTGTAAGATGAAGACACAATGAGGAATTTCACCATGTCGGAATTTCCTATTTTTGACCCCAAAATCGGATTCAGCACCTCGAAAAACCCCCTAAGGCAAACTTTCAGCTCGAACTTCCTAATTTACGAATAAATAAAACAGTGTAGAAAATACGAACATTTAAAAAAAACCGGGAAAATGACGTCATCCTGGAATAGTTCATTTATGGCCGCTTGAAGCGCTGAGATCGAGAAATCTATAGTCCCCAGATGCAAAATTTCATGCAACAGTAAAGTTCGAAATCGAAAAACTGAAGAAAAAAATTGAAAAAGCAAGATGGGGAAAATTAGGTTTCCCCTGTTTTTGTTTGATAACTTTTCTCTTAGAAAACACGATTTCGTCGTACCATTGGGCAACACTGGGAGGAGACGGCGATCCGAACAGCCCAATCAGCGAGCGTTCCCGCTTCACGACCGTTTTCCCGGTTAGTTTTGAAATCAAAAATTTTGATTGTCTCCCAAAAATAACAGACTTATTTTCCGAAATCAGCCCGATTTTCATCTATCCCACACCATTAACTATTCAGGAAAAAACCCCTGTGTTGTTGCCTGTAAAGTCGGTATACGGGCGAAAGTTTTACGTGACAACGACTTTGAGTGGTAAAATAATTTTAATGTTAATATTCATTCGTATAGTAGGAAGAAGGATAAAATAAAATTCTTTGTCAAGTTGCACAGAGTAGGTATTTCCCGTAGGTAGTAGGTATTTCCCATGGGTGGGGGGGGGAGTGAGTGCCAGGGAAGGGGGGCGGGGCGCTCCCGCTTTTGTGAGCGCCGGGGAAGGGGAGGGGCCGCCCGCCTTTAGGGAGCGCCGAGCTGCACCCCCTCCGTGAGCGGAGCGTAACGCAGTTTCTTGAAGTGTCTCCCGGTAAACCAATTTATAAGACGTTATCACGTCAAAATGCAAACAGAATTCGGTGAAATTCCTCATTCCGATTACTAAGTTATTATTATTATACATTTATGTTTTAAAGGCCTATTATCTTACTGACTACCTTATCCCTGATCTCCCTTTTCACCCCTCGCGATTCGCGACCGAATTCCCGAGTTGGACCTCAAAATCTTCGAATATTGTTGATTCTTCATAGATGGGTTAAGATGGCTTACCAACCTCGAGGGGCAGGGCTGTCGCAGGCTTCTCCGGGGCTACAATTATTATCTACGTACCGTATTGGAGAATCCGTCGTAACCAGCAAATCGAGTACAGGAGGCGAGCGCTTTCGATGTAAGAATGTCCTTACATCGAAAGCGCTCGCCTCCTGTACTCGATTCATCTCTTCAGGCCATCGAGAGAGTGCTCCCTCGACAGCCTGAAGATGATGTTCTTACATCGAAAGCGCTCGCCTCCTGTACTCGACTTGCTGGTTTAGACAGATTCTCCAATACGCTATGTAGATAATAATTGTATTCTTATAACTAGCGGAACTAACCCCATTCATTCTCCGGGGCTGGCTATTTCCACTGGGTTTTTGGACTGCAGGGAGCGACGCAACTTGCCACTTTGCTGTCTTCACGTCGAATGTCTTTCTTCGAGAGATTGTTCGTCCCCTCGTTTGTTGTTCCAGTTTTTGAAATTGGGCGCGAGGCGCACAGTCAGCAATCTCAAACGAGGGTTCAGGCGAGAGGTACATCACACATACCGAAAGGAAAAAACAATGAATCAAAATCACGCTTTTTGTTAATCTAAGCAGTTTTTTGCTCCTCTTGAAAAGTGGGGATTTTGCTTAGTTCCTTTCACCACTGGCATATTCAACTGTTACTGATAAAAAAGGTTTTAGCTTGTTGTTCCTCAAGCATTACCACCTTGTTTATTAGAACATGGAGGTACCAAGTCACACGTACTGGTTCTTCAAGTGTTTTTGGGAGGGCTTCTTGGTTGGGCTATAGGAGAAACTTTGCATCCGTGTGGCGCCCCCTAGGTGGCAGATCCGCGAACTAATAATCGGGTCAACCTTCGATGGTGAAAACTTGACAGGAAAATTGGGGCGGTGAGAAATTTGAAGTTCGTGTAGTGGCTGCACTGTGAACGTAGTTATAGATACCTACCTACCTTTTTTCGTTCTCAGATATTTTTGCATTGTGATATGTAGTATTCGGCAATCAGAAAATCATCATGTAGAATCAGTTTTATACAAAATTTGAATTTCATCTAATAATGCATTAAGAAAATCGTGGAGAAATCTTCATACACACATTGGGATCCTTCGAGAGTACAGTTACTTCTAATATTATTTCCCAATTTTTTACAGTTTTCCATTTTCCAAATTTAATGAGAGTGCCTACAGTCATGGGTCAATTACCTTGTGTAGTTCTACTTTTATTATAGACAATCTCCATGGGAATGGGATGGGGTATTTCGGTGGGTCGGAAATTCAGGTTTTTGACCTCAAATTTGGATTCAGCACCCTTGAAAACCTATATACTCTAACTTTAAGCCCAATGATACTATGACATGTGGTAGAAAAATTAATTAAAGAGATCACACGTTTGAAAAAAAGGCTGGCTGCCATAAATGCACACACACTTCGCCGCCCGTGTGTGTGAGTAGTATTTTGTAGTATCCAAGAGGTCCTCCAAGGGTTTCATCTCTTCTCTGTGCATGGATACTTTTTTCAAAGACAGTTTTGGCTAGCCACATCACACCATTCAAATCTTCCACTTTCCTTAGCTTCTCTGATATTTTAAAAACATTTTCTTGATGAACAGACCCGAATACCGTTATTCCTGAGCCATACTCTTTTGAAAAAGAAAAAAAAAGTTAAAAATTGACTGAAATACCCCATTATTTGTTTAGGTACCTACCTATCAATAAATCAAAAAATCATGCTGAAATACAAGACATTTGGTTGAAACTCTATTTTCATAAGTACGCACCTATTAATAATTAATAGGTGCGTACTTATGAAAATAGAGTTTGCAAATAATTATTATTTGCAATATTTATGTCATAATGCAAGAAATTGGTGGAATTAGGCTTCAAAACAGATTCCGAAATGCACGAATTTCAAGCTGCAGTAGGAGGGAAAAGTATGTCACTTTTGAGGGGAGAAATTCCCGAAAAATTATCGTACGCGCGGGAAATTGCTTGATGATAAAGAGGTAAGTAGTTCTATGTTCTCCAGCAGAATGAGCCAAAGGGATGCAAAGTTTCTCTGGATGACCTATAGGCGAGTAATTTTCGTGTTGGTGTAAAAGACGTTCGACAGTCTGGTATGTTATTTCATAAGGGAAGGTAATCGTCAGGCCCACTGGGTATCGTTGCCTCCAGTTAGTACGTGTGTAGGTAGTGAATTGGACCCTTGAACTCTCACCTAACCTATATTTTCATTTCAACCTTTTCTTGATTCTTGAGTGCTTACAAACTGTCCTTGGCTTTACTGTTGTGGGAGCGGCTCTACCAGAACATTATGAAACTGAGTTTAGAATTGAAATGAAACTGCTTCGGTGTACCTGTGTCCCGCGTTTAAACCTTGGTTGTACTCGAGGGTGGAGTGGTAACATAACCAACCTGCTTTGATGCATGACAACATAACCTAATCGAACAACACCACCTAACTAAAGTGATGAACGACAAACTCACATAACTGAAATGATGAAGAACAACATCATCTTACTACATTTTCGGGTGCATACATTATTTGGTAACTTCAGATTCAAAACTTCCCGCGCTATCTGTTAATGTTGGTAGTTTCCCCGAATACTCAGGGGGCCATCACAGCCTAACTGAGTGTGGTCACACAACATAGCCAAACGTGAGTTGTGTTGTTCTATGCCAACTCAGTTGGGTGATGTCGTTAATCACTTCGGATAGATTATGAAACTGAGCTTGGAATTAAACTGCTTCGGTGTACCTGTGTCGCTCGTTTAAACCTAGTAATGTTATTTGATGTGTCCTATGGTGCAATCTCGTGTTAACTATAGGAATTGAATACCCAACGCTATTCGAGGATATATTGAACTCCATTGAGGGAAACAAATAAACTCCAATGAAAACGGATGGCGATGAGAGGATATAAACTCATATTGCACATTACTCCCCCCCCCCCCCTTCACGCTTACAACAATCCTCTCCACCTTCAGAACTACAGTTCCGCCAGCTCTAGTATTGCTAGAGCCGACCGCCAAAAGCAGCTTTCAACTACTTGAGGGGAGAAACCAGTCGATCTGACGAGGAAAAACTCCTTTCATCTTCACAAACACCTGCTAGCTGAGTGGATAATATTAACTTGCGGTGTCGTCTAATCCAAAAGTTGCCGATTCTGAATGAAATTACACAACCAAGAAGAAAATGAAAATGGAAGTTTCGTCTGATTGCTAATAAAATAAATCTTACTGTTTATTAGATTATTCTGAAAGTTGAGCTGATTGAAGATTTCTTTGTAGTGATCATATGGATTCGGATGAAGACTCCTCTGATGATCTTCAAGATTTTGTCAATGCAATGGAGTTCATGGACTCGGACGAATCCCTCCTCACTTTGGCGAGCATTGCATATTACAATAACAGCGATTATTCCGACGAAGGAGAAGAAGATGAAGTGGATGACGATGTCGAAGATGAAGATGATGATGACATCGCCGACGATGACGACCACGACGATGATGATTACGATGATGAAGACGACGAGGACTATGAATTGTGAAGGACAAAGAACATTTTCCTTTGTGAGTCAACTCTGTGGACCGTTTAAGTGTTGAATATACGGAAAATGTCAGTGTCATTTTGATCATATGGTAGAATGGCGTAATATGAACGAATATCTAAGTTCAATAAATTAGTTGTTTGATTCTTGTTGCAGTGCCACCGATTCTATCGAGAACCCAACTTGTAGATTATGATATGCGAACTGTGATATTCGAATGGAAATAAAACCTGTGTATTGGCACTGATTATTACACTAATGTCTAACCAATACCAACCATTGTTGTGCCATACTGTTCTCTTGAACTGTAAGTACTATTTCTTGTATGTTATAGTTCACTTACAGCTGTTAAAGTTTGTAAATAAAAACAACTGTTGACTTTTTGTTGATTTCTTTGCTCCTAGATGATCGTAAAAGGACATCTTAAGCTGGTTCACATGGGCACACATGGGTTATTTTTTCTTTCGAGCGTTGTCCAACTTCACCCCAGATCGATCGCATAAGGACGCCCGAGTCTTAATGTGGGACGTCCTAAAAAAAGTTAATTTCGCTAATTTGACAAAAATTACTTGAAGAGTTGATTTTTCAATCATCAGGAACCCGAAAATGGTTTTGTGTAGACACTATAAAGATGGGAAATTTGACGCCCTTTCCAACGGTGACGTTATTTTTACATTTTACACGGTGAATGGGTGTGCGCATGGGTTGGAAAAACTGTGTGTTGTTATTTTTAATCTAAACTAGACCTCATTCCGAGAATTTTGACACCAACCACGACCTTCCAGCGTGAGAAGACCTTTTTCCATGATTTTACAAAGTTTCGATTGTTTATGACGTCACAGTCATCTGAGGGGTCCCTCCCAGGAGGGAGGGGCGCGTGACATCTTAAGCTTTTGGAACTTTGAAAAATCATAGAAAAAGTTCTCCTCGCGTTAGAAGGTAGCGGTTGGTGTCAAAATTCTCAGAATGAGGTCTACTTTCGATTAAAAATTTTAAAAAATCAGGCGCGCACCCCCCCATTAAGGTAGTTATGGTAATTTTCATGACAAAGGTCAAAAACAAGAAAAAAAATCTTAAATTTGAAAAAATCTTGGATAAACATGGGATTGAAACAAATTTGCTATGTGGCGTTTTCTTATTTAAATTAGTTAAAACCTATCAGCAATACTTCTGGAATCGAGTAGGAGCTCGATGGAGACGAGTAGAACATGAACATGTAACATATTCTAAACGCACCCTGTGCAGTGCGCATATGTAGGTATGGCATACTGAAAATTGGAAAAAACAAACAATATACGTGTGGATAATCTATGAGTTCAGGGTGACGAGGAGAATATTTTTTGAGGTTTTTAAAAGATATTTGACCGAGAGGTTGATTGTAAAAGTTTATTGTGTCACACTGACTACTGTGTCATGTACTCTAATATTTCTATTTTCTTAACCATTGCTTTAAAGATATCTTTGATATCAACTCATACAGCATGAATGGGACAGCGGTGTGGCTACGGTAGTTGGGGCGACGTTGTTTGGCGGTGGACTTTGGACCGACCTCTGCGGGATCGTGGGTTCAAAGCTCATCGCCGGCAGCGTGCGTTTTTCGACAGCCTGGATCGTCCCCCTCGTCCCAACCCAGGGCTGTGAGGCAATGGGAAGCCATGAGCGAAATCGTCAGAACGAATTCTGATCTCCCTTTGTAAGACAGCTGATGTCATCCGCAACGCTAGGAATGACAGTTGGACGAAAATCCAACCTGAAATGGTTGTTTACTTTAATTTTTACTACTTACTTTACTTACAGTAAGTACATTCATAAGTACAGTAAGTACATTCATGCAGTAACTGCATGAATGGACTTTTTTGTTTTTGTTTATTTGAAAAATTGGAAGTTGGGCTGAAAGTTTGCTGTAGGGAGTTTTTCAAGGTGCTAAATCCGATTTTGAAGTCGAAATTTCGACTTGCTGAAATTCCTTATTAGGTGAAAAAACCACTCAATTTTTGGTGAAGTAACACTGTTTTTTGGCATTCAACACCATTTTCTCCACATAACCTCCATTCTGGAGTCTTTTCTCCAGCTTTGATGATTGTACAATTCTCCCGCTTGCTCTCTCGACAAGTATTGCATGCACTTCCTCTTCGTCATCGTCAAAGTGTTGGCCACTCAGGCGCTGTTTCAGTTAAGTGAAACCACTCTGTGCCCAAGTCCACTCTGTAAGGTGGGAGGGTCACAATGTCCCATCTGAACTGGTTCAAAAGGTCCATTTTCGTCCACTTTGTTCTTCTTCTTGAATGTTGGTCTGGCTGCCTTGAGCTCACGAACCCATTTACGCGTATTTTCAACGTCCATACATCCCCCTCCAAAGACCTGAGTAAGCTTCCTATAAATTCCAGTTAGGTACCACAAGTTTTGTACAGTAAGAAAACATATTTGTTTTTACTTCACATCAATTTCTCACGATCTGTTGGCCCAATTCTTTTTAAATTTGGGGTTATCTAGTTTGCCCGTCATAATCCACATTGGTTTCACTATATGATTGAAGGAGCAATAGGTTTATGAAAAACCCAACAACCTACATCATCGCGAACGACTTCACTAATGTCTTTCTGTTTGTTGACTGAAAACTGATCGTTATGTGTAATTATTATCGGTACTGCTCAATCATCATAAAATCAACTAACCTGTGAAGGTCGATTGAGGCTGCGTCCTGATTGTTATTGCGCGATGGTCGTTCATTTGCGCGATGCCGAGTTCAAACTGGGAAAATGTGTAAACTTGTCCTATTTGGTGTAGATAGACATTTGCGCGATATGCATCGTCCGTGGCATGTCTTGAATTGATCCTGTCACTTCCATCGCTTTTGTTTAAGCTCTGCCAGGCTTATTAGGGACAACGATACCAAGAAGTATGTGGACTTGGTTGACTGGCGAACAGGCGGATGCTGCTTAGTTCGTTTTGCTTGGGGTCTATTTAGAAACATGTTCAGCTTTGCTGCAGCACCGTGCGCCTCGTATTGGTGTATACGCACCTTGAGAAGGACTGTGAGCAGGGTGTGAGCAACATGGCTAGGTAGGATTTCGAACAAGGGAAGTTTAAGGTGGGTCCATTGCTGCAGGGGTGAACTCCAGATGGGAGAAAGGAGCAGCACTGTAGCACGGATTTGAGAGAGGCAAGAGTGGAATCAAGGAAGTTCCAGTGAGTGATGACATCGTCAGCCTCCCTAAGTCTCATATGAGGCAGCCGAACGAGGAGTACGATTCACAGAAATAAGTGGCAAGCGTATCAGTGTGAACGTGTTCTCGAGGCGAGGCAAAATACGTGCGGGCGTTTGCCGTACGACTGAACGCAAGCCAACTGATGACGGTACATCAAGGGAATTCGGTGAACAATATGTGGATGAGATTCGAACTGCACCTGCACTGCCTCGCCTCTGATTGATTCTCCTGGCCCGTTGTCATTCAGTTTTTCACAGTTACTGTGAAACAGTTACTGTGGTTACAGTTACTTGGTGTACTGTACACCAAGGTTCAATTTCGCCTTTTATTCCACGTTTTCATAGTTTTCAGTTTCAATCAAGTAAGCGTTTGTTGAAAATGTGTTAATGATAGGTCTCTACTATTTGGTCATCCTCCAGTGCCTTTTCTTCCTGTTCTTCCGCAATAAACAGGCAATCACAACAGACGCAGGACGTTGCCCAACAAGATTTTTGCTGTTCATTGTACCTGGTAGCAAGTATGAGGACCCAGAAATGAACAAGATCAGTTCTTGTCTGGATGAATCTGATCCAGGACGAGTGGCGAACAGGCGGATGCTGCCTCGTTCATTTTGCCCAGGGTCCATTTGGAAACATCCATTCGCCGCGCACTGTATGCCTCATGGGGCTGCCTCGTATTAAGGGCCCCATTCATGTGTATAGGGGCCCATTCACGTGTACGCCTGGAGTCGCCGCCGCGGGCCTAGCCGCCGTCAAAGGGGAAAACTACCCGTGAATGGTTAACAAAATCTTGAGGTCTGGCAGGCGTCCGCTGCTCGGCAGGTAATCGAACATGCTCGAAAATTGCGGCCAGTTAATCCTCGGCAGCCCTGTGAATGGTTGAAGTGAGGCCGACGCCGGGTCCCACTCCCACCAGTACAGCATGTAGCCCTACCGTTAACCTCACTTCTAGTCATCTGAGCAAGCGGTGGTTGGAAGCAGGAAGGCCCAGGAAGGAGTACCTGTAGGGACGCGGCGGCGACTCCAGGAATACATGTGAATGGGGCCCTTATGACTGGAGTCGCCGCCGCGTCCCTCCAGGTACTCCCTGAAGCCACCGCAGTAGTCCATTCACCTGGCTACCAAAACCTCCTGACTCCGCCGATTGGTTGGCCTGCTTTCAACCACCGCTTGCTCAGATGACTAGAAGTGAGGAAAACGGTAGGGCTACATGCTGTTCTGGAGGGAGTGCGACCGGGCGTTGGCCTCACTTGAACCATTCACAGGGCTGCCGAGGATTAACCTACCTGCTACCAAAACCTCCTGACTCCGCCAATTGGTTGGCCTGCTTTCAACCACCGCTTGCTCAGATGACTAGAAGTGAGGAAAACGGTAGGGCTACATGCTGTTCTGGAGGGAGTGCGACCGGGCGTCGGCCTCACTTGAACCATTCACAGGGCTGCCGAGGATTAACCTGGCCGCAATTTTCGAGCATGTTCGATTACCTGCCGAGCGGCGGACGACCGCCAGACCTCAAGATTTTGTTAACCATTCACGGGTAGTTTTCCCCTTTGACGGCGGCTAGGCCCGCGGTGGCGACTCCAGGCATACACGTGAATGGGGCCCTTTAGTGTATACGCACCTCAATAAGAACTAGGGTGTGAGCAACATGGCTGAGGCAGGACATCGAACAAAGAAAGTTTAACCCTTTCCAGCCCGCCAACGTCATATATCGGGCGGCTCGGCCTTTCCGTAGCTGCCCGCCGCCAATAATAGCCGTTGTGGCACTTGCGCTCTTTTGCTTTGTAACTACGATCTTCCGGGGTGTAATTTCCACTACAATCCTCATGATATTGCATTCATAGAACAATGTATATATTACTAGAACAGTTAATGTGTTTTTTTCTCACTAATCTCATTGTTTGTCGGCGTTTTTTGGTCGGTTGTTTATCCTTGATCCAGGACGTTCTGATGCAGCAGCACCTCAAACAGTTGGTTCTCTTTGATCTTCGCCGATTTGTTCTCTGTCTTTTTCTTGTTTTTTTTTTTTTTCTTTTTTTTTCTTCACAACCCTTCTAATTCCATTTTGGTACTTTTGGCGGTAGGCCTGTCAAAGATATTGCCGCCCTTCGGATATTTCACCGCCTATTTGAAATCTGCTCGGGAATATTCGCAAAAATGTCCCTCTTCTACTTGCACTTCCCACCATTAAGGTTTTCCCCACTATGAAAAGTTATCAAATTGTATGAATTTTCCTAAACAGAATGAAAGAGAGAAACAATAAATTATATTGAATGAATTTAATTGAAAGCGGAGCGAGTCATAAGGTACCATAATTGCTCTACATTGTATTATTCCGATTATGTTTAACTGGCTAGTAAATGAATAAGTAATGCACATAATCTCAATAATTCTCATGAACTCACAACAGAAAGTATCACGCGAAAAAAGTACAAAAAAATAATGCATAAAAGCAAGGAAACAACTTCGGACGAACCACCGAGTTGTCAAAATAATGCGGTGCTGAGGGGACAGAGTGAGGGACAGTAGGCTCTCGAGAATCCGGGCGCGAAAAGGTTAAGGTTGGTCCATTGCAGGGGTGAACTCTGTAGTGGAGAACGGATCAGGACTGTAGCGGGAGATTTGAGAGGCAAGAGTGGAATCAAGGGACTCCCAGTGGGCGACGAACTCGTTGGCCTCTAACGTTAACATCACTAAACGATTTCACTTCATGGCATTCTTACGAAGAAGGTCCAAAAATCCCGAGAAAAGGTTAGCATAAATCACAAATTTTGTGATTGCTTGTTCTACCTGCTCCACTTTTCTGTGAAAGTCTCCTTCCGGAAACAAGTACAAAAACGTCTGCCAAGTGGGTGTGGCACATAGCCTACGAGGTATTTCCAACAAAAAATGTCTCAGCAATTTTCTTTTAACCCACTAAAATTCCTTTTTTTTCACTTTAAAGTTTTTCTTCGCGTTTTCGACCTTACGGCACTGATATGGTCATAACTCCCTTATTTCTCCTGAAAATTCAATTCTGACTACACCGTTAGAAAGAACGTTAAATTCCTAAGCTACCTAGTGCAAAATCAAAATATTTCAGCAATAAAATAGTTTAAAAAAATCAAGTGAAAAAGCCAACTTTTAAAAATTTTCGAAACTTGACTTTCTTCTACCAAAGTTTTCATTCTAAATCCCTGCCCATTTCGATGGGCGCTCTTCGGAGAAAACATGCTCAAATTGTCAGCTTTCCAACGGTCTATCAATTTTTCTTTTTAACATTCAAATTGGAAGAGTAAATGAAGTTTGAATGCCAGAAAACGTGTGTTTGACATGAAAATCCAGTGTTTCAAGCGGTTTATGGTCCCCTTCGATCTCAATACGGCTTGGCGAGTTTGGTATCATTTTCTATGTAATTATTTACGCTGAATCCAATGGTGATACATCCGAATGATTCCGACTGATAGAAAGTGGATTTTTCGAAGATAACCTTCGTTTTTCGTACATGAAATACGCATTATTCGTAGATATAGTAGTGAGCATAAATTAACACCTTTGAACTCAACAAAAACACCGAATTTCAAGCTGATTGAAGTTTTTGTTGAGTTCAAAGGGGTTACTTTATGCTCACTACTATATCTACGAATGATGCGTACTTTATGTACGAAAAACGAAGGTTTTCTTCAAAAAATCCACTTTCTAGCAGTCGGAATCATTCGGAAGTATCACCATTGGATTCAGCGTAAAAAATTACGTAAATGATACCAAACTCGCCAAGCCGTCTTGAGATCGAAGGGGACCATAAAACGCTTAAAACACTGGATTTGCATGTAAAACCCACGTTTTTTGACATTCAAACTTCATTTACTCTTCCGATTTGAATGTTAAAGAGAAAAATTGATAGACCGTTGAAAAGCTGACAATTTGAGCATGTTTTCTCCGAAGAGCGCCCATCGAAGTGGGCAGGGATTTAGAGGGAAAACTTTGGTCGAAGAAAGTCATGTTTCGAAAAATTTGTAACGTTGGCTTTTTGACTTGATTTGTTGACACTTTTTTATTGCTGAAAGATTTTGATTTTGCACTACGTAGCTTGGGAATTTAACGCTCTTTCCAACGGTGTAGTCAGATTTGAATTTTCAGGAGAAATAAGGGATGTTATGGCCATATCAGGGCCGTGAGGTCAAAAACGCGAAATAAAAACTTTAAAGTAAAAAACAATTAATTTTGAGTGGGTTAGAAGAAAATTGCTTAGAGACATTTTTTGTTGGAAATACCTTGTAGAATCGAACCCTGAAGTTATGACCCTCGAAAGTGTAGACACCCTGTATAGATGATCCGATGCATAGTAGTTAATCTCAAAACACCAATCTCAAAGTACCTTTCACTACCCTCATAGGGGACCATCTACACGCTAATCTGGACAATCCTAGAAAATTTTATCAAATTCGGATGAAAAATTTAACTTTATGGCTGTAACAAGGATTTTACTTTTGCGCTACTATCAGTCCGAAAGTGGTGATTATTCATAGGGGACCATCTAAATACTAATCTGTAACATCCCTGAAAATTTCATTGAAATCGGGCAATAACTTCGTATAGTTATGCGCGTTACAAGGAATTCACGACAGACGGACAGACACGGAACCAAAATTGTTCAGAAAGGTCTAAAACGCAAAACGCGAGTGAAAATTTTGATTTTGGAGAACTTTTTTTCGTCCTTGAAAAGTGAAAACAAAGCTTCCGCTACCTTGGTAGACTCGGAAGCAAAATAGGTAGGTGCTCTATTGAATTTAAACGTAACTTTACCTACTCAGTTATTGATTTGTTCAAATTCGTCAATAGTTTCTTTATATACGACTGAAAATCGCAGAGCTGATGAACCTGATTTTTGGGTGTCTTGCTTGTTCTAGAAACGATGCCCCTTCCGCTGCAAGATTGCTTGTAGACCTCTTTTGGAATCAGTTTCTCTGATCTCTTACCGTTCTCACGAGCCATTACGGATTTCAAGAAGATTTCATTTAAACTTATTTTACCAAGAATTATTTTCACATCTGTTTTCGTTCGCTGAATCGTTCCTTCCTGTTGTTCCGTGGTATTTATCAAATAATGAAGGTAATGAATCGTTCTTAATGTCTATTGAAATATTCGTTGAATTGTATTGGTTCTGGTTAATAATAAGTTTACCTTTTTTACTGAATGTTTTCGTTAATGTTTCTTCACGCCTACTATTTTTATTACTTAAATACCTACCTTCAATGTCAAGTGTTTTAGCTGTACCCATGTACATTTTTCCCATGTACATTTTTTTTCTGTACATTTCTTCAATTTTGACCCTACGTTTCCATGGACTGACTAGGTACGATAGTTTATGTTTACCTCTATGGTTTCTATACATTTCGAGTGTAGCATCATTTCAATATCTTTGGACTGTATGAATAAATTGGAACTTCGGCTAATTTTGCCTTCAATTTCACCTACCTTTCAGTATCGCCACTTCAGGATCAAGGAACTCTCTTTATGATGATTACGTTTGTAAACCTGATAGATTGTGTTAGAAAAACGAAGTCCAACCTGCACCCAATTCTTGGGAAGAGTAGATAGTCTCGGACTTATCCCCCACCTCACCTCCTTCAATTCAAAGCCTGCCTCATTCACGATTTTCTCTTCATTTGAATCGAGTTCAAGTAAAGTAAAGTAAACAACCACTTCAGGTTGGATTTTCGTCCAACTGCCATTCCTGGCATCGTGGGCATCATCAGCTGTCTTCCAGAGGGAAGATCAGAATTTGTTTTGATGATTTTGCTCATGGCTCCCCATTGCCTCATGGCCCTGGGTTGGGACGAGGGGGGCGATGGGCCCTGGCCACCGAAAAACGCACGCTACCGGCGATGAGGTTTGAACCCACAATCCCCGCAGAGGTCAGTCCAAAGTCCACCGACAAACAACGACGCCCCAATGACCGTAGCCACACCGCTGCGAGTTCAAGTAGGTCAGACGAAGAAACCATTGGCCATTAGTTGGTTTAATGAACCGGTTCCTGTGATAGATTACAAATAAAGACCTGGAGATTATCTGGGTCAGTGACTGGTCAAGAGTGGTCACTCAGTAGGTGACCAAACCAAAGCATGCGTCATTTGGGAGGTCATAACAATGGACCAACATCTTTTCCAGGTGGCTAACTTGCTAGGGGTGGTTAGTGCAATATTTAATTGATTGAAATAAATGTTGCATGAGGGATCGAAATGAACGAGATGAATCGCATGTGTAGACTGCTGTTAATTGACAAGACGAGACTAGGAGAGAGGGGGTGACATCATCGAATAGAAGGTAGGCTCCGCCTACTTAGAGCTTTAGGTAGGTACCTATCAGTTAGCATCGTGATTGTGCGCTCTAGGTTGACGTTCCCTGGCTCATTTAGCAGACTATATTTTTTGCTGCCAAAATTTGACGGATCCTGATAAGAGAAGACTAGTGCGAGCAATGACGATGCTACTCAGTTGAAGGAGAAGGTCTGGTTAACTATGGACTGGGTGGAGGTGCTTTTGCCGGCGGGGGGGGGGGGGGGGGGGGGCTCGCTGGGACATTCAAGGGAATCCTTTTGACGGGAGGCAAATTTGGGGCGTGCGAAAATTCTCTATTGGCAGCAAAAACTCGCCATTATCCTCATCTTCGCGTCCGATCATCATGGCAAGACTCAAGAAAGTGTTACCATGTTCATTTTGAAAAATGTCATGTGAACATTTGTCGCAAATATTTTTTAAATTTTGGTGGAAAAAATGGCGTTTTTTAGGTCGATAGACGTAATTACTAGGAGAACAATATTAGGTTCGACAGTATAGCTGATGATGTCCACGAAGAAGGTTGTCCTCACTCTCCTGTTGGCTGAAGAAGATGAGTTCACGATGATTTCCTGGGAACCCCATGCCGACGTGTTCTGAACGATTAATTACAGAAACTATATAAACGAATTACGGATTAACTTGAAATTAGGTGAAGCTGAGTCTCCTCCCCAAACCACTTGGTGGACGTTGTTTGGTTCGATTCCTTGTGGGGCTTGTGGCTGGACTGCTCGCCTTAGGCTGTACTAGTTGAGTTGCAAACGCGCTCATCAGTCGTCTGCCACATTGAGTTGTGCAGCTAGGAATCGCTCCTAGAAAT
The DNA here is from genome assembly GCA_009739505.2 of Apolygus lucorum. Classification (NCBI taxonomy): domain Eukaryota; kingdom Metazoa; phylum Arthropoda; class Insecta; order Hemiptera; family Miridae; genus Apolygus; species Apolygus lucorum. The sequence continues at coordinate 59,013,623 of CM019179.2, forward strand.
TTTGCTCCATTAGAGGAGTGTAATGCGAGCCACAGATGCTCCTAGGAATTTACAGCTTGAGGGGGTCTCAGTCAGTCGCCGTTCTTTCCTCGTTCTAGGTTAGTATTTACCTAAATTACTGGCGCTCAAACTTCAAAATTGTACTTAAATTTGAAATTTTTAAGGATTTTTGAAATTCATTAGTGCATCAGACTAGGGAATTGAAGAACTACAAGATTGCCGCTGGAATCATCAAAATCGAACAATAATTGCTGGCGAAAAGTAGGAAAAAACTTAGTAACGGGTTTTCCCATTTTTGCCGGAAATTATTGTTCGATTTGACGATTAAAGTGGTAATATTTTTGTTTTTCAATTCTATAAGTACATGCACTAATGAATTTCGAAAGTTTCAAATTTAGGTACAACTTTTTTCTTATTTTTTACTTTTGGAATTAAACAAGTGCACCAGTGTAGAGATTATACAAATAAGAAGAGTGCCACGAGAAACATGGAAATTGGATTTCCTGAAAAAAAAACTGTTGATGAAGACTGACCAGCTATGAGAAGGCTGGTGGGGGGCGGCAATGATGCTCCTTCAGCCGGAGGGGGGTGAAACAATCGAGCGCCTGTTCGTAAGAGATTAGACTAACCCGGAATGAGGAAGGAACGGCGACAGACTGAGTCTCCTTCAATATGAATAACAATGTTAAGTGATGCATGCATTCCAGGGTACGTCCCAGTTTCACTCGATGTAATTTATTTAGTATTTTAGGCAAGAAATAGTGGTCCCTCCCCTCCATAACCCTTATCAACCATAACAATTCTAGCGGCGTGGGAGCCTCGAATTTGAAGAGCATTTTAAAATCCATGATACGACACCCAACATGCTAATTCGAGTTCACCCCTCCACGCAAATTGAGGGCTGGGCAGAGTTTACAAGGTTATGCCCCCAAACGCACGTTCTTTGAGCATTAACCCCCCCTTTCCCTCCTTAAAAAGCAAAATTCTAAATTCCGGCGACTTGGTGCACAACTAGATAGTTTTCCGCGTCGAACAAAAAAGAACCACGAAAATCGGTTGGAAACTAAGGCCTGTGCAGAGTACAAAAGATAATGCCCAAAAACGCACGTTTTTTAGGACGTCCCACAGTAAGACTTGGGCGTCCTTATGCGATTGATCTGGGGTGAAGGAGGACAACACTCAACAGAAAAAAGAAATAACCACACAGTAATCCGTTTTAGACCATTCTGAATCCAAATCCGTGAAAAAAAACGCTGCAAATTATTACACAATGGTTTATTATTTTTCTATATAGATCACTCGACTGCAAAGAACACGGCTTTGCCATTGTTACCACCAACCATCATGAAGAAAAACATCGATCGCATTTCGGTCAACTAAAATTTGAACGGAGATTAGGCCTCTTTTGCGATTCACAGTCGTGTTTCTGATTTATCGTAAGTCCAAAAGGTTTAAATTCTCGTGGGGAGCGAACGGTTTGTCCTTCAGGGCTCCGCGTAATCTCAAAAAAATTTTAAAATTCTATAGAATCTTAAATTGAAGGAAAAACAATACCTTTATATCAAAATTTTTTGAGTTAGGGCGTTTTCAAAGTTCATTTTTGAACCCTTAGAAGTCACCTACATCAACCAAAATCTTCGGGGCACAACTAGACCCTAAATGGAGCCTACATACCAAATTTCATCAAAATCGGTCAATGCTAAGTGGGGAATGTGCCGCGTACGGCAGACCGACGGCCAATTTTTTATTCGATTTTTGGATTCTACGTACCTTGAAACGTAAACCATCAAATTTTGAGGGGGTGTTGAATTTTTTTTTCTTGGTCGATTCCAAAGGTTCATTATTAAAATAATAAACCAAAAGAACCACGAAAATCGGGCGAGAACTAAGGACTGTGCAGATGACACAAGATTTTGTCACACAAACACACACATATGGTTTTTTTCCCGGATTCGGATTCAGAATGGTCTAAAACGGATTAGTGTTGAGTGTTCTGGCGCGTTTTGACATTTTCATGTCATTGCTTTGGCACATAAACTGAAAAATCATCACGAAAACTTGCTCACGATACCAATAAATAAAATAGACTCACTGTGTTGCGTAGAGAACAATCAACTGTTTTCTTCAGTGCACGGGTGATATCTGCCTAGTAATAAATACAATAAGAAAACACACATTAAAATGTCCCAATGTGTTGCAGAATCGTACGCAAGCATTTATAATTACTTTCAAAAGAGTATGGCTCAGTAATAACTGTAATCGGGTCTGTTCGTCGAGAAAATGATTAGAAGAAATTAGGGAAGCTTAAGCAAGAAATTAAGGGGATTAAGCAAGGGAATTAAGCAAGCTGTGTTACGTGAAGTTTCGTTCCATTCCTTCTCAATGTGTTTTCTTCCATTCCTTCCCAATGTGTTGCAGAATCGTACGCAAGCATTTATAATTACTTTCAAAAGAGTAAGGCTCAGTAATAACTGTAATCGGGTCTGTTCGTCGAGAAAATGATTAGAAGAAATTAGGGAAGCTTAAGCAAGAAATTAAGGGGATTAAGCAAGGGAATTAAGCAAGCTGTGTTACGTGAAGTTTCGTTCCATTCCTTCTCAATGTGTTTTCTTCCATTCCTTCCCAATGTGTTGCAGACTCGTATGCAAGCATTTATAATTACTTTCAAAAGAGTATGGCTCAGGAATAACTGTAATCGGGTCTGTTCGTCGAGAAAATTATTAGAAGAAATTAGGGAAGCTTAGACGTAGCAAGCTGTGTTACGTGAAGTTTCGTTCCATTCCTTCTCAATAAAGCCTAGATGTCGAGATATTGCAAAAGTGGGTGTTTTGCGGTACTACTGTTGTACCAAGGAACGCGAACGGCGAAGTTTTTTTGCTGTTGTTTTTTATTCAAACCTAAACATTACGCGGTGACGTCCTAACGGATGAATTTCGTCTTCTATTCGAGGTACTTTTTTTTAAACTTTCCTAACCTTTTTAGCGCATCCTGCCGGAGCTTTAGGCCCCCCTCTCCACCAGTCAATCTACCAGATAGAGATCACTATCCCAATCATCCAGAATAAGCTCAAATTACAATCATTCCCTGATTACCTTTTACTGGTACAAATGTTGTACCAAGGAGCATCATGGCCGAAAAGTGCACCTGGTGGTCCTTGGTACACATGCTGTACCATGCCATTTTATGACGCGTGAACCATTTTTTTCGCAAAAAAGGCTGAAATATTTTTAATAGAACCATAAAGACCCGACTAGATCGGAAAAAAAATTTTTTCCCCCGCGAAAGGGTTAAGGACGCCCAAGTCTTACCGTGGGACGTCTTAAAAAACGGACTCCAAGATTCTCTACTATTCATCTTCTTGAATCACGATGTTTTACGTTTCAGGTAAACCAACAACCTTCTGCCTTCAAAAATATTTTCGAGGGGACTGGTGGAGAGGCCTGCTGGGAGACCCATGTTTATTTCTACCTCTGCTATAATTTAATCAACGTTAAGATCTATTCGAAATTATGTTGTTCATCGGTCAAGTTATACTTAGATCATTTGCCGAGGCGAGTTTTGATACCACTGTGATATATTACCTAAGCTTTTTCTCCACTTATCCCTTAATACAAATTATTTATTTAGTTGAAAATGATCAGCTGAAGAAGATATTTATTTCACCTTTTTTATCAGTTACGGTTTTCTCAATCTTAGTTGCTGTAACTTTGTTTACTCATCTACTAGATGAAAGAGACAACACTTTCCTCGGCGCCTACTTGAAACGTCAACACAACTAATTGGAGGAACAAGGAATGTTTATGAAATTAATGTATTTTTCTATCGTAACGTTTCGGAACTATTCGTAGAACAATCGAATTCAATTTGCAAAACAAAACCTTGAAGTTTTTTGTAAGATTATATTAAGAAGGAAAAATGATGATGTAGGTACACCGAGCAAAGGCTTCGTTCAGCGTGTTACTTCTTTCTATCAAGTTGTTCTGAATGATCTGAGATCTGCCTGGTTCTGCTGGATGATTTTCTCGGCTACTTAGTGGCCATTTTGCTTTTTACCGGGAACGATCCTCATATTGTATTGAAAATTTTGTTGTTTTATTCTAAAATAAAGGCGATGTTATTACCTGTTCCGTTTCTTTTTTCTCATTCATACAAGTCACAATAATATTGTGACCTTGCTATACATAGAGAGAGAGAGAGAGAACGTTTTATTTGCCGTCACACAAAAGTGTATAACAATGGTCATACAATTTTATACGTACTGAATAATAAAAACTATATAATCAACAAAGTTAATTAGATTTAAAAAATAAGAAAAAACATAGGTACAGAAAATACAACTTTCCAAGTCTGGACATAAGATTTCGTCCGAAATACCTAGCTGATCTAAACTTCAAATAACATATAATTTAAAGACAGAAACAAAACAAAGGGAACTTAGATCTTTAACAATTTTACTCCTGCGAAAAATTCATCAAAACTGAAAGGTAAAAACTGAAACTCTTGTAAAAATCTATTTACAAATTTATTAAAATTATTTTCAGGAAGACTGCGAACACTATGCGGTATTGAATTAAAAAATCGAAACGCCCACCAATTTTTCGAATTTCTCGATGCGAGAACCCTATGGAGAGGCAATGGAAGGTCATTCCCATTACGCGTGTTATACTAGTGTGAACCAACTCTTTCGAGGTTTTGCAGGTTTTTTTTGGCGAAGTTCAAACACTCTCGGATAAAAATGGCTGGGATTGTTAAAATCTTTTTTGACACAAAAATATGTCTGCAGTCATCCCTATAGCCCAAGCCAGAAATAACTCTGACAGCACGACGCTGACAACCAAAAAACGCTGCAAATTATTACACAATGGTTTATTATTTTTGTATATAGATCACTCGTCTGCAAAGCCACCAACCATCCAACATGGAGAAAAACATTGATCGCATTTCGGTCAACTAAAATTTGAATGGAGATTAGGCCTCTTTTGCGATTCACACTTGTGTTTTTGATTTATCGTACGTTCAAACTAGGGATGGGTATCGATACTCGATATTTCAAAATATCGATACTTTCGTACCGATACTCGATATTTTAGTATCGATACTGCACTATCCGATATTTTTGGATATCGATACTTTGGATCCGATATTTCTAAATATCGAATATCGATACTGTTCTCGCGGAAAATTCAACATAATAGCTAGAAAGTGAAGAAAATAGAGAGGCTTTTGGATCATTACTCTTTGGTTGCACAAATAACGTTCATATCATGGAAAAAATCACTCTTCTTGGACTCTTAAGAGTGAAAAATGATTAAAAGTTGTTGAAAAAAATATTTTTCTTGAGAAAATTGGATGATATTGATAGTTTATGACACTAAAGTATCGATACTCGATATTCTAAAATATCGATACTCATGCCCAACGATACTTGGGATATCGATACTCGGATACGATACAGTATCGATACAAAATATCGATACTTTTATAACGATACCCAACCCTAGTTCAAACTTCAAATTCTCGTAGTGAGCGAACGGTTTGTCCTACAGAGCTCCGGGTGGTCTCAAAAAATTCTATACAATCTTAAATTGAAGGAAAAACAATACCTCTATATCGAAATTTTTTGAGTAAGGGCGTTTTCAAAATTTCAAAATTGATTTTGGAACCCTTAGAAGTGACCTACTTCAACCAAAATCTTCGGGGCACAACTAGACCCCAGAAGGAGCCTACATACCAAATTTCATCAAAATCGGTCAATGCTAAGTGGCAAAAGTGCCGCGTACGGCGGACGGACGGCCAAATTCTTATTCGATTTTTGGATTCTACGTACCTTGAAACGTAAACCATCAAATTTTGAGGGGGTGTTAAAATTTTTTTTTCTTGGTCGATTCCGAAGGTTCATTATTGAAAATAATAAACCAATAGACGAAGAAGCAGGCGTATCTCCCCAGTACAAGATTGCATAAGATGCTCTGCATTAAAAAACTGCGTGAAAAGCCGTCAACACCGCAGCATCTGGGAGCCCATCAGAGAGCCTGCGGAGTAGAAACACTATGCTATTTAGGGTTTTAACTAATTTATCACAGTGTGACTTCTAGTTTAATTTAGGATCCACGTTAACTCCGAGAATTTTGGCACTAACTGGATTTTCCTCAATCAACGAAATGTCACGATGCCCAAAGTACATAATTTTTGTCTTTGATTCGTTAACCGACAAGCCATTAGAAATTAACCATTTTGTTATCCCATCTAATGAATCACGAGAGGAATTTTGTAAGTCAACTAATGAATCACTTCTACTATTAAATCTCATCACTACAGGGTGTCCAAGTAACTACGCTCCCCCCACTTATTTTCTCTAATAGTGTAAGAAAAAAATCGGATTAACGCTATTCTTCATAATTTTTTGCGTAGAATCCAAAAATGACAAAATTGCGCAGTGCGCAATCGCGCAACCATGATCAACTTTGTTTTTTCAAATGAGAACCCCCATTTTTTATTGCAGATTCGGATTCTACGTCAAATTTTATGTACATTTTACTTCGACAACTTTTTTTTTCAGACGCGCGCAGCCCGCTCAGCGAGCGCTCAAAGATGCGCAACCCAGAGATTGCGCCAGAGTTGCGATGAAGGTAGACCTCAAGTGCGGCACATCACTTAGCACTGTTTTTCTACGCTGAATCGCGTGGTGATATCCCTTTCTTGATTTGATTTCATTTCACCGTCTCTACAGCCGAAAAAGTCACTTTTTGAGGAGAAAATCATCGATTTTCCGTGGAATCTTTTCTGAGTATTGTTTTTTTTTTCTCGAATTATTACTCCTTTGTGCAGGTAGACAACACGGTTTACATTAAGAGTTATTATTTATTAAGAGTTTATTTAAGAGTTCTTAATTTATTAAGAGTTTATCGCTTAATTGTTTCAATCATTTTTCATCCAATCATGTTTTAGAAAACTGAAAATTATTTTGCAAAATTTTGTGATAATTATGTAGAAGTTTCCCGTTATTTTACTATTTTAAAATTTCAATTTTTTTACATTTTATCAGGGTGATTTATTATCCTTCATAAGAAAATCGACGATTTTCTCCTCAAAAAGTGACTTTTTCGGCTGTAGAGACGGTGAAATGAAATCAAATCAAGAAAGGGATATCACCACGCGATTCAACGTAGAAAAACAGTGCTAAGTGATGTGCCGCACTTGAGGTTTACCTTCATCTCAACTCTGGCGCAATCTCTGGGTTGCGCATCTTTGAGCGCTCGCTGAGCGGGCTGCGCGCGTCTGAAAAAAAAAAGTTGTCGAAGTAAAATGTACATAAAATTTGACGTAGAATCCGAATCTGCAATAAAAATGGGGGTTCTCATTTGAAAAAAAACAAAGTTGATCATGATTGCGCATGGTTGCGCGATTGCGCACTGCGCAATTTTGTCATTTTTGGATTCTATGCAAAAAATTATGAAGAATAGCGTTAATCCGATTTTTTTTCTTACACTATTAGAGAAAATAAGTGGGGGGAGCATAGTTACTCGGACACCCTGTATAACCGAAAATCAGTTTTGTTTCACGTCGGGCAAGAGTACCACAGACGCAGTTCATGCTATTAGATTAGTGATGGAGAAGGCTCGTGAAAACAAGGAGAAACTGGTCATGATCTTTATAGATCTGGAAAAGGCTTTTGACCGCGTACCAAGAACTATAATATGGCAAGCTCCAAGAGCCCATGGCGTCCCTGAATGCTATGTTCGACTAATAAAGGACATGTATACCAATGTACAAACACGGGTTAGAAGCCCAGCAGGCCTTTCAGAGAGCTTCGATGTCAAGGTGGGGGTTCACCAAGGCAGCGCCCTAAGCCCGTTACTTTTCAATGTGGTCATGAACTATCTAACTGCAAACATACTAAAACCAACACCGGGGAATCTCCTGTATGCCGACGATGTCGCCCTAATTTCAAATAACCCACAAGAACACCTAGAACAGTGGAGAGAGTCACTAGAAGACTAAGACCGAATGTATGATCTGCAATTTCGACCCAGAAAGTTCCATCAACACCAGCATTAAGCTTGACGGCGTAAATCTCCCACAAGTAAAGACGTTTAAATACCTGGGCTCAGTTATCTCTGAGAACGGGACACTTGAAGCTGACATCTTACACAGGACGACGTCGGGATGGAACAAATGGCGTACGCTAACCGGAGTCCTATGCGATTCAAAAGTGCCCATAAGGACGAAGGGAAAATCTATAAAACAGCAGTTAGACCAGCTTTAATGTACGGGTGTGAAGTATGGCTGACAACTAAGGCCCACGAGCAAAAACTGCACACAACAGAAATGCGTATGCTACGGTGGTCAGGCGGAGTTACTCTAAAAGACAAAGTACGCAATGAAAATGTGAGGGGAAGTTTTAAAGTCGCTCCCATTACCCACAAAATCTCCGAGGCTAGGCTAAGATGGTACGGTCACGTGATGAGAAGACCCGACGACCATACAGTGAAAAAGTGCCTTTCCATCGCTACTAAAAAGAGGGGCAGAAGAAGGCCCGTAACTTCTTGGATGACAAATGTCCAAAGGGACATGAAGGTAGGACTCCGTGAGCAAGACGTTCAAGATCGAACCAAATGGCGTCGCATGATTGGGAAAGCCGACCCCGCGTAACGGGATAAGGCGAAGCAGAAGAAGAACTAATGAATCACAACAGCTTACAACTGTGGTATATCGGCTAAAAGAACCACTGGATTGGACATTTTTTTGGGAAGATCATTTATGTAAATAACAAAGAGAAGTGGACCTAACACAGATCCCTGCAGTACTCCGTATTGTATGGGAAGGAATGAAGACAGATCACCACTGTGTCTGATCGCTTGTTTTCTGTCAACAAGATAGCTTCTGACTAGTTCACATATTATGTATAACAGAGTGTCAACAAAACAGGTCTCATTCCTTCAAGGGGTCGATTCTACAACTAATTTGTAACAAAAAAGTCTCCTAGAAATTTTTTAGAGACTTCTCTTCTGAGTTATTTTAATTTTAAAGTTTTTTTCTCGTGATTTTGACTTTGTCACTAAATTTTTTTTTTCCTTTATTGGCCTCACAGATACGTTGTATTTAGCCATTATAATATGTAATTGATGGTCTGTTCGGAGAGGCAGTCCTGAACGGTTTAGAGGGGCTTGGAGGAGTCCATTCGCCTCTATCCCCTCCCCTTTTCAGTTCCAGTTTGGTTCTGGACAGCCTCTCCAAACAGACCCTGAAACACACAAAAAAATTATCTTACGATCGTTAATGTCTCGGGGCTGTTGGTCCCAACGAAGATTTCAGGACTGGTTGAAGGACGCCAAAAGCTAAGCACACACATCGCATCGCACAAATCAGCCTGGATAAGTTCAATCGGATTTAAACGGAGGTGCTAACACCACAGTCTGCGCAGAGCTCGTCTCTCAAGGCGTTTTTTTCCTCAGTCTGCTGCAACCCAATGCAGCCTCTAGTATGTGTTGGCCTTAACTGAACAGCGGTGCCTAAACGAACGCCACTAAGGAGGCGGGAACCATCTCGAACTGTTCAGGATTCTAAAGCAGGGTTCACAAGCATCCAACCCGCTTTCCTGCCTGCTGATTGACCAGAAAGAGGGAGGTAATCTTTTCGGAGAGGCACTTTTGGTAGTGAATGTCCAAATACGAAAAAAAAGTGGGAGGTGGGGTCAGTTTTCCGCCAGAAACCAGAACACCCAACCAGAATCTTGGAATGAGTTGCAAGTCGGATGCTTGTGAACCCACCTTTAGCGTAACGAACCTCATTACTTTAATGAATCTTTTTCAATCATATCGAAAAATTTATTTATCACTCGATTTTCGAACATTGATTCCTATTTGCATTGTGGCATGAATTTTTGAGGGGTCCATGATCTCCACAAATAAAGGTGAAAAAATACACACAATGTTGAAAATAACAGCAATTTATTTCCAAAACAAAACAACCGCGCTTCCATCAGCCTTAGTAAAGAATTTTTTACACATAATTTTCACTATCAATCATACAAAACTTTTTTTAGAATTACAATATTAATCTATATTACTCGTGAATGAGAACAATTTTTTTCTTCTAATTCCTAGTGGTAATTTTGGTTTGTACAAAAGTCTATTAATCTTGAAATAGTAACGATTTGTCAATTAGCTTTTTTAATAGGTAGCTGCGAGAGTACAAACTTCAACATTTGTACCAACATTCGAATTTTAATGTTCGTGGGGGGAATATGTACGAAGACTGTTTTATTCATGATGACTTGAGGGAAGTTCCTACAAGGATGCAATAACGCTTCAACACACGAGTACTGAAGTAAGATCTTGGTGTCAATACCTCGAAAAATGGGAGAACAATTTCACAACAATTTCAACAGTTTTCTGTGGACATTTTTGCTTTCATAACTAGTTTGTGCTGTATGGGGAAAATACCCTTGGAATACCCATCTCTACAATAGGAACGAGGAAGGTCGACGGACTTCACGGAAGTAGAATAATACTGAATTTATTAAAATATAAGAATAGTAAGATAGTGAAATTAATAAAAAATTAGTCGTGTGTTACAAATGACATGACGCAGCGAGTCGCCAGTCTTCTTCCGATTTTACTTATCGAAGAAGTCGTTAATCGTTCAAAAGGAGTTTTCTGATTTTGGAAATCAACTTGTGATGGTAAATGCAGTCCAACATTTTATTATTTCGAGAACGGTTTACAACTTTTGATAGATAAATAGTCATGCAGTACAGGGTTGAGGGAGGAGGTTTCCCAATCTGGAGTTTCTCTTGATGTATTCAGTGGCGGATCTAACAACCATTCAAAGGGAATTTTCTCATTTATAAACACTTAAAAAATCGCAAAACAAATATAAATCTAAAGCCCAAACCTCGCACCTCAACGCGAGAGTGTTTAAGGGGAGTTGGTACCTACCCTACCAAAAACAGCGAAATTCATGACCCATCTTTGCACTCCCAAGTCCGATTTCGACGTTTTTTCCCTTGGGCAGGGCTTGCTAAGATCTAAAAATCCATGGAATTAGATTTCGAAAATACTCATTCAAAAAATTATTACAAATAAACGAAGTTGAACTTTTTTCACCTCATTCTGGTGCCGTTCTCTACCCCATTAAAAAACGTCTGCCAAGTGGGTGTGGCACATAGCTTCCTCGTATCCATAACCCGATTGTATAGATGATCCGATGCATAGTAGTTAATCTCAAAACACCAATCTCTAAGTACCTTTCACTACCCTCATAGGGAACCATCTACACGCTAATCTGGACAATCCTAGAAAATTTCATCAAATTCGGATGAAAAATGTAAGTGAGTAGTGATTGGATCAAACCATTTCTCAGTAAGGCTGGGAGTCGAACCCAGGACTCCTGGGTGGGAGTCAGAATCGCTGCGTCTGAGCTATGGGGGCCTGGTAATAGCTGGTGTAGGATTTGAGATTCTGACGTACAGTCCGGGGATGATGATTTTCCTAGGGGACCGTCTACACACCAACCCGCACAATCCCTAAAAATTTCATAGAATTCGGACAATAACTTCGTATAGTTATGCGCGTTACAAGGAATTCATGACAGACGGACAGACACACAGACACGGAACCAAAATTGTTCAGGAAGGTCTAAAACGTAAAACGTGAGTGGAAATTTTGATTTTGGAGAACCTTTTTTTTTTCATCCTTGAAAAGTGAAAACAAAGCTTCCGCTACCTTGGTAGACTCGGAAGTAAAATAAGGTGCATAATTCCAGAAAACTGATTCTATAGAAGATTCTTATGTTAGGATGTGACGAACAAGTCTGAAAAAAAACTAAAACTGGTTGAGTACTTTCTGAGATACTGGGTCATAAGCGCCAAAAAGTACAACTTTTCAGGAAAGACAAAAACTAAAAACTACCGATCTTTGCGCTATTTCCCTATTTTGGCGTTCTGTTACACAAACCTCAGGTTTGAAAAAATGTGTTGATAATCTGATCAGCTGTTTTTTTGCGAGTGTTTTACGATAAGGGTGTCGTTACAATAAAGCTGGGTTCACATAGGTGCGTAAAGTCCGTAATCCGTAATGCGCAAAAAGAGAAGTGGGGGTGTTCCGTAATGCAGAAAGTGCTTAATGCAGAAAAGAGCGTTCACGTGGCTGAATGATTACGCAGAAGCGCGCAGTACGTTCTGCGCAGAATTGTTTTCAAACGAAAACAATGATTCTGGTTGTGTTGTCAATAAACGAGACCGAGTCAATAAGCTTTCTGTGAACAAATGACGAGAGTTTGTTACGAAGTTTACCGAAGATTGTCAAAGTTCATCCGTAATGGGTAAAATATCCAATTTTTCAAAACGATACACTCCGCTCCAAAAGTCTTCGTCCGCAAAGATTGCTCCCGCCCCCTCAATTGGCTCTAGCCAATAGCATCCAATTACGCACTACGGATTACAGACATTACGCACCTATGTGAACCAAGCTTCAGGGTGTTGTTTGGGTATCAACAACAAAAAAAATCCCCAAAAAATGTCTGGGTACCAACTCTCCTTAAGAGAATAATTTTTTAACGGTTTTTTCCAGATGACGTATCTTAAACTATAAAACTCGCAGAAAAAAAAAACGCAGAGAATATTCAAGTACTTCGATTATTCAAGTATATTCGACGGGTCAAAAACTGGCGAAAATCAACTGATACAGATTGCAAAAACACGATAAACGAGTTTTTTTCCCTGAATCCCTGAAAATCGCAAAACTTTTAGGAAAAAACACTCGCGGATATTATTCCAGTATTTTCGACGTCGAAAACCACAATCGAAAACGCAAATTGATCGACGAGCGTTCATCGAACCACCTCAAAGAACGTAGCAATGAGGAGTTTGTGATGTTATACAGGCGTGCCAACAGCGTGATGAATCCCGCAAATTTATAGCAATTTTTTCCTGCTGCCAGTGAATTACCAATGCCTGACCTTTCGAAATATAATGGTGGTTTCGAAACTAAAGAGAACTAAAAACGACCGAGCACATCGGTTGGAAACTGAGCTAGGGCAGAGTATACAAGATTTTGCATATACCAGGGTTTCAAGAAGATCTGAAATGGATTTGTTCTTCTCTGTTGAATGTTGTCCTGCTCCACCCCACATCTACCTATTGCTTATGGACGTCCGAACTATTTTATTTTAAAAGTCAATTATTGGAAACCATTTTTTTAAAACTGAGACCCAACTTGAAGCGACTTGCGGTTCTAGATTCGCCACTGAATTTATAGAACTAAGGTTGGGAGCAGTGTTCCCGCATACTCGGTTATATTGTATCATATTCATACCCTAGAATTAGGATGTGAGCTTTCAGGAAAACACTGCTTCGTGCTCAAATTCTTTACCCACTCCTTTACACCCTAAGTGTGAGTTTGTCTCACTAACCCTCACAGATTTCAGTTCGAGTATGTTGGCAGAATTGCACGATTCCAAAGAGGCTTCTTGAACATGTCGCCAATCCAAGAGCTTCCTTTACTCTATGCATGGTGAGTACTTTACTCGGCGGTTTGAAAATTAGTATTACATTTTGTTTTACATTTTAAAAACGATGAATAGGTGAAAAGGCTGTATATGAGGTCTGTGAGCCGCCAACATGGTTGATACACACCAAGGGTCAAAATAGTAGGTGCCATCGTGTGGTACAAACCAGGATGACGTTGTGAGGAAGATCGCCAAGAGCTTGAACTGTAAGTATAGATGCTACATGTAGGGTAGGTGGGGGTAAGTTCCTGCAAAGGGAAAGTTTCTGCACATTTCATAATAAGGCCTCGCCTTACTGCTAGAGCCTTTGGCTGACATTCAAGAAACATGGAACAAGCTTCCTCAGCGCTTTTCAGTGGAGTAGGGATAGGGTGTATGGGTGGACACTCGTCCGTCACCCCTCCCATGTAAGGCTTTTTGGGTGGTTAGTCCAAGGCTAAAGCATGTTCCATGAAAATATCAACCACTTCCATGGTACAGGGTGGCTGAAAACGGACACCCATGTTTGTGTATCAGCTGGGGATTTGGGAGGGAGGGGGGGGGGGGGTCTGACAAGGTCACTGACCCATTCCCCTTGTAGGGTAGGATGGGAAGTTCAGTAATCATGCCTGTGTGGAGCGTTCAGCATCGGTCCTTCAGCATGGAGACCTTTTTCAAGAAAAATGAGTGTTTTGAGGCTACCTGGCGCGCCTTTCGCACTCACTTAACCTTCCTCCTCGTGCTGTTCTTCCAACGAATCGATCGATTTCGAAGTGGATTGCCGACTTTCATCGAACAGGTAATGTTGCCCCAAAGATTGCTCATGGTCGACCGCGTACTGCGGTGACCCCTGAAAATGTGGATCGAGTCAGAGTGTCAGTTGAACAGAGCCTTCGGCAGTCGATGAGACATCGCGCTCAAGCACTCGGAATTAAGCGTCGTTCTCTTCAATTAATTTTGAATACACATTTAAATTTTCATCCCTACAAGATTAAGATTGTCTAGAAGCTCATGCCAACTGATTATTGTCAACGTGAACGATTTTGCCGGCAGATATTGTCAGTTTTGGAGGACTCACTTGCGCTAATCTTGACATCAGACGAGGCACATTTCCACTTGGACGGCTACGTTAACAAGCAAAATTGCCGATATTGGGCATCGGATAACCCAAGGGATCTGCACCAAAAGCCTCTCCACAGCGAAAAAGTTACAGTGTGGTGTGCATTTTCAAAGGTAGGGATAGTGGGGCCTTTCTTTTTTGAAGATGAAAGAGGAAGAGCAGTCACTGTGAATCCAGAGCGCTATGTGGCAATGCTGCAGGATTTTTTCTTCCCTTACCTGGAGGAGAATGAATGGGATACCGAGAACATTTGGTTTCAACAGGACGGGGCAACTGCACACATGGCGAGAATTTCCATGGTTATTGTCCACCAAATAATCCCCGGAAAGTTGATTTCGCAACACGGTGACATTCAATGGCCACCGGGCTCGCCCGATCTCACTCCCTGTGATTTCTTTTTATGGGGCTACCTGAAGTCCAAGGTTTGTGTGTATAAACCACGAACTCTTCAAGACCTCAAAGATGCGATCACATGCGGAATTGCCGCCATCCCGATGGAAATGTTGGATAACGTCATGAGCAACTTCGCCAAAAGGCTTGAACAGTGCATTAATCAGCAAGGGCCCATCTACTTAGCAAAATATTCCATAACTGATTTTTTCTTACTGTACAATAAACTTCCAATCCTAACGAACATTTTGGAATTTATTTCAACCTGATATTTCCAAAATTAAAAATTTGGCGTCATTTTAAAAAGTGGGCGTCCGTTTTCAGCCAACCTGTACTTTACCAGTAGTGTGGGATTGTCAGGGATCGTAACATTTTAGGCGGATAAAATTTGAACCTGCGGGAACTTACCCCCATCTACTCTACTGCTACAAAGCTACACATCAAACTGTAAGTTCTCTAGCTCTGTTTAACAATACAAATTAAATATAAATACGATACAACGACTGAGTGAAACGAAATTGACATAATTTAAAAGAGTTGAAAATCAAAAAGATTAACAGGGTTAAAATGATTATCACATTATCGAACAGAAATGCGGTGATTCGGAATGGTTGTTCAGAAGAGATAGACTGTGAGAGTTCATAATAAATAAGGAAGTGAGAACATTGAAAAATAGACGATTATTGGAAAAGATTTGAAACTGGAGACGATTCAGCAAGAATTGCATTAATTGATTGATGAAAACGTAAGAATGATATCTCAAATGAAGAAGAGCAATGTGAGAATCTTACACAGGATGTTGAAGTCAAGAATCCCACGATGGGAAAAGCGTCTGAGGGGAACAAAAAATGAAGAAACAGTAAGATGAGCTGAGGACTTGAATCAGGACAACGTAATGATACACTCATACTGGACAGATAAGTGAACGAAACACTTGATACAAATTAAAATTAAGTTCTCACAAAAGACGAGTAAATGCGGGAAATTGAAGGAATTCAAGTTTTTAATGTTGCATAGCGGATTAGCAAGGAGCAACTCTGTACTAGTCAAACCACAGCACACTGGTAGTAATTTTCAAATCAACAATAATTAAAATCTAAAACAAAGCCGAGTTTTACCTATGAGGCGTCAGTGGTTGATTTTAGTCCTTCTTTATGAACCATAGGTTACGGTTATGAAACTGAAAGCTTTAGTAGTATCTGCTATGATAAGAACCTCACGCGCATCCTTATCTTCAAGGTCAAAAGAAACATGGTAGCTACAGAGAGAGTTTTTGCAACAGTTCTGGCGATGCAGGAAGCACTAAGCAGGAACAAGACTTAAAGGACGTCGTATGAATCTGGTCATCATCCCATTCTTCCCAACATAGTGGGGTAATAGGTACTAAGGTACCTACACACTGCGTATCTCTTCTATTACTGCTATCAATATCCCAGAAGCTGACATGACGAGTGTAGCTTATGTAGCAGTTGCTCCATGCTATTAACATCCAGCTGAAGAAATTAGCAACCAAGACAAACCTTGTTCTTCCTCACAAGCAAAGAAGGTTCATCCAACACCCTCTGGACCCCAGAAAAGGTATCAAAGGATGTGATGAATTTTCAATCAACTTACATAAACATTGGAGCTTTTTAACGTGATTTGTCCACATTGCCACCAACCATTGCAACCATTCTCTAATAACAATATTCAAAAATTGATACAGTATTTATCAATTCCCCTGCAGGGATAAAATAATGATTTCAAGTTGCTTTCGAAAACTTGCAATGAACGCAGAAGGGAAAAAACATAGAACTGAATAATAATAATAATAAGCGCCATGTAAGCATCAACAATATTAGGTACCTAGTTAAAAAATGAAAAAGTATGTAATAATCATGACAACAGTAATCATAGTTATAAAGATGATTATATATGTACAACGTGGACTCACTGAGGCCGGGACGTCGATGGAATTATCCAAATGAACAGCTGGACCCCGAGTACACTCGTTTCATTGCACTGGCCACCGTTGCCCTATCAATTTGAGTCCAACGAATCTATAAAACAACCAAAATATCTTCATTAGAGAGCATAGAGATATTAGAGGATTTCCCTAATGCTAATAAATATCTGAACCAGCATGCACGTACATTCCTGTAAGAATGATTACCGACTCTACACAACATATTCAATGAAATGTGATAAAGCACACGGAGGTAGATCGTCGAGAAGCAGTACATTAGCGAATAGCTGAAAAGCTTCAAGGACGAATCAAGATAACCAGAAGTGCTAGCCCATAGAGAAGTAATACGTAATAATGTTGAATACCCCTAAGTCGCATGTCGCAGTGATGTACTAGTTATGTTGACAGATTTCCGCAAACATCTGGATCTAATATATCGCGTAAAAAACGAAATTTTTCAGACGTAAAAAACGTCTATTTTAAAGTCATTTAGAAGTTTTTTACGCCTCCTGAAAAATTTAGTTTTTTCAACTTACGCGGTTTTACATTGATAACCAGAAGTGCTGGCCCATAGAGAAGGAATACGTAATAATGTAGAATACCCCTAAGTCGCATGTCGCAGTGATGTACTAGTTATCTTGACAGATTTCCGCAAACATCTGGATCTAATATATCGCGTAAAAAAACGAAATTTTTCAGACGTAAAACATATTGTTTAGTAATGCATGCATTCCAGGGGACGTCCCATTGGATAAGCATTGGATCAGTTTAACCAGTTGTTAAGTGATAAAACTGTTTCACTCGATGTAATTTATTTATTACTTTAGGCAAGAAATAGTGACCCCCCCCCCAACCATTATCCACCTTAACATTTCTAGCGGCATGGGAGCCTCGAATCTGAAGAGCATTTTAAAATCCGTGATCTACGACACCCAACATGCGAATTCGAGTTCACCCCCCCCCCCCCCCCCCCCACCACCACCACCCCAACGCCAACAATGGTGCCAGTCTGGCACCAAAGCGGAAATATGTCGTAACATTGAACTTTCATCTGTTAGTTTTAGTAGGCGGTCCGTCGAGGTTCACATCCGTATTCAAGGTGAAACACACAAAAAAAAAAAACACGAAACATGCGGTTTATGGTGTCCTGGCACCATGGTGGCACCACTATTAGTTCCATGGTCGTACAGAGAATAATTCATGAAAATCCGGAGGTATAATTAAAATTTTTCCTTAATTTCAAAGCTTGGGGACAGTTAGTAAGCGGTAAAGGAACCGAAATATTGAAAAATCGGATATTTTGTGAATATTATCCCCCCACTCGCCCCCTCCCCTTGCGAATTTTGGTACTCGGGTGAAATTATGTACAACTCGGGAGTTATTTGAGTCAAACAAAAAAAGAAACACGCAAATCGGTTGGAAATTGAGGCCAGGGCAGAATTTACAAGATTACGCCCGCAAACGCACGTTTTTTAAGCATTAACCCCCCCTTTCCCCCCCTTAAAAAGCAAAATTCAAAATTCCGGCGCCTTAGTGCACAACTAGATAGTTTTCCGCGTCGATGAAAAAAAGAACCACAAAAATCGGTTGAGAACTAAGGGCTGTGCAGAGTACACAAGATTATGCCCAAAAACGCACGTTTTTTGAGCATTAACCCCCCCTTTCACCCCCTTAAAAGGCAAAATTCGAAATTCCGGCGACGTAGTGCACAACTAGATAGTTTTCCGCGTCGAACAAAAAAGAACCAGGAAAATCGGTTGAGAACTAAGGCCTGTGCAGAGTACACAAGATTTTGTTACACACACACACACACACACACACATACACACACACATACACACACACACAGACATACACCTATGGTTTTTTTCGCGGATTTGGATTCAGAATGGTCTAAAACGGATTACTGTGTGGTTATTTTTTTTTTCTGTTGAGTGTTGTCCAACTTCACCCCAGATCGATCGCATAAGGACGCCCAAGTCTTACTGTGGGACGTCCTAAAAACGTCTATTTTTCAGTCATTTAGAAGTTTTTTACGCCTCCTGAAAAATTTCGTTTTTTCAACTTACGCGGTTTTACATTGTTACTGTCGATATCATTTTTACAGATTTAATTCAACCTTTTACAAATTCAATCCAACGTTTTACAAGTTTTATATCATCCCAACCCTCCTACTGATTTCACGGGAAAAAACCTAACCTTCCATAAGGAAACCTCTGGGTGGTAAGGAAAGTAAGAACAACACTTTTACCTAAGTGTAATGACATACCTGATGTTAGTTAGTTCTCCAATTCATCGCTTACAAGCACTTATCTGGACAGTAGGCCACGAGGCACCGCGGATGTAGTGCCAAAGCTGTAGGTTCAGGGATCAATCTCTCCGTTGAGAAGGGTTCAGGCTAGTTTACAAATCAGCGCATCGAGAGGACCATCGCCCTCACTCGAGCACACGCAGAACACAACAGTGGTGACCCCGAACGTTCCTGTATCACTATTCAACGCTCCGAGATGGCAACCGCCGACATCCCTGCACCTCCACCAGCTCCCGACTTCACCGAAGCTACGAATGCATCATACACCAGCGCCCATCAGCTGGGGGTCCTCATGCTACAGGGGACCCTCTCAACCTTCTAGAGAACGTCGACCATTCAAGAAACTCCAGTCACTAACTTTGGCCTTTGCACATTCAAATCCTCCAGACACAGGAATCAATTTTCACCCCACTCACTGAGGTAACACGCCTGTCTGGAACCCCACACATACGTCGGCCAAATTTGATGGAGTGTTCTTTTGAAATGCAACTTCAAATTGTCGTCGTTCTCCCTAAGGGAAGGATAATCATCCGCCTCTTCGCAACACAACTCAAGTCAACGTTCATCAGCCTCCAGTACTATGTCTAATGTAACGGTTGCCCTGACTGACAACATGATGCACACGCCCCTCTTCTTACCTGCCACATCTACAGGGGAACCGTTACATTAGCTAAGCTAAAAGTGTTGTTTTTACTTTCCTTACCACCAAAAGGGTAATAGGAAAGACTTTTTTTTTCATAAGAAGTGCTGGGATGATTTAAATTTGTAAAAAGTTGAATTAAATCTATATATTATTCTATTAGATTCAGAAGCTCCAGATTTAGACGAGTGAGAATAGTAAGGTGTAATCAGTATGATGGAATACGTATTATGTTGATCTCATATTAGGATCCAGCATCTTCTACGTCTACTAGATTGTAAAGCCTAGGCAAATTAGATCAAAAACATGAGCTCCCGTGCTCCCTGAGAAATAAGCACCAGCCGGAAACGATTTTAATACATCCTGGGCCATCCAAATAATGTGTACAAGTCTCATACCTCAGTTTTCGGTGGCTCTATTGGCTTGCCGCTGCTGAAGGACGTTATGGAGGTCCCGTTGTAAGATTTGGTGGGTTTTGGATGCCGAATGCGGCTCGACGACTCTCAGATCGTTGACAATGTTCTTCGTCTTCCCAAAGTATATTTCATTCAACGTGTTCCTAATTTTGTTTTCCATATCTTCAACCATTCTCCCGATGTTTGCGATGTGAGGGGATGCCTCGGAGACGTTTGCATCTTGTTCGACCTTAGGAAAAATAACAATCATAATAAGTTTGTGTCAATCTATAGATGTGACGAATTATATCCAAGTTTCCATTTCTCAATTGGAAGTAGTTCATAGGATTTTACTGCTCACGAGCTTCACTACCCCGCACACTGAGCCTTAACAAGATAGAAGAGTGATATTATGAGTTCAAGGTACATTTATTATTTATTTACTCGAGATAGAACAAAAACATATTAACAGGGTTTGTTCGGAGAGGCAGTCTGGAACCAGTTCGGAACCAAACCGGAACTGAAAAGGGGAGGGTATAGAGGCAAACCCCTCCGAACCATTCAGGACTGCCTCTCCGAATAGACCAACAGACAACTTGTGGGATTGGGGGGCTGAATCCCTATGAGAACAGCTTTTTCAGGTTTGGTCGAATTTTCGGAACATCGTTAATTCTTCGAATTTTCGTGTTTTTGAGTATACAGGGTGTCCAAGTAACTACGCTCCCCCCACTTATTTTCTCTAATAGTGTGAGAAAAAAAACCGGATTAACGCTATTCTTCATAATTTTTTGCGTAGAATTCAAAAATGACAAAATTGCGCCGTGCGCAATTGCGCAACCATGCGCAATCATGATCAACTTTGTTTTTTCAAATGAGAACCCCCATTTTTTATTGCAGATTCGGATTCTACGTCAAATTTTATGAACATTTTACTTCGACAACTTCTTTTTTTGGAGGCGCACAGCCCGCTCAGCGAGCGCTCAAAGATGCGCAACCCAGGGATTGCGCCACAGTTGAGATGAAGGTAGACCTCAAGTGCGGCACAGCTTTTCCACGCTGAATCGCGTGGTGATGTCCCTTTCTTGATTCGATTCCATTTTACCTCATTTACAGCCAAAAAAGTCAATTTTTGAGAAGGAAATCATCGATTTTCTTACAAAGGGTAATGATCATCCTAATAAAATGTAAAAAATTAAATTTTGCGATAATTATGTAGTAGTTTCTTGTTATTTTACAATTTTAAAAATTTAATTTTTTTTTACATTTTATTAGGATGATTCATTACCCTTCGTAAGAAAATCGATGATTTCCTTCTCAAAAATTGACTTTTTTGGCTGTAAATGAGGTAAAATGAAATCAAATCAAGAAAGGGACATTACCACGCGATTCAGCGTGGAAAAACAGTGCTAAGTGATGTGCCGCACTTGAGGTTTACCTTCATCTCAACTCTGGCGCAATCTCTGGGTTGCGCATCTTTGAGCGCTCGCTGTGCGGGTTGCGCGCGTCCAAAAAAAGAAGTTGTCGAAGTAAAATGTTCATAAAATTTGACGTAGAATCCGAATCTGCAATAAAAAATGGGGGTTGTCATTTGAAAAACAAAGTTGATCATGATTGCGCAATTGCGCACTGCGCAATTTTGTCATTTTTGAATTCTACGCAAAAAATTATGAAGAATAGAGTTAATCCGATTTTTTTTCTTACTCTATTAGAGAAAATAAGTGGGGGGAGCATAGTTACTTGGACACCCTGTAGATAAAACTTGACTTTCAGTGTCAATGGCAATTATTCCAATCTACCTCAAGCCCAATGATCCCAGAGTTCTTTAAGCTTAAGAACACGGAGTTAGTATTTTAAATTATACTACTTATTTTATATTACACCCCTACTCTACTCCCTCCCACCAACACTCTCTTTATCGTGATGATCATCTACAGTAACTGTAGATGATCATCACGATAAAGAGAGTGTTTTACAACTGTTGTAAAAAATTTCGATGGTAGTCGTTGTATGGATGCCGGAAATGTGTTCGGAAATGTCTTCGGATTTTGTTGATGCAAAATATTACTTCAGTATGGATGGAGCGACCTGGAAGCCTGCATCCGCAGATGCTGCAGTTTGAGAAATTCCAGACCTAGGGAAAGCACGAAGTCCTGAAGACTCGGGGATGGAAAACCGCGAGTTTCCAGTAACGAAAGCAATTTATTAGAAAAAAGGAAGTTCCTAAACAAATCAACTTCAAATTTTGCTTATTATTTCAAGTAGAAAGGTTGCGGTTTTCTTGAGTAACGTTTAAAAAATAATCGCCCCATGACACACGAAACTGTGAGACCTTCTTCTTATTTTTGGTTGTGTTGAATACGGTCAAAAACAGAATGTTCAACACAGTTTCTGACGACCTTCTTCCAGTTCGAGAATGAAAAAAACCGTACTTTTTATAAAATTTCTATGGTCCCAAGCTTTTCTACGTTAAACTCAATGCAGATTCCGAATTAAAAGTCGGATTTCTTCGAAAATTCTTTTTCCAGGAGAATTTGAATTCTGACGTCATGTTCGAGTTCTGCAGCTCAAAAAACACGAGAATCAGATCAATTGGACTTTGCATATAGAATGCAAGTTTCATCCACAACCAAAAACACTAAACATCCCAAAAATTCTTGAAGGTTTTTGTTTTTCAATGATTCTAAATCAATTGGGAATTTGCCTCAATTTTATATTCTGGAATTTCAGGTCAAATTCTATAATAGGGCCCTAGAATAACGTTTAACACCAAGAGTACCCAAGGAAAAAAAATTACCATAGAAGAAAATGCCTAAGAAGCGAAGCCTCTATCAAAAAACACCGCGAAAATCGAGGAATATCGTTCACGTCACACGAAAAAAAGATGCAAAAAGTGACCGGATTCACATACTGAGCGCTCTGGCGTAGAACTCCAGATAGTAGTGCAGATCGACCAGGTAGAGTTCTAAATGCCCTTCTAAGTTCTAAGCGCGACAACACAAAACGATCCAGTCAAATGACCACTCAAATAATGTGATTCAAATAACGAAACTAACTTAATATAGAAACTAAATAAGAGAGGATGAAGACTAATAATGCTTGATAAACTAATAAGTAGAATCGGATTGTAAAAAGAGGGAGTAAAATTGCTTCTTTTGGTCACTTGCACGTCCTGGTTTTTTTTTCTCTTTCCCAGTCGCGAGCTTCTGGGTTTGATCACGTAAGCTAAAGTTTCATTTGCATTTCCAGAGGTAGCGACACCTCAGAGGGGCACAGCTCCTACTATGAAGTCAGATTGGTCGGGAAATCCGTTACGTTGCAAATTCTCTAAATTTTTTGGATGCTTTTTCGAGCAGCACACTATGGTTTTCTTCCATATCAGTGAACCCTCTATCAAAAAATAAAAAATAAAAATGTGAGGCAAAATCCCCATTTGATTTTCTCTACCAATCATTTCTGAAGTGGGTAAAAAAATCGGGCCATTACACTACAGAAAGTTACACTTGTAAGCACCTGACGAGTGAGGGATCCACCGAGGTTCATCGTTCCGCTGCCCGTCTTGTTGGTTTGGAGCCACAACATGACAGTCGAGGTCAATTTATAGTGGGCGTTGCGCCCGGAGCTCTTCTCCTGGACTTCAACGACGTGGATGGAGTCCCAGCACCCTTTGATCTTCTTGGAGCCGTCGCCGGCTTTCTTGATGAGGATGGCGCCTGGAACCAAGACGAATATAGAGGATTTGATGAGAGGACAGAAGTATTGATATCAGTTATGTAAACATCAAACGTAGTCAGATGTATAGATGTGTATTTGAAGATAACATGTAAAAATTCATGAACCCAGGTGATGGTGATGCGAGATCTCCTGCTTGGTCCGTGTTGTAAGGGAAGGTCTTTCAAAATCGCTCACTTTTAACTCAGCCCGTTGAAATTAGATCTACTGGAATGTGTGCCGTGAGGACCCTAACCTATTAACGCCCAGTGTTGCCGTATGGCAATATTGAGGGCCTTTCTGTTAAGAGGCTGCTGGGCACCTTCCTGAGTCATTCAGAAATCCTTTATCCTGGGGGTCCTTTTCTCCAGATCTGTCTGATAATATTGATGTATAATTCAATTAATTGTCTTTCTCCAGCCATGAAGACAAACAATAGTCCGCCAAGTGGGTGTTGCAAATAGCTTACTGGATCCTTACATAACAGGATGCGTCACCTACAAATTGATTGATTCTTGGCCTGGCTAGAGGTTGTAAGAACTCACAAGTACCCTACCAAATACCGATGTTTTCATCACCGGTTCATTATGATACTTCATGATTTTCTTATGATACTTTATCAAATTCTTTAGTGGTATTTTTGGACTAATTATGCATGTTACAATGAGTTGATGAATTACACTCAATATTGGATGTATTCCTCATCCAATATTCCAAAAGAGTACCTAGCAGATCCGGTGAGACCACGATACAATAAACTAAAAGTTTTTGAAAAATAAAGATCAGTTCTTGTGGCTCACAGCGTTGCGATATGGCAACGTAAACCCATGAAATTCGACCAGGAGATTTTTGTAATTATTTTTCCCGTGTTCTAAAGACTATTTGGAAGCGGAATATCATATCTATTTTCAATACATATAGAAAAAAAAGTTCCAGGCGTTAATAGGTTAAGAAAGCTAGCTCATCAAACAAGACCAGGTATTGTGATGTCGGGATCAGTAGAAAGCAAGGTGGTAAACCATTTCATGACAGACTTACGCAATTCAGTTACCAGGATGGGTTTTGTTGTGGAGTTACTGTTCCGTTCGGGGCAGAATCATAACCATGAATATGATTAAGATTTTTAATCACAGGAATATGTTTCTGTGATTATGAACAAGATTAAAATCGTTTTCATACACTAAAAGTATGAATAAAACCATAATCACGGAGTAGGATTAGGATTTTAATCACAGGAATATGTTTCTGCGATTATGGGTCTGTTCGGAGAGGCAGTCCAGAACCAGTTCGGAACCAAACCGGAACTGAAAAGGGGAGGGGATAGAGGCGAATGGACTCCTCCGAACCGTTCAGGACTGCCTCTCCGAACAAACCATTGGATTAAGATTAAATTCGTATTCACACACTAAGAGTATGAATAAAATCTTAATCACGGAGTATGATTAAGAGTACATTCTTAATCACAGGAATAATAATAGGATTATTATTTTTGATTGCTATTAATCACAATTTTTCCATGTTTAATCACAGAATTCTATGATTAATCACAATTGTCCATGATACTCTTAGTGTGTTAATACTCATGAATATGATTTTGCCCAACTCTGGTTCGGGGTAGCGTTCGTGAGCCTCGGTCTTTTCCCCCCCGAGCTAAAATGTGAACCACAGTCCCAGTCTTGCTTTAATGGGGGGGGGGGGGGGGGTGCGCGTTTTTAAATTTTTAATCGAAAGTAGACCTCATCCTGAGAATTTTGACACCAGCCGTTCTGGGGAGTTGTTGGGGTTGTATGTACATAGATAGAGTTATATAGATAGTGTTCCCCTATGAATTGGAATATGGTCTCAGAAAGTGATACATAAAATGTCCCAATGTGTTGCAGACCCGAATGCAAACGTTTGGGTTTTTATTAGATTTTCGGATTTTACATACTTTGACAAGTAAACCATCAAATTATGAAGGAGGGGGGGGGGGGGTATTTTTTAAAAATCTAAAATCAGAAATTGATTAATTTTTTCAGGGTTTAGGGCCTAGATGTTTTTCATGTTATGATGAGACTGGTCGTCAGAACAAATTTCAATATTAAACAATTTCTGTACTCCTGCTGTAGTCATTTTCTTGGTTGTTGTGGAGAAGGAAGCAGAGGACGTCAATATACTCTTTTCAACATTTATTTGGCTAGCGCTTTCGGGGCAAACTATGGCCCCTTTCTCAAGCCAATGATTGCAGAGTGAACATAGGCTTGAGAAAGGGGCCATAGTTTGCCCCGAAAGCGCTAGCCAAATAAATGCTGAAAAGAGTATATTGACGTCCTCTGCTTCCTTCTCCACAACAACCAAGAAAATTAAACAATTTCGTGAACTCACCGGCAAAGCCGTTAATTTCCAGGTCCCAAAGATAAACGGATGACACGCCACCCTCGAAGTACATCTCTCTGTATTGATCGAAGGCGTTGTTCGCATGGATCTCCAGTTTCCGCAACCTCTCGGAAGGCATCGAGCCATCCTCCAGAGTTGGAGAGTACGTGTTACTCCAGGGAGACCTGGCAATGGAAAAGAGAGGTCGTTTTAGATCATGAATTCTATTTGTTGTGTTGAATAAATAAAAAAAAGAATAATAATTGTATGAATTGTATTGTATTGTTCCAACTTCGTGGAACCGATATGCTGTCATATCGTTCCCACATTATTTTCAATCCTACCTTAAATACAATTCTTCATCAAGAAAGAACACCCTTCAAAATAACTACCTCAAACTTGTATACGTGAAATATAGATGCAATCAAGTCCAATACATAACACTATTGTTTCACAATGGGGATAGTGAATTAAAATTAAAGACCCTGGAGGCAGTTCTGGAAGTTTCTCGCATCTTCACTAGATCGGGCGTGTACATACGGGTTCGGAAGGAACGTAAACTTGAACGAAAATTTTCGAGTTAACTCGTTGTTACTGCAGGGTCTTCAATTGAAACTAAACTGTTTCGTCATGATCAAAAATTGTCGTACTTGAAAAGAAACTAATGACAATGAATTTCTGCAGAACTGAATCCAAGTGTTAGGATAGGTTCTTCTCGGGATAACATTTTTCCGACACACTGCAACAATTCATGCATTTTTTAAACATATTTTCAACATTACTTCACAGCTTCACAAGAGAGCCCCACAAGGAGCTCCTTTTTCTTCGGGTTTTCCCTTACATTTTGCCACTTGAAAAAAAAAATTGAGGCTGAAAAAAATGTTCTCGGGCTTTTACTTTGTAGGGGGAACACCCCAGAGGAGAATGAGACCAAACGCAGCCTCCTAAACCCATTAATATCGAAGGAATGAGCTTTTTCATGGCACTGAGATGAAAATTCACAAAAACCGTTAGTTAATTTTTCGAGATAAGTATGTGCGTTCCTGAATCTGTTTTCCTCCAATGGATTTTCCTTTCTTCTATTTTTTTTATGTTTGTCACCTATTAAGAGTAAGATCGAAAATAGGTACTCAAAGGGGGAGTAAATCATAATTGGGAAACTCTTGTTTTGTTAAGTGATTTCAATTCAGTTTTACAAACGAAACACAATAAACTGCAGAAAAGTTAACGGTGTGAATCTGTTTGATGAAGGCTCAGATGAATCAAAAGTTGGTACAATGTTTGGTTATTCCTTCACCTCAGAGGTTTCATCGCCGGCATCTATGTAGAGAAAACTTCGCCGCCTGAGGTAAATCTCTTTTTAAGGTCGAACAATAGTCCGCCATCATGTGAACTTCCCTTTGTAGGTACCCTTGAACTTCCCTTTGTAGGTACCGTTCTTCCATGGTTGTCATATCTTGGTGGAACCTCTGAGGTGGAAGAATAACCAAACATTGTACCAACTATTGATTCATCTGAGCCTTCATGAAACAGATTTACACCGTTAACTTTTCTGCAGTTTATTGTGTTTTGTAATTTGTGACGTATTCTATAAATTTAATATTGAAACAAGCATTTTAATTTTGTAAACTTACTTTCTGGATGGTCATCGTATAGATCGAGTGCGACAACCAGCGAAGAGGGTCTTTTAAGGAACTTTATGCAACGCACGGGTAACCGACTAGTTATTTATAAATGACAAGCGTGGAGTCTTTGGCATAACGTTACTTCACCTGTAGGAATCTCCGTCTCGGTTATAATCACAGAGGAGGTAGTCCTTTCCGACTTCGTGGTCCCTGGCTATTTTGAGGGGTTGGTCGACTGACGAAAGCAGGTCTTCGCAGAGGCTGGGCACCAAGTCTATCAGATCGCTCAAGTTCTTTTCGATCTCCTGGGGCGGCAGCCGCCTCATCAGGTCGAGGGCACAATCCATCTGTTGGTCAGTCTGTGGAAAAACAAGGAGCAAGCTACAGAAACCAAGTTTAACTAGCTAACTAAAGCAATACAAAACTATTTCAAGTTCATATTCTTGAAAACCTCCTTTACGTTTATGACGATGCCGGATATGGTGATCGGTAGGTCGGATGTCACGATAGGATTTGCATCACAGCATGCATATTCCTTATACCAACGATCTCCTCTTATAACGATATTAATATAACAGTCCTTTGAGCATCTCTAAAAAAGGAATCTGTGGGATGAAACTAGTAAAGTTGCAATCTTCCGAGTACCTACGACTATGGATTGGATGATACACACAAATTCAACAAAGTGTATGGAAACGAGTCATAATTTAGATAATGATGATAAAAATTATTTCAGATTACAGCAGTTGCGATGAAAAAGTGTTTTTCATTCAATCGAATAAATCTATTTCATCAGCTCAGTTATCTGTTGATGGTGGGCAGGGTTTCCCTGACGGTTGACACTCAGCCCATTTAAGTATATTCCTTATACAGGGTGTTACATTTCGTAACATACCGTTGGAAAGTTGCAGGATTGCAATACCTACAAAAAAAATCCAATGTTTTTTTCCGAAGAAAGGAACGTTTGGGAATAGGTAAAAATATCGTTTAAAACTACTGTAAAGTTCAACAAAAAAGTTAAAATTCAAACTCAGTTCCAGATGGGAGTTTCGGAAAAATTGTTGTCATAAACAATATTGAAAATTAGTCGTTCAGACCCTGAAGATAATTGGTTCCGGGAAAATATAATCCATAGCTGCATTACCATTATTGATGATATTCCCCACCTCTTTAAAGTTGTGTTTTTGTGTATTACATTCTTCGTAGCAACACATTTGAGAAAATGTTAACTTGTGGGCTCAACTAAACCTGGAAGACATCTATCCATGTTAGCATAACTTAGGACTTTATTTGGGTCACTCAAGTGACCTAAACGCTGATTGCTCCTAAGATATTTCTTTATATCATGAATCAGGTATACCCGGTAACATTTTTCAAGACAGTGAACCCTGCTGACCGAATTTCAGTTGTACTTTTTTTTTTAAATAAAAAAGACCTTTCAATTCTGCTCATTTCAGTCTGCACTGAATTAAAAATATAACTAAACCAACACGAAACCTTGGACTCCCTTCAGTACCCAATTAACTCCATCAGCTGCCAGGCTGAAACTTCAATCCGTACCTAAAAGAGTGTAAATGTAATTGTTTTATAATTTTGATTATGACGAGAAAATAACAAAACTAATTTTATTATGTAACTACCTAGTTCTAAAACGCTGCAAATCATTGCCTAAAGGTTTATTATTCTCTGCATAGATCACCCTTCTGTATAGATCCCTCCCTACCAACCGTAGGTACCTTCTACCTACTAGGGCATTTTTGGAAATTTCAACCCCAGCCACCAACCAAATGGAAATGAAGGGTTGAAATTTCCAAAAATGCCCTAGTAGGTAGAAGGTACCTACAGTTGGTAGGGAGGGATCTATACAGAAGGGTGATCTATGCAGAGAATAATAAACCTTTGGGCAATGATTTGCAGCGTTTTTTTTTACCTACCAACTTTTTTTTAACCTATTTTGTTTTACCTACCAACTTTTTTAAAACCTATTTCGTTTTACCTAACAACTTTTTTTTAACGTAGCGAACGGTTTGTCCTGCAGACCTCAAGGTGGTCTATAATTTTTTTTTTAAATTCAATACTATTTAAAATTTGTGAAAAACCGATACCTTTATTTCGAGAGTTTTCGAGCTAGGGCACAGTTGAAAATTTCAATCCCCAATTTTCACCCCTTAGAAGTGACTGACATCAAGAAACAGCTTCGCGGCACAACTAGACCCCAAATGGAGCCCATAGGTATACCAAATTTGAACCAAATCGGTCCAGTGTTACTAAGAAAAGTGCCGGGTACGGCGTACGGACGGAAAATTTTTTATTCGATTTTCGGATTCTCGGAATTTTTTTAAAATTCGATTTTCGGAATTTTACCAGTACTTACGTTTAGTACCTTGAAACGTAAATAAAACATTAAATTTTGAGGGGGGTGAAATTTTTTTTCTTGCTCGATTCCGAAGGCTTATTATCAAAAATAATAAACCAAAATAGTAACCTAAATTTTATCTAATTTATTACTTAAAAAGTTGAATAATATTTTACCTGGTTCATTTGTTCCATCAAGTCAACAAAAACGCTTGTGGAAATTTTGATTTTGGAGAACTTTTTTTAACCTTGAAAAACGCTGCAAATCATTGCTCAAAGGTTTATTATTTTATGTATAGATCATCCTTCTGTATAGATCACTGGTTCTCCATCAATAGCACCTACCACCATCTGTATTCTCCCTTGACCTTCCCTCTCAAATTTCAGCTTCCTGCGTTCAATAGGATTGAAAATGGCTTCGGAGCTCACTCAGCTGATCAGTGATCAGAAGAGTGAAGAAGATCTCCTCGAATGCTGGAGACGCCTGGAAGAGCACTTCCATTCAATAGGATTGAAAATGGCTTTCGAGCTCACTCAGCTGATCAGTGATGTGAGGAGTGAAGAAGATCTCCTCGAATGCTGGAGACGCCTGGAAGAGCACCTCCATTCAATAGGATTGAAAATGGCTTCGGAGCTCACTCAGCTGATCAGTGATCTGATCAGTGAGCAATGATTTGCAGCGTTTTTTACCTACAAACATTGTTTTACCTACCAATTTTTTTTTACCTACCAACTATTGGTAGGTACTACCTACCACACTATAATGGCTTCACACCTTCACAATCAAGTTTATTAGAAAGAACTAAACGCTTCACACTCGATTCGAAAAATAGAAAGCTTGATATGGAAATTTGATTACTGGTTACGCAGAAGGCAAAACTGAATACAACTCGAAGAAATGAACAGCGATCGCATTTTAGTCAGATAAAATTTGAACGGCGATTAGACCTCTTTTGCGATTCACACTCATGATTCTGTTTTATCGAAGGAAAACCTTCAAATACTCGTAGGGACCGAACGGTTTGTCTTACAGTGCTCCGGGTGGTCTCAAAAATTTTTAAAAATTCTGTACTATTTAAAATTGGTGAAAAAACAATACCTTTATTTCGAGAGTTTTCGAGCTAGGGCACTCTTGAAAATTTCAACCCTTAATTTTCACCCCTTAGAAGTGACCTACATCAACCAAAAGCTTCGCGGCACAACTAGACCCCAAATGGAGCCCATATACCAAATTTGAACCAAATCGGTCCAGTGTTGCTAAGAAAAGTGCCGCGTACGGCGGACGGCGTACGGCGGACGGCGTACGGCGGACGGCGTACGGCGGACGGACGGAAATTTTTTTATTCGATTTTCGGATTCTACGTACCTTGAAACGTAAAACATCAAATTTTGAGGGGGGGTTAAAATTTTTTTTTTCTTGCTCGATTCCAAAGGCTTATTATTGAAAATAATAAACCAAAATTAAAACAATGTTTCCGCTACCTCAGTAGACTCGGAAACCATAATTACTAATCAACCGAAGAACCGATATAAACAAACTCTTCGAGCAACATAGTACGTCCACAAAAATTTTCAATTAGGTAAGTAGGTACCTACCTAGGTAGCCAATAACCCCATATTACCTGTTTTCAAGTAATAATGAACTGGTGCTTGTCTCCAGTTACGATACTAACAAAACGTAGTACTTTTCTTTACAGTACCCTCCACCAGAGATCCCCCACGTGAAAAATAATCAAGAATAATGACGTGTTGATAGTAATCACTAGAGCTCGGAATTTGCATATGTTTTATTATGCGGTATATCTTTGTATTTGAACGTTTTGAAGGTTTCTGAAGGGTATGCGGTGGTTTAAATTGAAATTGAAATTGCATATTTTTGCATATTTCGGTCATTTTGGGGATTTTGCAATTTTTGATCATTTTGTGCATATTTTACCAGTTTTTTGCGTATTCTGGATTTTTTTTTCAAAGTCAGTGCTGGACTTTGACAATTCGAAATCGAATGTGCTGCTCTGCCGTAGGTGCTGTTTCGACCTGCTCGAAAAAAGCTCCCACTGGCATGGAACAACTGGAAAAGCCGTCAAGGATAAACTGGAGGGGGTCCGATCGAAAAATCCAGGGTGGTCTTCAGTGGTTCAAATCGCGAAAATTCTCAAAGGAGAAGACAGCTCATGGGACTCTCCCTACTCTCCAAAAGACATTTCCACTTTTAAATTTTTGCCTATTGTATCTTGCAATGTAGAGAGATCGTTTTCTGCATTGAAAGAAATTTTAAGTGACAGGAGACACTGTTTTACACCTGATAATTTGGAAAGTGACCTACATCAACCAAAATCTTCGGGGCCTAACTAAACCCCAAATGGAGCCTACATACCAAATTTCATCAAAATCGGTCAATGCTAAGTGGCAAAAGTGCCGCGTACGGCGGACGGACGGCCAAATTTTTATTCGATTTTTGGATTCTACGTACCTTGAAACGTAAACCATCAAATTTTCAGGGGGTGTTAAATTTTTTTTTCTTGGACGATTCCAAAGGTTCATTATTGAAAATAATAAACCAAAATGTATAACTGATTTTTTGAATTGCTTAATTACTTTACCTGATGCTTCACAATTTTTTTCTAGGAGAAAAAAGGACTAAAAAAATGTAATAATATGGAACATCCTTTCTTAAAATACTGAAATTCCAAAGTCGTATGCAGTTTTAAGGGCAAATGCATATTTTGCATATTTTTCCAGTTTCCGGTGCACATTTTCGGGAAATTTTTGTGCATATTTTCCGAGCTCTAGTAATCACATAAGTATGTATGGCACAGGGAACCTTAGAGAACATAGACACCAAGGAACAAAACACATACAAGGTAAGTACATTACCTGACATATGCCACTAAAGTCATTGAAATTAAGTACGGTTCATAGAACCAAAAAAGTAAGGACCTAAGTACCCCATGGAAAAAAGGAAGAACATAGTAATAGTGGTGCAGGCTACCAAGGTAATTATTAATTGTACTTACTTGGGTACATAAATTGCTCAGACCACATTAGCTCATTTGACCGAAGGTTTTATGATGAAGTGTGGGCAAACATTGACCTAAATGACCACACAAATGTGTAGGAAATCAAGTTATGAATGAGATTATCATTGAGTTTTAGTAGCAGTATACTTGCGTAAATCCTGCATAGGATTCTTGACCACAACTTTTACGTTGTATCTAGTAGGTACTTACCAGTTAACCCATGACTCATAATTTTGGGTGTTTCTCTAGGCATAAATTCAGCCCTGATCACTCAAACAGCAACGACCGAGCTTAATTGTGAATTGATGAACACCCAAACGAGGAGGCGCACTTCAAAAATGACTCAACCTCTCTAAATACGGGAAGAATTCACTTCCATTATGAAAATAAAAGTTGAAATCCGAACTCACCATGATTCTGAGGTCGTCGATTTCACCACCAAACGTGTGCGAATCGGCTGATCAATTTTACCGCTGTACAGCGCGATGTACTGGAAGGGACTTGCGACACTAATTCACTGATTTGCACTGAATACGAAGAGAAATTTCTACAATCACCGCCACCGAATCTACCTTCAAGAGTTTAGTCACTCGAGGAAAAATGCAAATTTGGCCTTGAATCGCACATCGCACTGCCCACGACAGTGTTGCACTGGATTATGTGTCACCCAGTGTAGCCATGAGAGTCGGTAGTTTTTGTTGCTCTACTCAAGGGTTTCAAAGTTCTATAATCTATTATTAATTAATTATTAAATGATTTTTTTTATTAATCGTTGAGAACTTGAATCTCGAATCCTCAAGACTATTCAATCATGGAAGATAAAAATAATCTTAAAGGACACTATTTATGGGTGAGACATGGAGGAAGATCATGGATCATGGATGGGTTCTTTTTTAAGAAATGAAATTGAATCATTAACCATTATTTTAATTTTTTATTGTTGAAAAATAAGTGGAAAATGTGCATATTCTGCGAAAGCTGATAACGTGTTAGCCAAAAATGATTTCAAACTGTTAATTAAATGGAGCGGGAAAGGTGCGTCTTTCTGTGTGACGTCACGTAATCGATACGCCTCCAACGTTGGCAGAACTTGTAAAACGTGGTGGACGACTCACGCATGCGCAGTTGGTAGATTTCGCCTTGTTCACGGAGGTCCAGCCGATCTTAGGTCCTATCCGCCACATGTGAGTAGTTATTTTCCAATTTTTCCTGAAATTTTTCGTTTGGTTTGTTCAGTTATTTTGTAATTTAATGCTAGATAAAACGGTTTAGGGAGTGATGACAGTGAAATTGAACTCGCAGCTCGTTGAAGATCTTCGTCGACGCGAATTCAACCGGTGCCCCTAAGCTGGGGTTTATTGACACTGCAATCCTATTCGCGCCATGTTGTTTCTCGAAATTTCCCTTTATTTCGCACCAAATTCGTCCGAAAATTCAATTTTTCTTCCGATGAACTCTCACATTTCGCTCCGACGTGCCCCGAGAATGGACTGAGAGTCTCTGTTTCAATACGGAAGCCAGAGAAAGATCTCAAATGCCCTAGGGGAGAAACGTGGTCGTTCCCCCCGCTACCCCTTCGGCGAACCTCTCAAATTTTATTCATCCTGCACTCGATATTCCTTCTTCAATCATTCCCCCTATCAGTCAGTCGAAATTCTCGTTAATCAGAAACCTCGAGTTATTACCTGTTTTCTTTTGTTCCCTCGAATCATTAGTCTTCACCCCTTTCCCTTGAATCTCTCTCCCAATATTCCCTTGTCCTTTTTCCATCTGACGGCTCTTCTACCCCTTGCATCTGCAATCTGAGTTACGTTCAGTATCCAATACACCCTAAAATCAAGTTTGGTCTATCATGAATCGTGTAACTTCTTCGTTTTTGAAAGCTTATTACATTCCTATACCTAATCGAGAGTTTCTCAGAATCGTGCACACGTCACTCCCTAGACCTATATTCGTTTCATGCTAACTCATGTGCGTACCTTCTCGTATAGGTAGAGTTGCAGTCATTCCAGTACATGTAGATAGGCACGTAATTTCCACATTAGAAATGTTTAAATACTGATGTCTGTCTGTTGCACTTATGTTACTGTTGGATTGACGAACAAGATCGGTAAGGGGAGAACCTGAAGGGCTAGACCAGTCCACTTTGCATGGTTCCTTGATCTTTTTGAAGCCCTTCTACATTCCTGGTCTCTTTTTGAAGCGCGTCTTGTCTTTGACCAATGCATTATTTGTTTGCAATTGTTTATCAACATTCAAATTAGTACGTTGGCGTCATTGAAGTGCTATTCTAGGGGATGTCTCTTTAGAAGTTGTTGAAAGAACTAAATTCTTGATTCAACCATTTTGAAGAGACCTGGTGGTACTCCTATTGCATTTTCAATCTCCTTCCTCTTGAACACGTGTCGAGTTGGTAATTGAGATGAGAAAGTCTGTTGTCAAAGTAGAAATGAAGTAGGTCCTAAAACAAATACCTACTTCGTGCAGTAAGAATAGAAATACCTTAGTGATCAAGTTCGCACTGGGACTGTAGCCAGCCCTGCTGATGTGTCGAACCAGATGGTCTCACCCAATCATCCCATATTTCATACTGCCAACTATGGTAGAGATGTCCATCTCTAAACATTCACATTGTCGAACAAATCTATCACGATTGAAACCCCTAACTGCTTCCCGCCTAGCAAAAAACTTGATGGTTCGAAATGCTTCATCATGTCTGTCGTAATTTCTCATTCTCTTGATTTTTTCGCTGCTTTTTGTATGTTCTGATTAGATACCTGCTTCACGTTTCAAAAGACATGAGCTAAAGGGCGTTCTTTTCTTCATTCGTGGTTCTTCCATCGTAATGTGGAGAATCCTTGTGTCTACACGGTCGTGTCCAAAACTGTCGAATGAACTGAGCTTTACAATAATATCACATTATCGGGTAATAACAAGAATATTCCGTACCCGATTTTACGAGTGTTAGGTATATCCGATTCATTTGTGTTGGTTCAAGTCTCAAGCTGTCGTGTGTCCCCAATACGGGCTCCAACCTCCTACTCCCGTACTCAATGCTTCTCTCATGTAGGTACTTTGTGTAGTACCTATGTATGTATTTTTGTACTCATAATGTGTGTACCTCCATACGTTTGCATTGTGTAGTTCATGAGTTTGAGTCATCTGTCTATCTCGATACGTATATTGTTTATAATATCTACCACTGTGACTGCGTAAGCATGTAGATATTATTGTGCTCTAAAGATACCCCTTAAGGTTTCCGTACCTTGGTACGTGTGTATTACTTTTAGAAGCATGCAGAATACCTTCTTTGTGTAGACTCCGTACAGTATTGTAGGGAGATACTGAGATCATGTTGGAGCTACATATTATAAAGTATACGATTCACCCAGATTCTTCCTTTCTTTCACAGTGATTCTTCTGAAATATTCTCTCCATCTTCTTCAACCCTCCTCAAGTGTTTCCCTCTCAGTGTATCTGATCACCCCTCCCCAATATCCTCTTAAATTATATATATGATGTGTAGCAAGACCTTCAGATGGTGGGGACCTTCTAAATTGAAATTTAGTTTTGAACAATCCCTATTCCACCAACAACTTTTGTTGTTAGTATTGCTCTCTTTCAGTTTATCCTAACGTAGACTATTTCAACTATTTCTTAATGAGGAATTTCACCGAATTCTGTTTGCATTTTTCCTGAATAGTTAATGGTGTGGGATAGATGAAAATCGGGCTGATTTCGGAAAATAAGTTTGTAATTTTTGATAATCAAAATTTTTGATTTCAAAAATAACGGGGAAAACGGATGTGAAGCGGGAATGCTCGCTGATTGGGCTGTTCGGATCGCCGTCTCCTCCCAGTGTTGCCCATTGGGACGACGAAATCGTGTTTTCTGAGAGAAAAGTTATCAAACAAAAACAGGGGAAACCTGATTTTCCCCATCTTGCTTTTTCTATTTTTTTCTTCAGTTTTTCGATTTCGAACTTTACTGTTTCGTGAAATTTTGCACCTGGGGACTATGGATTTCTTGATCTCAGCGCTTCAAGCGGCCATAAATGAACTATTCCAGGATGACGTCATTTTCCCGGTTTTTTTAAACATTCGTATTTTCTACACTGTTTTGTTTATTCGTAAATTAGGAAGTTCGGGCTGAAAGTTTGCCTGAGGGGGTTTTTCGGGGTGCTGAATCCGATTTTGGGGTCAAAAATAGGAAATTCCGACATGGTGAAATTCCTCATTAAAGAACAATTTACTGCAGTGTCACGTTAGAAAATGAGTTTTTAATTGTATACTTTTTGGTAACCAAATTACCACCTGAAATAATAGAAATAATAATAATGGTGGGTACCTACATTACTCCCCCTCTAGTACGTTTGGTACGTCATTAAATCTGTTGAACTGGACAAAAAAAAATCAAGGGTTAAAATAAAAGACGCGTTCCAAATAACGTGAGGGAAACTAGCGGTTCTTCCGCTCTTTGTGGTCTTCTGTTTTCCTGTTTCTTTTTCCTCCTGTCTTGGTTGAAGTTCTGGAACTGGCTGTTGTTCTTGAGTGTGTTGTCGTTGTGAGTTCGTGAGTTGGGATGAGTTGTTCTTGTTCTGCGATGAAGTATGCTGGTTTTAATCTGTCAATTGAAATTGTTGTTGTTCTGTTCTTCATCAGCCGAGGAACATGAAAATCATCTCAGACAGGTTCTAGAGAGACTGAATAACCATGGTCTAAGAATTAATGTCTCAAAATCAATATTTGGAGTAAACTCTTTGGAATTTCTCGGATATCTAGTCACACCAGAAGGCTCAAATATGGTGAAGGTTATGTAAAGGCTATAAATAAGGCTCAATTTATGCAAATTGGTCAATTTAAACCCATTTTCTAGGCCGACCTATATCTGTTCGTCCTATGATCTAATAACGTATAATCAGACAATTATTGTTTGAGATTCTCTCGTCTTTGGCAGTCCTTGTTGACCCTTTTGCTGCCAAAAATAAAATTTTGACTTTCCTCAACGAAGCATGAGACAACATCTTTGACGTCAGACGACATCAATGGTACATACGAGGTCTGATCGAAAAGGTTCAGGTTTTTTTTTTTAACTTTCATTCGAGTGTATCCCCTCCAAAGTCTCCCCTTGGCTAAGCAAACTTTTGTGTGTTTCCTTTGGTCCCCGCACCTGGACTAATCTTCTGGGGTGCTGTTCTACCTCTTCTATGATCTGAAATCGTTGTCGTTTCATCGGAAATTTAAATTTGGGGTGTGGCTAGAAGTCACTATGAGCCAAGACAGGACAGTAATGGGCTGGTGGACGGTTGTCATCGCATTTTTGGCGAGAAAGCCGCGAATGAGGGGCACGGTTTGACGTGGTGGAAAAACTAACCACCTGTCGACCCCAATCATTGTGTTCAAATTAGGTATTTCAGTCAATTTAAAAGAAGAAATTTTCAAAAGAGTATGGCTCAGGAATAACGGTAATCGGGTCTGTTCGCCGAGAAAATGTTTTTAAAAAATCAGAGAAGCTAAGGAAAGTTGAAGATTTGAATGGCGTGACGTAGCTAGCCAACTGTCTTTGAAAAAAGTATCCATGCACAAAGAAGAGATGAAACCCTTGGAGGACCTCTTGGATATTACAAAATACTATTCACACGCGCGCACGGCGTAGTGTGTGTGCATTTATGGCGGCCTTTTTTTCAAACGTGTGATCTCTTTAATTAATTTTTCTACCACATGTTATAATAGTATCATTGGGCTTACAGTTGGAGTATATTGGTTTTCAAGAGTGCTGAATCCAAATTTGAGGTAAAAAACCTGAATGTCCGACCCACCGAAATACCCCATTCTATTCTTCTACCGTCGCGTTTCTGCTTTGGTATGCTTTCTACCTACCGGGTTCAGTTTTTGTATTAGTTTATATGTTTTTGTATGAAGTAATGAACTCTGTTTCGTTAAGTGTTGTACTCGCTGAATCGTTACAAAAACACTCACCTTATTGCTGTGTGGTCCTCATGTACCTATTGTTCTCTTACATATCCAAAAAGAAGTTGGGGGCTTCTGTTCGATACATTTTCCAACACAAATGATCACTGAAAGTGGGGAACGGTGGGTGGTGGTGGGACTGAAAGTGTCCCCGCATTTTCTTCGAAATCTAATCTTGGCCTCCAACCACGACCTCTCAACCTCCCGAGTATGGGCCCCAGTGGCAAGATTAACGTACATCTCTTGGTAGTTTACGGTCTTGCGGAAACCTTTTCCGACCAGTAACTCGTGACATACTCGTACCATTTCTCAAGGAATAACGTGATATAGAAATCTCTAAAAGTCAGCCATCGCACTACACAAAAACAAATCCAGATCCAAGATTTAGAACGCTGCCCGGGGAAGGGTAGAACGCATACCGAAACAGCAACTCGACCACGCAATGCACCTTTTGATACCTTCTTCCTTTCACAATCTCTTCTCACCTTGGTAAAACTCTTCTAGCACTACCCAAATGAGATGTGACGCTCCTCTTCCACCTCACGAATCGTCAAACGACGATTGGAAGGCACAAGGGCGTTCACTTCAGCCACTTGAATCTTCAGCTGAGGTTGAGGACCTCCAGAACGAGGGTCATCTTGAATCTTATGTTCTGCCTCTTTTGAACCACTCATGGCACCATGAACGACTGATCACGTCATCTCCATAAACTCTCTGAAGCATTTTGAAAGTTTTTGTAAACGATTAGTCGAATTTCATACAAACACGCTGCTCCTCTTTTGTGTTCATCACCACAAAAAACGAGGCTTCACAAGAACAACTATAAGAACCCCTGTATAAGTTCTGGAACTTTTCGATCTGATCTAATCAAACTATGCTGTTCAGTTCGAAAACCACCTTCCATAAATCCGCAATCCCAACCATTCCGATCTGTTTCGTAAAATTTCAAGGGTGATGAACTGGTGTTGTACGTAAAGGAGTTGATTCTACAATCTCTAATTGTTTTGTTTCAGCGCCTTCTCGACGATAAATAGTTTAACCCCCGAAAATGGCAGATATTGAAGACACCCACTTTGACACCGGCGATGCAGGTGCGTCGGTCACCTACCCCATGCAGTGCTCGGCTCTCCGTAAAAACGGATTCGTCATGTTGAAGGTGAGTACATTTTAAGTGAAATTCTGATCTTTATATAGTACGTGACGTCTACCAGATCCTCGTTCATAAGTTCTCCTTCGTGATTAGTGACGATTCGATGTACCTTTCGGTGCGATATTTAACACAGAAATGACATCGGAAGACAGTATCGATATCGATAGAATATCGGAAGAAAACTATCGATATGACTAATATCGATAGAATATCGAAACAAAAATATTGATGTGACATTGTCATTGAATTTTTTCTATCAATATCAGTGGTATCGATAGAATATTGAAAGAAAATTACTGATTTCACTAATATCAAATATGTTTTTCGTCTTTTTTTGTCGATATCAGTAATGACCATAAATTATCGAAAGAAGAATATTGATTTCACTGATATCGAATATGTTTTTGCATCGTTTGTTATCGATTAGGAGAAATTGATAAATTACAGTGGGAAGGAATGTACCCAGCACAACCGATAATTTTTTTCTTTATCACCGATAAAGAAAAAATGTTTTCCTAGAATCGTCACTATTCGTGATCTGCAGTTGTAGATCCTAGGGAGACACTCACGTTTTGAACAAAGATCTTCAATGAAGTGATCACTCAACTTGCTTGAAACCTCATTGGATAGGTTCTTATGCAGAAGTTAATGCGAACTTGAACAATTTTCATGAGCTCGGAATGAACTCTTACTACTACGACTTGCGAATGGGGTACCTCAAGTGTGCTCTTTTCCTTTCAACGACTGATTGAATGTTCGAAAATGACTCTTGAAGGATCCCTAGGAGCAGCTAGTGACGACTCCATTTGTGTTATTCGAGTATTTTAACACATTCAATGCGGATGTCTTCATATGATACAAAGCGAACTCCCCCGCGTGCGGGCGTCTTCTTCTTCTTGTATTATATGATGCACAGCTGCCAGTAGAGTGCTCTTCACTAAAAACGCTCGCATATCGTCATGAATGGCTCTAGAAAGATGGGAGTTGTCTTGTTCGCTTCATTAGATCACCAGGAACCCACCAGAGTTCGCCGTTTTCACCTATCGAGTCAGGAACAACCACAATCTCAGTTGAAAGTGTGATAAGGGATCCAGACCATCTGCACGCCCAACTCCGCTTCTGTGGCGATTTTCTTGTGAGTTAAGATCACTAATTATATATTCCTAATGTATTTATTTGATTATAATGTGATATTTTGAGTTTTCATTCGTTTTTTAGACATGTATCATATGAAGACGCCCGCAAGCGGGGAAGATCCGAGGTATTCAAGCCAGAAATTACTGTGTATTGCTGGCTTAGCATACCTCCGGCCATCCCCGCTTGCAGACGTCTTCGTATGATACATGTCTAAAAAACGAATGAAAACTCAAAATTTCACATTATAATCAATATAAATACATTAGGAATATATAATTAGTGCTCTTATGAAATATCTCGCCAAACACACGTTCCCGCCACAGCGCTTGGCGGCGTTTCCGGATACGCGTTGAATGTTTTAATATAAATTCTAAATGCAGTTAGGTAGGTGGAAACGCTATCTACTCCATGCTTGCTTATTCCATCTCCAAAACAAATGAATGCACAAGAAACAAAGCTAATTAGAATCTCACTGCGAGGTTCATCTGTTGATATACTTACCAGAAATGTTTTTAAAATTCTAGATATTTAAAGGTCTCTTTAAGGCTCTTAATGTAAATATTTTGGTTTGGGAGTTCAATTATCAGTCGTCAAAATATCTTCTCTTCGGATATCCTCATCGGATACTCGTATTCGACTTACGAGTATATACTCGTATGTCGAAAAACGTGAAGGAGCTTTAAGCTATTTCCTCTCCTCTCTTTGCGTTATTAAATCGAAGAAACGGTTTATGCTGTTGTATTTTGCGTCGAATGAGATCAACTCCAGCTCATTATTACTGTTTATTTTGATTTTTAAATAATTTTGGTATATTATTTTCAATAATGGACCTTTAGAGTCGAGCATATTAAACAAATTGATAACCCCCTATAAATGATGTTTTACGTTCAAAGTACGTAGAGCATAAACTTGTTTTAGTTGCCGAGAACTGATTTTGAGAATTGCATTTTTAGAATCGAATGCGACCAGCTGTGTAGAACCAACCGTTCGTTCCCTAAAGGACTTGCTTTAGGGGCGAATGATATAGCAGAAATGAGTGT
The DNA here is from genome assembly GCA_009739505.2 of Apolygus lucorum. Lineage (NCBI taxonomy): Eukaryota > Metazoa > Arthropoda > Insecta > Hemiptera > Miridae > Apolygus > Apolygus lucorum. The sequence continues at coordinate 59,056,268 of CM019179.2, forward strand.
GGGCCGCAAATGGATGTTCACAACAGGAAATGGGCCGAATCAACGTAAACATTTCAGCTGATCGAATACGGTCTTTTTTGTTGCTTCGAATAGTTTCATGTCACTCAGTTGATCTTCCTGAGCAACCGAGAATCAAATTTCGTTATGAAGATATCCACAAGACTCGGATGACGATGTTTTGCTGGTCGGTATTTGCTTGTACAGTACAAACTTGAATGTTTACCTGGCGCAGTAATACGGTTGGTTGGTAATATTAATAGAAAAGTTTTATTCTTTGCATACAATAGAATAATAAACCTCTGTTCAATAATTTGCTGCTAGAGACTTGAATTTTGCTCACTAGGTTCAACACTATTGAACTCTTGACATCAGTTTTATTTGTGTTCATCTAAACTTTTACTTACACAATTCGGTTATGTTCCGTCGAAGCATCTCTTTTATGTGTCCCTATCACCAGTGCGATCAAAATTTATCAAGGATCCTTGAAACCGATATTTATGCAGTAGAGTAAAGGCACCAGTTATTGACTTGGACCAGTGATTGACTTTTCAACTTAGTTTTGGAATGTTACGGCCTCAAGTACTTTCCCACTTTGGATTGAACACAGAACATTCTAGTGGCGTTATGACGAACTAGGAGCGTGCTGAGCGCTTTCTAGGATTTACAGGGTACTTTTCTGTTGGTACTGTCAACCGGGGCGATATGGATCATTTTTTGCAGTTTTTATTGAAAAATTAGCCCCAACTGTTTTTAGAGCGAGCTGGCTTTCCGAATATAGATTCTCTGAGATGTCAAGAAGACGGTCCCATGTCAATTTTTGTGATTTGCACCTTTTTTCACTTTAATTTTTTTAATGAAACATTATCCATATCACACCGTTAGTCGGGGTGATATGGATCAAAGCCAAAAACCGATGTAAAATTCACTCCAATCCAGTAACGAGGTGAAATGAATCACTAAAATTATTTTAAAAAATAGAAGATCGAATAAATGAAAGGTTAAAAAAAGAAAAATGCTTTGAAATTAGGAAATTGACGGTGCATTCAGGCTTCACTCCATCGAAGCCTGAATGCACCGTCAATTTCCTCATTTCAAAACCCTTTTCTTTTTTTTAACCTTTCATTTTCTTTTTTGACTGTTCTTCAGTTCAGTAAAATAATCGTTGACAGTGTCCCAAGTAATAAGTGCTCGTGCTCTTTTGAGATGCCCAATGATCTGGTAATTTCGAGGCATTTTCTCCCGATCCACTCCACCCCTCAAAAACTCCAAAATTCACAAAATCAATCACTGACAAGGGGGGTTTTAAATTGAAACAAAACACAAAATCGATCTCTTTTCATGAGAAGTTGTTGATATGATAAAAAATACGCAGATCAAGTTTTCTGGTCATAGGTTGGCTACACAGATGAATGTAAACAAACAACACAAAAGTGCGGCGTTTCTATGGATCTGATAATCTTCATGGATGACCTTCTAACATCCTTGAATCGACTGAATCATGGATGAAGGTGGTGAAGCAAAATGCCTAGTTCAATATTCTGCTACCAGATCACATAAAACGTCACCAGGTAGCGCTGCAATCGCTAAAAGCATTGCTGCCTCCAAAGTATCCATATCACCCCGGCTGATTCATATCACCCCGGTTGACGGTACCATGTGACCGGCAGTCAGACGGGTGATGATTTGGGGCTAAGGATGTCAGTCACATATTTTTCACTGTTCACATACCGGAAGTCACTATTCTCTGTCCTTAACCCTTAATAACCTGAAGTATCTTTTGGGATGTCCAATTTTTACCTGATACAGTTTATCGACTTTTAAGCCAAAACTTATAGCCACTGGCTATTTTGATACTCGAAGAAGAAACAAAATAATTCTCGAGTTGACAGAATGAAATAGGGCCTTCGGGGTACCTTCTACCCTCATTAATTTCTTATTTTGTGAGGTATTAGTTGGATTTCCTCGTCATAGATGGCGCCACTGTATAAGGCAGCACAAATCCCTCTATGAAGTGAACCTTTCTCACCTTATTCCTTGGTTATATCTTTATGAGAAATAACTGACACCAACATCCCACCAAAGGATATTTCCAAGTTTCCTTCTACTTCAACAAAATTGGGTTTATAGACAGGTAGCGCTAGTGTGGCCCTAGGAAAGATCATTCTTGAGCTGATACTGTATAGGGCCTTCAAGGAACCTTCTGCTCAAATGTTTTATAGATTTATCAAAATACATCTAACATTAATTTTCAAAAGTCCGAAAGAAAAAACCCATTTTTTGAACAAGTGGTAAATTGAGGGTTAAAGCATGTTGTAGTGTCAGTTTTTCAGTAATAAGTAAATTACATCGAGTGAAACAGTTCTATCGCTTACCAACTGGTTAAGCTGATCTATACTCTTGCCTTTATTTAAAGAGCTCTGGGATTTTCGAAGGCCCCGAAGGTTCGGCATCGCTGCAAGAATCCGAGCCCCAGCGGAAGGTCGAGGTATACCTGCGCGACCCCTCCGCCCGTGAACCCCCCAACAGTTTACCCTCTTCTGCAAATGCACACTTGATTCACAAATTATTTCGATCATCCCATCACCAAAATCGTGATCAGCGAGAAAAATTGAACATATCGAGTATAAACTCGAGGCAGGTACGATTAAAACTCAGCAGCCCTCTCCCGGCCAATCCACCCAAACGAATTACGCCCTCTTCGCCGAATTACAGGAAATTTGGACTCATTTTCATCAGAATAATTAGTACGTTACGAATTTAAATTACAAAAAATGTTCACCGAACGATAAATAATTAAATTGTATGTTGATAGAAGAGGAAGAAGGAAGAGGGATGATGGGTTTTGACCGCGAAGGGTTGTGAGTTGAGACCCCAAGGTGAGCACCTTGCAACGTTGCCACCTCTTGGCAGGGAAGGGGTTTTGGAACCCGCGGTCCAGAGCTCTTTAAATAAAGGCAAGAGTATAATGCTTGTCCAATGGAACGTCCCCTAAAATGCATGCATTACTAAACAATATGTTTCTCGTAGATTTCAATCCTGACATCAATTTTCCGCAAGTTACGTATTAATGGAGAAACGAGCATGGTCAATTAATCATCTTCCATAGTGAGGGTTTGCCAATTCTGTTAATGTTCGGTTCAATTAGGTTTTTTAAAATTATGTCTCCCCTTTTGTTCGCAAATCAAAATTCTAACAAATAGTTTTTGTTCAATAATTTTTGAAAGGGTTTGAAGACCCAGGCCAGTCTTCTACCGACAAGGAAGTTTAGTCAAATACTAGTCCCAACAGGTGCCAATCACTAGTTCTCATTGGTTCAAGTTTTCGGTCAGTCATCAGTGGGACCAGTGTTTGGCTCGGAGAGTCTTTCTGCTTTTACGTGTGCCGATTATTGGTTCAGCGCCCTGTCAATTACTCGAGAAATCCAATAAATAGGTTATCAATTACTGGCGATTTTCAAAAATCAGCTGTCAAACACTGATGCAGAAACCCAAGTTAGGAAAATACAATTATTAGCCTAAATATTGTTGTTTTGTGCAGATTTCAAGGTTTTGGTGAAGTAGGTAGTGAGATCTCAGACAATCCAGAAAAATCAAGAAATTCAGCAATGAAGGGAAAAGAAAGCCTTCAAAGTCATAATTTTCCTCGAGGTGTCAATCACTGGTACCTTTGCCCTAGGTAGAATGACAAAAAGTTAGTTCCAAGTTTCCGAGAATTAGGCGTTCACCTTCTGATGATGGTTTTTCCTTAATTTTTGTTCATTGAAACCACTGCCAAGCCAAATTAATGTAATCCGTGGATCTGTTCTAACTTTGCCATTACTTTCCCTCCAGGCTCGACCCTGCAAGATTGTGGAGATGTCAACTTCTAAGACTGGGAAGCACGGCCACGCTAAAGTTCACTTGGTCGGCCTCGATATTTTCAGCGGTAAGAAATATGAAGATATCTGTCCATCTACTCACAACATGGACGTCCCCTTCGTCAAACGCGAGGATTATCAGGTGATTATACCCAACATTTTTACTTGGTGTTCCTGTTCCTGTAGTCCAATAATTAGCACACAAAAGAAAAACAAAAATTTTTGAAAAGTGGTTTATTTCACAATGGGGAATTTGCCTCACATTTTTTTTTTTTTTTTTTCGAATGAGGGTTTATTTTTATGGGATAAAACCATAGTGAGCTGCTCGAAAACGCATCCAAAAAATTTAGAGAATTTAAGGAAGATGGAAATTTTAAATGTGGTGGCAATGTGTAAGAGGCAGCCATGTTTGAAACGTGACGGATATTCCACCAATCTGACTTCAAAGGAGGTTCTGTGGCGCTTACCACAGAAGCGGAACATACGCGAACGTTCACCTTCCGAGTAGTGCGCACAAGAGTGCGCCACGAACTGGCAGGAAGAACACAGACACCAAATTGACCAAAGAAACAGTATTACTCACTTTTTTACAATACGAATCTATCTACTAGTTTATCAAGCATTATTATTCTTCATCTTCTCTTATTTAGTTTCAAGATTTGAATCACATTATTCGAGTAGCCATTTCACTGGATCGTTTTGTGTGGCGTGCTAGAACTCTGTCTGTTGTTGCTTTCGCGTCGTTTTTTTTCTTTTTTTTTTCGTATGACGTCAACAATACTCCCCGATTTTCGCGGTGTTTTGTAACAGAGGTTCACTTGTTTAGTCATTTTCTCCTACGGTAATTTTTTTCCGTTGGTTATTCCTAGTGTTAAACGTTATTCTAGGGCCCTATAATAGGATTTGCCTTGAAATTCCAGAATCTAAAATTGAGGCAAATTCCCCATTATAGTCTCATTTTAGCTCGGTACACGTGACCCAGCGAATCTCCAACATCTTTAATTTGAACGACGACCCTACTTGGCAAAGCCCAGGTCGTTTCGCTCTCTTCAGTTTCTATTACTAGGTTGTCTACAGGGGGGTGTCCCGTAAGTTACCCACCAAACTTCGGGAGTAGTTTCTACAAGTAATTTGCAACAAAAAATGCCTCTGGGAGTCATCTTTAACCCCTTTAAGGGGGGTTATGAGTCAAAATCGAAAAATTTTCTAATTTTTCGTTTTTATTTTTATAAAATTCTGCAGGTTTCTCTAGACAAATTGGTATATAAAAATGTTAAATTTGAGCAGTGGAAAGCAGAGATATGAGTTTTCAAAGATTGAGGAGCTAAACGCTGTTTCCGGGGGATAGCTGTTTCCCGCTCCAGGTTCATAGTTTCTATATTTCTGTAACTACCTACCGTTCTTTCGCTGTTCATAGTTCTGATTGATACCTACTATGAAAGCATGGTTCCAGCACTGGTTCCCATGCCACCAAATAGTACAAAAATAGCATAGCACTAGACTAATGAAGAAATGAAGTGAGCCAATAGTGTATAACCATTATTCTTATCAGTACCTACTACGTGATATGAAATAACCTTACCTAACCGGTGCAAAGACTGATAAGAATCATAGATAAGGAATAATCAGACCTCATTTTCAATTTCTTAAATAGAAATAACTACGAACTATCGATCAAATACCTCGAAAAACGGTAACCTTTCACAAATCGCGGGTTTTCTCCAAACCGGAAAACCCTTGTTTTTCGTCACTTAGGTACCTACCTGTTTCTCGACAGCCAATAGAGCTGGCAGCTTGAATTTTTTTTATATTGTCGAGAGGGGTTTATTACAGTCATTGAAAAAGTTTGGACGGAAAACTCCCAAAAGAAACATGGCTAGAATTGAAAAATCGCTAGCATTGAAAATGTGAAAAAAACTGTTTTGCTATATTGTCTCTAGGTAAAATAACATTAACACAACAGAGTTGAAATTCGCTCTGAAGTTATGTGAAGAGTAGATGAAGAATTGAAAAAAAAAAACGTCTGCCAAGTTGGGTGGGCAGTATAGCTTCCTCACTCATTGTAACATGGACGTATAGAATCAGTTGGCGAAAAAATTATGATTCAAAGAGTTATTAGGTTTGTTCCATGCGAGGCGATTTCGGGTGCAGTGCAGGTGCGAGTGCAGGTTCGGGTTCTTGTGAGTTCATTGAGGAGTGGGGGAAGGTGTAGAGCGGGTGCAGAAATTTCTCAGTTCGTGTACTCATCGCTTGGAACACGAAAAGTGGAAAAAAAGTTGTTTTTTTTCTCTTCCTACCCACATCTTCCTACATTCATTTCAAGTATTAAGTCTGTAACCTTCATCTAATTTCTCCCTTAATGGAGAACAAAATACTGCCTAGACATATCCATGATCTATTGTTTTTCCCATTAAGGGAGAAATTTCGAATAATTGCCAGGTTTCCTTCTTTGAAACCAAACCCTGGCTACGAACTCTTTACTAGTGCTGGTGATGTGAGACCGCTCTCATTCGACCCAGCGTGGTTAAATGCCTGGAAAATGACACTCCATATTATGGTACATACCTATCTTCGATTTTTTGGATCATTGCTTGGCAAATTTAGACGGGTTGTTTTGGACCGTATGGGCTAGCGAGTTTCACGTGTTTTCGGGCATTTTTGAAATTTAAACCCAGGCAAATCTCTTTTAAATACCTAATTTTCTAAATTATTCACTTGATGAATAAAAAATACCTTAAATAATTCGCTAAAATGTACGTACTTGCTCAATTGGAAGCAAACGGCCCGGTATCAGAGTGGTTGATCCCCTCCGCGATTTTTAGATACCCTAAAATGATCTATAAATTGGACATGGTCGTATAATAGTACTGTTTTCAAATAATCTTCATTTTTATTACAAATCCGGTCGTCGAACACAACAGCAATTTCCTCTTCTGTCCTGAGGATTTGTTCCAGTGGAAGGCTATCCTCATCGAATAATAAAGAATAAATCAAATTATTCACATCCATTATTCTCGTTGAGAGTTCTACACTTTTGAAATAAAAAAAAAATTGGAGAGAAAAAATCAGAACAAAACGCTTGGAACGATCAAACAACAACGATTTAGAACGAATAACTTCAATTTGCGCCAAAAACAAAAATGGACGTTTATTTCTGCACCCGAACCCAAAGCTGCACCTCCTTTTCAGATAGTGCGGAATTTTCGTGAACTCGGTGCAGAAATTTCATGAACCCATCGGGCTTGGAACACGGTTCAGTGTACAGTCCGAGTAGAAAGTAAAAGTTAGGTTCATGAACTCGACCGCTTGGAACACATTTCACCTGCCCCTATCCCTGCGCGTGGCCACTGCGCCGAACTGGTTCATGAGTTCAGCTCGCATGGAACAAACCTATTGAATACCAAAATGTTGGCGATAATATGCGGGATAGGGTTGCAGGTATTAATGTTTATGATATTTTTATAATTTTTATAAGGTATTATAGTTTATAATATTTTGTATTTTCAACGTAGAATTTTATTTAGCGGTCCACCGTCTAGGACCTAAACCACACAATCCCTGAAAATTTCATCGAAATTGGTTGAATAGTTGCGGAGTTTTGGTTGTACTCGTAACACTAAATTTAAAGTTCGCGCATGCGCAGCGGCTATTGCTTGACCAATTTGATTGAAACTTATAGGGTGTCTCTTAGAAGTTAGTCCCTAACTAACCTCCAAATTTGAGCAAAATCGGTTCATTAGCAACCGAGAAACCGAGGTTCCAGGAAATTCACGTTTGCGCATGCGCACTCGCTCCTATTGGTCCGAAGGTGCTGAAATTGATAGGGGACCGTCTAGGACCTAACCCGCACAATCCCTGAAAATTTCATTAAAATCGGACCACAGGTTAGTATAGTTTTGCCCGGGACAAGGATTGACCACAGACAGACAGACACGGAACCAAAATTGTTCGGGAAGCTCTAAAACGCAAAAAGCAAGTGGAAATTTTGATTTTGGAGGACTTTTTTTTCACTTCTTTCACGAATACAAAGCTTCCCTACCTTCGGTAGTGAGGAAGCAAAAAGTATAAAGATATGAATATATCCAGGGAAACAGGTACATGAAAAAGTGTTGAATTAGAACCGACTCATGAACCCCCTTAAAGTCCGACGTTTTTGACTTTTAAGATTTTTTGTGTGCTTTCGATCTTACACCATTAAACCGGTCTTAAATCCCATAAATTACACTCCAAAATTAAAAATAAGGATACCTTTGGAGAGAGAGCGTAAAATTGCTCAATAGATGAGTCGTTGAGCAGTCGAGAAAAATTGAACGCTAGAGTAGTATTTTTACCTCAAACTTGAAAATTTGTCAACTTCTGTTGTTTTTTAAGTTTGGATGATTTTTCCTCATTAAAACAAGATATTTGCCAGAGGGGGGGGGGGGGGTCAAAAGCCTAAAAACTGCTCCATTTCATCAGCTTTCCAACGGTATAATCAAAAAATATCTCCCCGTCAAACCCTCGATTTCATTGGAAAAAATGCACGTTTTTCCGCGTTCAAACATAAATTTCTCCCTCAAATTCGATTGTAAATTATTTTTTGATTATACCGTTGGAAAGCTGATGAAATTGAGGAGTTTTAAAGCTTTTGAGGCCATCTGGTAAAAACCTTGTTTTAATGAAGAAAAAAAATCATCGAAATTTTCAACAAAAGAAAACAGAAATTGCTAGATTTTTAAGTTTGAGAAAATGAGAAATTTTACGCTGTTTCCAACGTCATCCTTATTTTTAATTTTTGGGTGTAATTTAAGGGAGTAATAACCGTTTTAATGGTGTATGGTCGAAAAAACGAAAAGAATCTTAAGAGGCATTTTTGTTGCAAATTAGTTGTAAAAACTACTCTCGTAGTTTGGTGGATAACTTGTGGGACACCAGTTTCCATCATAGAGGTCGACCCAAACGATTCATAAATTCCAAGGGTGCAGTCTAATGTAACTTCTAATTGCCAAGTAAAAATACATGAATTTGCAATCTGTTGCGAGGCATCGAAAATGAACATTTATACGAATCACACAAAATGGTGATCCATCTCATACTAAATTGCGGTTTATTTTTCCAGTTGACAGATATTTCTGATGATGGTTACTTGTGCTTGATGTCAGACAACGGAGATCTCCGTGAGGACTTGAAAGTTCCTGACGGCGACCTTGGCGCCCAACTTAAAACTGAGTACGATGCTGGAAAGGAGTTACTTGTAAGTATTCATCTTCACACTCAATTATGGATGAAAATGTATCTAAATATATCGCTGTATTTATAATATCGATGACATCACTAGGTTACCTCGTATCTCAAAAATATCAAATTCCCTCTGATCATTGAATCACACCTGGATGAGATACGTGGTTCTTATTAAGAAAATCCAATGAAATAATAGGAGGTTCGACCTAGCATGTCTTGTATTATGTTAGTCATCTCTACCAGCTTTATTCTCACCATCAGTGCTTCTTTACGGATGTATCGATAACCGAAAACAAAACTGGAAAGCAAAACAAACCGTGATGTAACATTGGCAGTACGTGACAATCTGCCACAAAACATATAGAATATTCTAGCCGTGTCATTTACCTTGATATATTAATCGTGGTAGTTCAGAGTGTCCAGCGATCTGGAGAAAACCTGGATTACTCAGGGAATTTTACTCTATTGAAAAACTCAGGGAATTTAATTTTTATCCCGAAAAAACCTGAAAGAAGCCTGAGCCGAACATTTTTGTGGGAAATTCCGGCCGTCTGAGGGAGAAAAAGTACGGTTTTAATAGTATTTCTCAATCATAGATGATTAAAAATTATAAACTACATTATTTATAATAAAAAGTCTGCCAAATGGGTGTGGCACATAGCTTCTTCGTATTCATAACCCGATTGTATAGAAGATCCGAGATTATCTCTGGTGTGCGTCCTTAGCAACCAAGAAGCAAATTGGTTAATAACTCTCGAATAAGTTTGTTGTAGGTTTGTAGTTATTGTAGGTTGGTAGTAAATAATGGAAAAGCCACGTTCTAAACAGATGGGTGATCTATGTAGTAAAACAATAAACCATTGTGCAACAATTTGCAGCGTCTTCATTTCAAAATGACCTTGAAAACCTGAAATAGGTATGAGAAATTATGATCACTCTTAATGAGGAATTTCACCGAATTCTGTTTGCATTTTTCCTGAATAGTTAATGGTGTGGGATAGATGAAGATCGGGCTGATTTCGGAAAATAAATCTCCTGTTATTTTTGGGAGACAATCAAAATTTTTGATTTCAAAACTAACCGGGAAAACGGACGTGAAGCGGGAACGCTCGCTGATTGGCTGTTTGGATCGCCGTCTCCTCCCAGTGTTGCCCATAGGGACGACGAAATCGTGTTTTCTAAGAGAAAAGTTATCAAACAAAAACGCTGCAAATTATTACACAATGGTTTATTATTTTTCTATATTGATCACTCGTCTGCAAAGCCACCACCCATCCAACATGAAGAAAAACATCGATCACATTTCGGTCAGCTAAAATTTGAACGGAGATTAGGCCTCTTTTGCGATTCACACTCGTGTTTCTGATTTATCGTACGTAAAACCTTTAAATTCTCGTAGGGAGCGAACGGTTTGTCCTACAGAGCTCCGCGTGGTCTCTAAAAATTCTATAGAATCTTAAATTGAAGGAAAAACAATACCTTTACATAACGAATAAAGTCACTCGCGATGAGATTGTGGAAAACCATTTTAATAAAAACGGAGTTGAGTAGAACGTTGTCTATTTCCACGAAAATATATATTTTCGAAAATATATATTTTATTTTTTTTTTTAAATATATATTTTCGTGGAAATAGACAACGTTCTACTCAACTCCGTTTTTACCTTTACATAAAAAAAATTTTTTGAGTTAGGGCGTTTTCAAAATTTCAAAATTGATTTTGGAACCCTTAGAAGTGACCTACATCAACCAAAATCTTCGGGGCACAACTAGACCCCAATTGGAGCCTACATACAAAATTTCATCAAAATTGGTCAATGCTAAGTGACAAAAGTGCCGCGTACGGCGGACGGACGGCCAAATTTTTATTCGATTTTTGGATTCTACGTACCTTGAAACGTAAACCATCAAATTTTGAGGGGGTGTTAAAAAAAAATTTTTTCTTGGTCGATTCCAAAGGTTCATTATTGAAAATAATAAACCAAAACAGGGAAAACCTAATTTTCCCCATCTTGCTTTTTCTGTTTTTTTCTTCAGTTTTTCGATTTCAATCTTTACTGTTTCGTGAAATTTTGCATCTGGGGACTACAGATTTCTCGATCTCAGCGCTTCAAGCGGCCATAAATGAACTATTCCAGGATGACGTCATTTTCCCGGTTTTTTTTAAACATTCGTATTTTCTACACTGTTTGTTTATTCGTAAATTAGGAAGTTCGGGCTGAAAGTTAGCGGTAGGGGTTTTTTCGAGGTGCTGAATCCGATTTTGGGGTCGAAAATAGGAAATTCCGACATGGTGAAATTCCTCATTAAATTTTAGTTCATTTATAACCCTGGAAAAAGACAAATACCTATTGACCCTGGAATACTCAAGGAAGCGCTGGACACCCTGTAGATACTTTTTCTTTTTAAAAATATTAGGAGGTCTTTGCTGAGTTAAAGTACGAACTCCTTCCACTGCGACCTAAAGAGGTCTATTGTGGAATGCCTCCAGGCTATATTAGCCTACTAAGAAGGGATTACTAAAGAACCCTTCTCCCCACTTTTCTGCAAAGCAGATAAGATCGGTGTTGGCCACATTAGAGATCGTGTCAGGAGCTAGGACATCATTTCCAAGGATTGTGTATCTAGCTCGACCCATTGCTTCACAATAGCACATCATATGCTCGATATCTTCCGTTTCCATATCGCAGAAGCGGCAGATGTCCGTTGTTAGTTTGCCTATCTTCTTTAGAGATGATATCGAAGTGGGCAGTGGCCTGTTAATAGACCCACGAGTATTCTGACGTCCTTCTTAGGCATAGCTATGAGTTCGCTAGTCAGTTTCTTTGAGAACGTTGTAAATAGTTTTGCCTGTCTCAGACCTAGGAGGTTCTGCCAGTATCTTACTCGCTCACTTCTTTCCCAGTTGTTAACCACATTCTTTATGCAGCTTTTGGTGGTTCCCAGGATTGGTTCCGGCCCTACTGGCAGGGACTCTGATCCTCTTTTGGCAAGGTGATCAGCAGTTTCATGACCATCATGTCCGGGAATCCAGAGAAGGTGACCTGATTGTTCTGGGCCACATCTTTGAGGGTATTCAGGCATTCCCAGACCAGCTTCGAGCATATAGTGTATGAAGCAATGGCTTTCAAGGCAGCTTGGCTGTCTGACAAAATGTAAACCTTGGCTCTGTTGAGATGTTGTTCAGCATTTCTTCAGCGCACAGTTGAATTGCATGGACCTCTGCCTGGAAGATTGTGGCTTTTGTCCCGAGAGACTTTACAAGGCTGACCGAGGGGCCTTTTATGCCTATGCCAGATCTTCCACACATGACTGATCCATCTGTACACCCCACAAGAGAGCCCGGTGCTAAGTTGGGCATCCCCTTTTTCCAGTGGTCTCCGTCATTGATGACCACCTGGCAAGTAATTTCAAAGTTTTGTTTTTATATCATAAGTGATTGTCAGAGCCATTCCACCTCCATCATTCTCAAGAATTTTGAGGTGGCCAACCCTGGATCCTGTAGATACATAAAATCTTTCTCTTTGATACGGGCTGATATACAAGTTCTTCACTGGAAACAAAAAACAACCTAGTTGGTGGACACCAGAGATGGGCAAATTCTTATTCATAAATACGATTGTGAATACAAATCATATCTGCGATTTTATGATAATGAATACGAATACAGGTATGAATATGAATACGAATACAATCGTATTCACACTTAGAATACGATTTTCCCCCGTATTCGTATTTTGAATACGATTTTATGATTTTTCTATGATTTCCCTAAAAATTGAATTTTTTAACGATTTTCCCTGAAAATCATATTGTTTTTAAATGATTTTCTCCCGAACTCTGGACATATTTTTGACCTAACATGGTCAAAATAATCAATCAAAATTCGAAACGCTCACAAATTCTTATGGGATTTTTCACGCTTAATCGAATGAGACCAACCCCAGGTCGCTAAAAAAACCGAATAGAAAGTGCGACGAAATTTCCGCTGAAAAAGTTTTTTTTTAACGATTTGCACTGAAAATCATTACAAAATTGAGATTTTTACCGGACATTTCGTCGTATTTTCTATTCAGTTGGTCATAGCGACCTGGTGTTGGTGTCATTCGATGCTGCGTGAAAAATCTTATAAGAATTGGTGAGCGTTTCAAATTTTTATTATTTTGACAATTGTAGGGAATAAATACCACCAAAATTCCGGTGAGAATCATAATTTGTTTATGATTTTTACTGCAAATTGTAACAAAAATTACGATTTTCACCGGAAATTTTGTCGTAGTTTCAATACGTTTGGTCGTGGCGAGCGCTTCGAATTTGTATTTATTATTTTGATAATTTTATGGAATTAATACGACGCTATGACCAACTGAACAATAAATAATACGAAATCATAATTTTGTAATAATTTTCAGTGCAAATGGTAAAAAAATGCGATTTTTAGCGGAAATGTCGTCGTACTTTCTGTACGGTCGGTCGTAGCGACCTGGGGTTGGTCTCATTCGATTCTGCGTGAAAAATCCTATAAGAATTGGTGAGCTTTTCGAATTTTGATTGATTATTTTGACAATGTTGGGTCAAAAATATGTCCAGAGTTAAGGAGAAAATCGTTTTAAAAAAGCATGATTTTCAGGGAAAATTGTTTAAAAAAAATCGATTTTTAGGGAAATTATAGAAAAAATCATAAAATTGTATTCAAAATACGAATACGGGGGAAAATCGTATTCTAAGTGTGAATACGATTGTATTTGTATTCATATTCATACCTGTATTCGTATTCATAATCACAAAATCGCAGATATGATTTGTATTCATAATCGTATTTATGAATAAGAATTTGCCCATCTCTGGTGGACACAGTCATTGGATAATCATATCATGTACCTATCTGTGTTATAGTATTACGATATTATTTCGTACAATAACTCCATTCTGTACCTTGTTCAATTATTACTGGTGGAATCACTGAGAAATCCTGACGCATGTCACATCTCCCGACTAGGGACGGCACAATATCCTTTCGATAAGATATTTCTTAGGAAGTATCGATACCCATATTATAAAATATCGATACTTCGATAATATCGGCTCAAAGTATCGATGCCACCGATATTCCAAATTAACCCACCGATGATTTTCCACTCCCAATAAAACCTTATTAATTAAGAAAAGGCAATATATTTTCTAAAAAACAATCATTTAAAATGTAATAAAAGTCAATGGCAATTAGAAATGCAATAAAAACCTATAATTTAATATTTAATAAAAATGAATAATCATTCCATTTAATTTCAATTCCAATTTTTTTTTTTTGCAAGAAATCTCTGTTCAATGAAATGATGTTTTTTTTCACTAGAAATCGAAAGGATCGAGTAATAAATCAGTTACAATACAAATAATACTATTTATTATTCGAAAAAAGCCGTTCGCGCGTGACTGATGTCGCCATCACCATTTTGCATGCCTCCCTCTTCTTGTAAGTTCGGGGAAACGGGTTTAAATTCCTTCCAAACTCACATTGGATATTCATACTATTTTGAGGCTATCGTGGCGATATATCGTTTCAATTGATACTATTCTGAGCCTATTTTGAGTGTTGTTCTATGACAGACAATTTATGGTATTATTTTTTAGTTACTTATTTGGTATTATTTCGCCAATTTACTTTGGCAAATTTTTGATAATATTGTCAAGAAAGTATCGATACCTCCGATATTTTAGGCAAAAGTATGGATACCAATACAGGGTGTAAGCCTAACTGGTCTGCCATACGGTACCAGTCAATTCTACAACTAATTTGCAACAAAAAATGTCTCTTAGCAATTTTTTTAAACCCTTCGTTTTCGAGTTATTTTATTCAACTTTAAACTTTTTTTTTCTCGTGATTTTGACCTTATGTCATTAAATTGGTCATAACTCCTTTAATTTGCTGTGTAAATTACAATTTGAGGATACCGTTGGAAAGAGCATTAAATTTCCTATCGGATAGATGCCTTAACTTCTTTTTGAGTCAAGGTTTGAGACATGAAAACGTCCTCTAAAAAGAGAATTTAACCTAGTTTTGGAAACCTCGCATTTTTTCAATCTCAAATTGAACTACGAGAACCCATACTTTTTCAAGATGCAAGAAGATTGAAAACTGCGTCAGAATCTCAGCTTTCCAATGGTATAATCAAAACATATTCTACAACAGTGTTTAGGGGAGAAATTCGTGTTTGAACGCGGAAAAACGTGCATTTTTTCAAAGAAATAGGCGCTCTGGCCTCCTGTTTCCGGAGGCCTCGCGGTCTACTGCGGCGCCCGCCCACCCACTGCTATCGTGCGACCCCTCAGATCGACTAGGCGGAGCGCCGATTTCGTTGAAAAAATGCACGTTTTTCCGTGTTCAAACACGAATTTCTCCCCCAAATACGGTTGTAGAATATGTTTTGATTACACCATTGGAAAGCTGAGATTCTGGCGCAGTTTTCACTGTTCTTGCATCTTGAAAAAGCATGGGTTCTCATAGTTCAATTTGAGATTGAAAAAATGCGAGGTTTCCAAAACTACGTAAAATTCTCTTTTTAGAGGACGTTTTTTTGTCTCAAACCTTGACTCAAAAAGAAGTTTAGGCATCTATCCGATAGGAAATTTAATGCTCTTTTCAACGGTATCCTCAAATTGTAATTTACACAGCAAATTGAAGGAGTTATTACCAATTTAATGACATAAGGTCAAAATCGCGAGAAAAAAAAAGTTTAAAGTTGAATAAAATAACTCGAAAACGTAGGGTTTAAAAAAATTGCTAAGAGACATTTTTTGTTGCAAATTAGTTGTAGAATTGACTGGTACCGTATGGCAGACCAGTTAGGCTTACACCCTGTATATCGGTTTGTAGTTTTGCATCAAAAGTATCGATACCAAAAAAGTATCGATACTCCGAAATATCGGTTGTATCGTGCCGTCCCTACTCCCGACCCCACAAAGTTTATCAATCACTTTTCATTTATGTTAACAACTCGTTTTTGTTTCTTTTTCAGTGCACAGTGCTCAAATCATGTGGCGAGGAGTGTGTTATCGCCATAAAAACAAACACCGCCCTTGACAAATAATAACCTCGAAAGGTAAATGGAAAAAAGGACAACAACCACAATAACACGACCACCCCCAAACTCAATTTTTGTTTTCGCTTCAATTGTTTTCCTTATTTTTTTTGAACGGGGGTCACCGGAAATGTTTCTGTAATCCGTGAAATAAATCATTTTTTACGACCCTCCCCGCCATCTATTATCCATCAAAACGGTAATTTTTTTTTTTAAATACCCGAAGAAGAGTTCACTCTGAGAGTCTTAGGAACACTACTCTGTTTTTAAACGGTTTATTTTGATTGTAATTACTACTACTTCCTGTTAACCAACCGAAAAACGGCATTTTTTCTTTGTTTTTTCTTGTTATGACGGTCTTTAGTGCAGATCTCGGAAAAATATGAAAAAAATCCATACTTGATTACCATGTTTTTTACGATGCACTTGCTTATCTTCAATCAGCAACAGTGTCGAATTTTCAACTGTTAATCGGGAAAAAATCAGCTTCGGCCAAATTTATCACAGTTTTTTTGGTATCAAAATATTATAGAAATGTACGTCGTTGTCTAACGAAATGAAATCGTCTTTAATTTTCACAATTAAAATATTTTTTGTATAAAAAAATAAATTAATATCCAAGTATGTTTTCTCTTGATTGCTGATTTTCTAGCTCTTTTCCTCCTTGAACGGAGATCGGAATAAAACTTTTTTATCAACTAAAAGTTATTGCAGAACTCATTTT
Source organism: Apolygus lucorum (assembly GCA_009739505.2). Classification (NCBI taxonomy): domain Eukaryota; kingdom Metazoa; phylum Arthropoda; class Insecta; order Hemiptera; family Miridae; genus Apolygus; species Apolygus lucorum. The sequence continues at coordinate 59,073,147 of CM019179.2, forward strand.
TCTTTCCATTCCAAGATAACCTTAATTTTCCCGTAATAAATTGTTAATTCGTTTTATTGAAAATGAAAAAAAAAATCTGAAAAGTAATATTTATATATAATTATATTAAGGCTAGATTTTTTTTATATTCAGACAAACACACGTTATGTAATTAGTAAATAATTTGTTGTACTTTGATGAGTGTAATGTGTTGAATGCGATATTAATTTCTACTGGTGAAACAGATCTTTATTATTGCCAATAAACCCGTAGATATTAAGGGATTTTTCTTTACGCATTCGCTTCGTGAAATAAAATCAATGGTACTAATCAATACCTAGTTGTTGCTTTGATAAAAATGATACAAATCAATTTGTAATATCGTGTAATTGGGTGTATTTTACGCCATTATTGAAGCGAAGCTTTACTTTTGTAATGTAATTCAAAGAAAAACAACATTGAAGCAAAAAAAATTTCCCTATACTCGAAAAAACCTGTTTTTTTTTTTTGGAAATGATGTACTGTTTGAGGTATATTAAAAAGATGAAGTAAACTATATTAAGAATTAATAAATGAAAGGCTGGTGAGACGTTTGACACAAATCGAAAGCGTGGCTACATTGTTAACCCTCTAACTCGTCTATTCGATACATTTGGCTTTCGGAGGAAGGAATGGGGCACTTACTGTTTGCAGATTGAAAGAATGCGGATGGTTTGGTGAGGTGTCCATGTGGAATTACAATTCCAAAAACATCGTCCTTCTACCTGCCACTCAAGCCAGGGAAAATGAGACCGAGGGTTGACTACCACTGGGCTGAAAGCTGAAGCTGGGAGCCCTAGAAGCGTTCTGATTGGTGGAGCTCCAGGACGTAGTGCTAGATGAGTGCAACAGATCGCTTTCATGATCGCTTGTTCTGAACCTCATCGCAACAAGTCACCTTGTTTAACACATATTAATTTTCTCATTGGGGCGTTACAGGCCTCATCTAAGTAATTAATTTGATAACATTTAATTAAATTCTCGATATGTATGAAAAGATTTTTCAGTTCATGTGCCAAAGCACAGACATGAAAATGTCAAAAAAAAATCATTTAAAATAAAATAAAACAGGTTCCTTATCCTTGGGAAAGTCTATCAATTAAGAGAATGTGCATTCATTCATTCAAAAATAGAATCACGCTTCCAGTACCTAAAGGATGATGCTTCTTTCAAATTTTAAAGGCGACTGAAGGGTAACAGAAGGGCAAGGCTTGCATTACGATTACTGAGGCTCGGCCCTACCTAGCCTGACTCGACAGGCTACCTAAGATTTTGGAACAGGTAGTCGTCTATGTTAGGAGGTATACCCTTCGGGGAATTGGCCAACCGCATTCTTTCTATCTGCGAACAATACCTCCTTTATTAGTGGTTTCGCGAACGAATTGATCTTGAAATGGATTTAAAAAATGTTTACCAATAAAATCCATGTTTCCACGAGGGTTGATGCTAAAGTGAGTTTCCTTTTATGTTTGGAAATCATAAGAAAAAATGGTGAAAAAATATATATTGCCGGTAGCTATTTAACCTTTTGACTGCCATGAGGCTGCCGGCTGACCATCGGAACTCATGGCAGTATTAAAGCACAGTCTTTGAGATGTTTATGATTCCGGGGGCAATCTTTTAGTTCACCAATGAGATATTTCAGTCAATTTTTTTTTTTTAAGAGTATGGCTCAGGAATAACGGTAATCGGGTCTGTTCGTCGAGAAAATGTTTTTAAAAAATTAGAGAAGCTAAGGAAAGTTAAAGATTTGAATGGTGTGACGTAGCTAGCCAACTGTCTTTGAAAAAAGTATTTATGCACAGAGAAGAGATGAAACCCTTGGAGGACCTCTTGGATACTACAAAATACTACTCACACACACGCGCGCGGTGTAGTGTGTGTGCATTTATGGCTGCCCGCCTTTTTTTCAAACGAGTGATCTCTTTAATTAATTTTTCTACCACAGGTTGTATCATTGGGCTTAAAGTTGGAGTATATAGGTTTTCAAGGGTTCCGAATCCAAATTTGACGTCAAAAACCTGAATTTCTGACCCATCGAAATGCCCCATTCCCTAGACTGATGCACTAATGGATTTCGAAAATCATTGAACATTTCAAATTTTGGGACAACTTATGAAGTTTGAGCCCCTGCAATTTAGGGAAATACTGACCCTGAACGAACGGCGACTGACTGAGACCCCAACCCTTTTGACTAGGGATGGCATATCGAATGAAACATCGATATACTGATCAAACGATATATCGTCAATGAGATATCGATACTTACGATATATCGGATAAACTATATCGATACTTACGATATATCGGAAGATCTAATTTGGAAAATCTTGAAGTAGATACGTGAGTTAGAACGTTTTAAGCTATACAAACATAATTTTGGAAGAAATTTATCGATATACTCGACATATCTGAAGATTTACTTGGAAAAACTCTTTGAAGTGAGCATTTAACCCTCTGAAAAGTATCATGGTATACGTTACAAGGTATGTAGGGATGGCAAATCGAGTGAAAAATATCAGAAGATCTACTTGGAAAATCTTATTGAAGTAAGTAGGTAGGTGAGTTGAAACGTTACTAATATAATTTTGGAAGAAATATATCGATATACTCGACATATCGAAAGATCTACTTGGAAAAACGGCTGAAGTAAGTATGTAACCTGGTTTACAAAGTTACTGGTTTGAATTATCGAAATTATCATACGTAGTTGTAAAAGTGCAAAAATGTCATGGTTGTCAGAGCACTAGGTCAGTAGCAAAGGGTTTTTTGGGTAGCAAATTTGGGGATAAACTACTCTCGGGGTCCAAACAACATAATATAAAAAATCATAGAAGCCTACCCTCGCCATAGCAATGTTTCATTAATTTAAAAATTTTTTTATCTGGATAAAAATATAAAAAAATAAATAGTTTTAATCTGGACACGCCTCCATTACAAACTGTCAAGTATCGGGAATGGGGTCATCCAACAAACGCTGTTATTACCGAGCTTTCGGAAAATTTATTTCCTTCATCAGGGCTCAAAGCAGCTACTAGTCAGGAGAGAGTACCCACCAATCATACTCTCATTGTTTCCTACTTTGTCAAAACTTTTAAAATAAATAAATAGCATCAGGCTTTCAACAATAACAAAACAATAAATTTTAAAATTTTAGGGGTACTTATAAATAACAATAAAACTCTGGAAACACAACATTGTGTTTTGTCCAAACCAAAACAATGTTTCTGGTTGTTTTGTCAATAAACGAGACCGAGTCAATAAACTTTCTGTGAACAAATGAGAGTTTGTCGAAGTTAATGCGTAAGATATCCAATTTTCCAAAACGATAGTTCACACAAGTCGAGATCCGCAAAGATCAGTCCCGCCCCTTCAATTGGCTCCAGCCAATAGCATCCAATTACGGATTTCCGACATTACCAAGCTTAAAGCCCTACTGCGCATGCCCGGACTGTCCTACGAACGAAGCTATTGAATTTTTAGAATCGATTGAGACCTCACACAGCTCCTTAGGACCAACCGTTCGCTGCCTATGAGAACTTCACGGTTGGACTTACGATAAATCAGAAACACGAGTGTGAATCGCTTGTGAGGCCTAGTCTTCGTTCAAATGTTATCTGACCAAAATACGGTCGTTATTCGTCTCTTCGAGTTGTACTCAGGCAATGTTGTAAAGTAATGATTACTTTTCTTATTAGCAATGAAATGAGTGAAGTGATTATGTACACATGAAACCAATAACTGGGGTTTTAAGAGACACTTTAATCCAAAGTAATTACCATTACCCATTCCTGTAATGGGAATAGAATTTTCAATTACTTTTTCCAATTCCCCATTACTCGTAGTTGGAAAAGTAATGGGTCCTTCCAATTACCCATTACAGGAAGAGTAATGGGAACCCATTACCACCATTCAATCAGTAAGTTGACCATCCTCCAATTCATAGGGGACCATCCCAAAATTCCTTGGGGGCCCCCTATGAATTGGGAGAGTGGTCCCCAAGGAATTTGGGAATGGTGCCCTATGAATTGGAGGATGGTCAACTTACTGATTGAATGGTGTTAATGGGGAATGGTAATCTCTTCCTGTAATGGGTAATTGGAAGGACCCATTACTTTTCCAACTACAAGTAATGGGGAATTGGAAAAACCATTACCATTACAAGGAATTGAAAAAAGTAATTGAAAATTCCATTCCCATTACAGGAATGGGTAATGGTAATGGCAATTACAGTGTTCCTAAAGTAATGGGAATTGGTATTCCTATTTTAAACTAGTACTTAATAAAATTTCCTAATGAAGATTTAAAATATAAGTAAAGTTTCAATGTGATTGTGAAGCTAAAATGTGGTTGGTAAGTGATGACGAAGCTGTGTTCTTTTCAGACGAGTGATCTTTACAGTTAAACACCTTTGTGTAATAATTTGCAGCGTTTTCCCCCTAAAACATTCAGCTCAACATACCAGATTCTTCTTTCGCTCTCTTCACAAATGAACCAGTAAAGTGTAGAATATCGGGATAAATGTAAATCAGACAATTGCACGAATTCATTTTCATTTATTATCTTTAAAAAAAATGGTATCAACTTATTATAAAATGTAATTTTTGTAACAATACTAAAAATGGAAACATCACAATACACAAAAGTAATTACTAAACTCTACTAACTATGTAGTTGATGCTAGTGTGTGACGAATACGTGATGGAAATACAATACCCACCATCGAGTATAGAGAAAACAGGGGTAACTTCTAATCAACTACCTACACAACTAATTTACCTCGAGGAAAGAATAAATCTACAATAATGAATGGACAGTCGTCACAGTAACGTCGATTGAGCTCATTTTCGAGAGAAGTTCGAAAGAAAAATTTCCTGTTTGTTCGGAGAAGCAGTCCGGGGTTTTGACATGTATATGTCTTAGTTCTGGGGGTCATTCCAAAATTTTCGACACACAAAACAATGCAACGTTTTTTTTTCTGATGCTGATGAACGCAGGAAGCTGAAATTTGAGAGGAAAGGTCAATCGATACAATGTATCGAGAAGTATGTCATAATTCTATACATCATCAAAGTTGATGATCACTGATCAGCTGAGTGAGCTCCAAGGCCATTTCCTCTCCTGTTGAACGCAGGAACCTGAAATTTGAGAGGGCGGGTCAATGGAGAATGCTGAAGGCGCCTGAGTGGTCATTGATCAGCTGAGTGAGCTGATCATTTAAATTGCCATCATAACACATATCCATGTACAGATGTATCTGCATGCAGTGTAGATACTCGTTTTGTTTTTTATGTGCGATACTAATTATTTATTAGTTCTGATTTGGATGGAAATCTCACACTAGTAACGCGATGACTGCCCATTTGCATCACACAAAGTTGAATTCGCATTAATTACTTACCTACAATGTTGGAAATCGACTGAGAAGTCGTTGCAAATACATAAGATTACTACATTTAAAATCACAGTCTAACATGCTATGAAAAGCAAGAATTTTCATAATTTGAGCAATAAATAGTAATAAAATCAACTTGTTCTCAGTAGGCTACGATGACTTCACAACATTACATACTACGTTGTGATGAAAAATCTATCACAATGAAGAATTTGGTCGTAAGATTCCAAAATATACAGTTAGCAAGTAGAAATATTGAATTATGAGAATCCAGAAATGCCATCCTTGAATGAAGAGGTATTTGAAGTTCTTGAGGTGGGGTGCAGTAAGAACCCCAAACTGATTTTGGACGGGAAAGCCGAAATATATTGGGGTAATATCTCAATTTTCATCCAAAAAAATTTATTTCATACCAAGGTATAATTCTGTACCCTAGACATAATTATACGAGTGAATGGCTGAGGACACCATTAATCACCTCTCGGGAAAGAGTGGGCTGCTGGGTGACTACTAGCGCTATCCCGCACCTGGCGGAGGTGAGACACACTTGAACCGGATTAGCAGGTAAAGTCGAGTGAAGCAGCTCCTAGCACGACGGAAAAGAGGTCTTCCAAGAAGGAGATGGTTTGATGGAGTGAAGTATGTGGGGCGGCTTGGGGTTGGATGTCTCAGGAGGAATGTTGAAAGGGAGGCCAGGGCCCTCCAAGAAATACGAGGGTAGTTCAGAAAGTAAGAGTACTGGTGCTCTCACGGGATGGGGCAATTTTTTTCCCTAAGTTAGCTGCACTGCGTTGTAGGGGGGGATCTCCTGAAGAAATTGAGAGGTCAACCACCTCGCTAGTTTAAAAACTCTGGTATTGGTGAGTGTTTGCGTGAACAATGTCAATTCAAAATCCCGCCAAGTGCGAGGTGCGCGCCGCATTTTGGAGAGATTTGAAGTGGAAGGTGAGGCATTTCTGGACTACATCGTGACAGGCGATGAAACTTGGGTAGCTCATTACACTCCTGAGACAAAAATACAATCCTAACAGTGGCGCCATACCACCTCACCGTCGACAAAAAAATTCAAAACCCAAATTTTGACGAAAAAAATCATGGCTTCGGTTTTTTGGGACCGAAAAGGCATCATTTTGATCGAATATTTGCCACATGGAGAAACCATTAATGCGGAATGATACTGTGAAACCTTGAAGAAACTCAGAAGGGCAATTCAGAACAAACGATGAGGGATGCTGTTTTTGCATGACAATGCGCGACCGCACACGGCGAACCTCACCAAGGCTCTTTTGGACTCCTTCGGTTGGGAAATTTTAGACCACCCCCCTTACTGGGGCACCTTGGTGGGAAACATTTTTCAACCGACCAGGAGGTTCAAAAAGCTGTCACAAACTGGAGCAAGGAGGTGGCGGGAAGTTTTTATGCAAGGGGATTACAAAGCTCATTTCACGGTCGCAAAAGTGCATTGATCGAGAAGGCGATTACGTGGAAAAATAACTTAGGTGTATGCCTGTAATACCCTGTTATTTTTTTTTTAAATAAAATTTTTGCGAAGTCTGGAAAAATCAAGTACTCTTACTTTCCAAACTACCCTCCTATATCAGGTCATTAGACCATGATCACATTCATTGCAGCCATCCCAGATCTGGGATGGTAGCTACTCACCAGCCATGCGCCTGCCTCAGATCCGAGCCACCTTCTACTACATTGCTATAGTCCTGTAGTTCAAGGGTTACGCACTGTTCCGATCGACACTTTTTTCTTCTGCAGGGGGGGGGGGGGGGGGCTGGTGGGTCTGTGAAGTGTAAACATAACTTCGAATTCAGCATTTTCCTGCATCTACGTCACATGATGGACTCAAATCAGGTTGTCAGGAAGTTTTCCAATCTATGATCCGCATTGAATTTGTTTAGGAAAACACAATCTATTCAGGATTTCCCTATTCTTGCAAAATGACACACACAACACCACTTTCTCTCGATTTTGGAAATTTGTTGGGGGGGGTTTGAATTTTGTAAATCCTCAGCATCTCTTCTCTATGACCTCAGGCTTAAATTGGCAACAATGGTCGGAAGGTTTTAAACATATAGAAACGGATAAATATTCTATTTTCTGAGCGGGGTGTTGATAAACAACAATGAGCCACCAGCTTAGCAAGGAAGTTCACACAGCTATGTTGTCCGATCTCTACCTTGTTTCAAACAAATCATCATTAATGTTTATTGCATTCTCAAGATTCGATAATCCTGTAGAAATAAGTTCTCAACGTGTTTCTGTGTTAGAAATGGGCGGAAACATGAATGTGACGCAGGTGTAACTTTCCCAAGACCAGGAGAAGTATATGGTGCCACCCATGTCATCTTGCCAAGTCACAGTTGAGAGTTACAGACACTCCAGTCCACATCCCTCGAAATGGTGACTTCCCCCCGCTTTCAATCTCTCTTGGCAAAGTTACATTGCAAGTCACCATGCCGCTACACACGCTGAAAAATCTCATTTACTCTTGATTTGAACCCTAATTAGGTAATAGAAAAGAAGCGTTTTTTCCGGTGATTTGTCTCTTGCCAAGAACAGGGTTAAGAGCGTTGTGAAAGCAGACGGAAAAACTTCGGCTGATGGGAACAGGAGGGAGTGGAAGGAACCCACTACTCGGGAGCTCCAGAGGAAGTCACGACCATCATCATGTTTGCAATGCACTTGAGGTCAGGCTGAGCCATCTACTTGACCAACAATACAGGTCGGTACTCGAGGTCGCTACAGAGCTAACATGCCAAGATTCCCCTCCTTTAAGAAACCAGCTGATGGCAGACTTGGAGTTAGCTCCCCAGAGTTCAACACCAGAGGCTGTTATCAGCAGGATGCTGGAAGGTGAAAGGAGCTGGACTGCTGTGGCAGAGTGCACAGAAAGCATCCTGACAAGGAAGATACTCTAAGAAAGAGAGAGGAGGGAGTATCTGGTCCACCCCCTCACCCAGAACTGATTAAACGCCCCAGGACTCAGCCCAAAGTAATGTGTTAAACGGTTCCAGGCTAAGTTCCAACATGGGAGAAAAAGGAGGTGTTTTTTAGTGGGTTTAAATATCTTACGAGACCCAACTCCACTTATAGATTTTAAAGATTTTCTCACCTGCCTGCCAAAAAAAAAATCCCCTCCCAAATGAAATTGAAGTCTGCATGGTCCTGGCCTACAGAGTAGGGTATGCTCAACCATGCCCATCACGATTCCAATCCAATGAGGAATTTCACCATGTCGGAATTTCCTATTTTTGACCCCAAAATCGGATTCAGCACCTGGAAAAACCTCCTACGACAAACTTTCAGCACGAATTTCCTAATTTACGAATAAACAAAACAGTGTAGAAAATACGAACGTTTAAAAAAGCCGGGAAAATGACGTCATCCTGGAATAGTTCATTTACGGCCGATTGAAGCGATGAGATCGAGAAATCCATAGTCCCCAGATGCAAAATTTCACGAAACAGTAAAGTTCGAAATCGAAAAACTGAAGAAAAAGCAAGATGGGGAAAATTAGGTTTCCCCTGTTTTTGTTTGATAACTTTCCTCTTAGGAAACACGATTTCGTCGTCCCAATGGGCAACACTGGGAGGAGACGGTGATCTGAACAGCCCAATCAGCGAGCGTTCCCGCTTCACGTCTGTTTTCCCGGTTATTTTTGAAATCATAAATTTTGATTGTCTCCCAAAAATAACAGGAGACTTATTTTCCGAAATCAGCCCGATTTTCATCTATCCCACACCATTAACTATTCAGGAAAAATGCAAACAGAATTCGGTGAAATTCCTCATTGTGTGTGTGCAGGGGGGAGGGTGACATTTTGACCAAAGTCACGACCATCATCATGTTTGCAATGCACGTCAAATCAGATCGAGCCATCTACTTGACCAACAATACAGGTTGGTACTCGAGGTTGCTATAGAGCTAGCATGCCAAGATTCCTCTCCCAAATGAGACTGGAGTCTGCATGGTCCTGGCCCACAGAGTAGGGTATGCTCAACCATGCCCATCACGATTCCAATCCAATTGTGTGTGCGGGGGGGGGGGGTGACTTTTTGACCAAAATCTGTGTGTCAGCAGCCCAGGGCTCATACCAGTATTTGCGATGAGGAATTGGCAGTTTCCTGGTATTTCTACTTTCCCCAGATGCCGACCAGATAGGCGGGCTCGGAGGCAGAGAATTGGTACCTGCTACTCACCAAGAGCTACAGCGTCATGGGGAAGGTGTCTGCGTCTGCTGGTCCTCCCCAGTCATCACGATCTAACTACACCACGTAAACTCCCTTGAAAAACTGGTGTACAGCACGAACATACTCGGCAACCCTCCAAAATCAGGTTTCTGAGGAACTTCACAAAATACTTTGTCATTTACGAGTCCAGTAATACTCCATGCAAGAAGTACAGTCGACTCTCCACAATTACAATATTTTTTTTTTTTTAACCAAACAACACATTTTTACTTATTGTTCTGTTCCTAGGAGAGAAACAACGTCTAATACTCTGAGGTATTTCGAATTTGCATTCACTCCAGTGAGAGCAAAATAAAACCAATAAAATTTTAGAAGTGAACCACAAGAATAAATACAAATACACGTTTACCTAGTGTTTTTCTTTGCCAAACTAAATGACCTTAGAAATATTGAAAAGTATTGTTAGCAATACAATCTCCACCGGGCATTGTTACCCAGTCAGGATCTCAACTAAGAGAATGATCAGAGCGGATCCGATGGATTATGATTGAACTAAATCTAGGAAGGTAACAATTTCATAAGAGAATTACAAGAAAAAGGGTGAACTCCAAGTTGTACCCACAGAAGGCTTTTCTTCTTTGAGGTCACCAAATTAAGAGGTCAAAATGGTGGTTACTAGAAAAATCTACCAGTTCTTCGATTTGGGTGGCTATCAAATTAAACGGTGAACTATTTGTGCAAACACTGATCTTTAAATCACCTTGAGCCCCACAGGTACTTATAATTCTAAACGTCGTCTCCCTGGGGATGATTTTTTCTTCAGAGGTCAGAACTTTTGAGCGCTAACTCCAAAAGTACACGCTCCATATGATGTGACCTCACCAAATGGACAATTGGTAGACGGGGTGTTGATAACCAGGAGTCGTCATCCTATCCCGGAATCCGAAATTCCCTGATTTGGCAACATCTTTGGTCATCGCACGAAAATCGCGTTCCACTCATCACAAAGTCCGCTCAGCGAACATCAAAGAATGTTCGACACAACTACTATAAAGAACTATAGCTAGCATGGGTTCAATGAGTGGCGACGTTGAAGTAGCGCTTGATGAACCGACCAACCATCCAGATGATACCAGTAGACCTGGCGCGGCGTAACCGCTGGCGCAGAACCACGAAGGAGATGACTTTGAAGAGGATGAAGTAGAAGAAAACGAGTGTCGCTGCGATGTACCAGTTGGCCTTTTCCATCCCTAGTTCTTCCAGAAGGAGCGTCGGCGTCTTGTAGTGGCAGTAGATTTCTTCAACTGGGCAAACCATGGCAGGACGTCCTTCGCCGTAGATGGCTGACACGATGCCCTCAATCCCGAAGCGAAGATAGCTGAACTGCATGCTGATGAAGACCCATAGGGGGATCTCATTACTTCCAATGCCAAAGCTGTAGCAGCCTAGGAGCATCAACGGGACAGAAATGGCTGGACCCACAAAGCAACCATTCTGCAATATAAGTAGAAAGGAACCATTAGCCAATAAAGTAGTTTTTATTTAATCCACTAAAGGCCAACGCACACTAGAGGCAGGCTGCATTAAATCGCAATGCGCATTGTGCACACCTCCGTTTAAATCCCATTGAGTCTATCCAGGCGGATTTTTGCGATGCGATGCTGCCTGCCCCAGTGTGCTCTTAGCTCAAGACAGGGTTGTAATTATTCTTTCGATAAAAGTGGCACCTATCAGTATTCCTGGAACAGACCCCCGACATCATCGCTCTCAGTCAGTTATGAGGAATCCAAGTCACAAATCATGCATGCGGTTCAGAGTCCAGGTATTTGAGGACTCAGGAAACAAACCAAACCGTTTTCTCTGGATCCCCCCCCCCCCCCCTCATCTAAACTACCAGGTGATCACAATAGTGTATGACAATCGACCCGATGTAAATTATGTCAGCTTTATTGGGATTTGGGTCCAACAACAAAATCCTCCTCTTTCACCTAATTTTCGAAAAATTTATTTTCTTCATCAGGGCTCAGAGGATGAGTTTAGGTTTGAACATCAAACCACAGTCGGGAACAAGAAAATAAATGAAATTCGGGATGAAGAAAATAAATTTTTCGAAAATTTGGTGAAAGAGGAGGATTTAGGTGATCACAATAATTGTACATCTTCCATCTCCCCAACTTTTCACCCCTCCATAATCATTCTGTTGAATCATCAAAAATTAACTTCCCTCGACTGGGGATCGATCTCCCATCATTCCAATTCTGAATCGGAGTTCCTACCACTTGAGCCAAGGAAGTGAATGGACAGAAATGCGAAGAGGTAGCTGATACTACTAGTACTTTCAAGAGCAAGTGGATTGTAGTATAACAAGATTATAGTTCCCAGACATGTAGCTTATCTCTGTAGGGCATACCCTATGGATTACTGAAGGTTCTGTACACCCACTTGAAAGAGTGAGCGTATATGCTGGGTACCATCAAACATCATTAAGTTTGTTATTATTACAACTACGTAGTAATCATGTTGGACAACTAACAATAATATCGAGCCGTGAGGAGATTGCGAGGCCAAAAGCGTCGGAAGCGATAGCGATGAGAACCATGATGATGGAGAACTTCACCACTCGCCCCCACTCTTGAGGCTGATTCGTCATGTAGTACACTATGGAGATGTATATCACCGAACACAGTAACTGGAAAAGCAACAAACATTACAATAGTTGTGATGATTGGTTGATCAATGATACAAATTAAATAGATTAATGACGCAACTATACTTACTACCTTTTTACTTAATGGATATATTTATAGAAAGGTAAATATTCATTTTCATGGACTCAAGAAACTGGAACATTTGAAAATAAGGCCATTCAAACACTTGAGACTCTCAGAATGGTAGAAACGTGCGTAGCAAAAATAATGAAGGAACCATCTGAACAACGGAAACTCACTTTTCTGATGAAACGTAAATTTACAAAGAAAATTTCAACCATTTTTGGGCAATTTTTAGACTGTGGAGTCACAAAACAATCAGGAATGTGCGATGATTCCAAATGAACCACAAATTAATATGATTAAGATGGTAATTTCCACTTAAAACGTGGACGACCCAAAAAAAACTTTTTTGACCCGAAATTTTTGTCTAACAAAATCGTCATTTATAGAGAATATTTTGGCACAAACTTATTTTTGAATTAGAATTGTTGCTGAAAAATAGCTTATTTAAACTAATACCGGGAACGAACACTATCAAGTATAGCGCACAATTAGATTACTTATTACTTTGTATTTAGAGGATGAACTCGAGAAATAAGCACAGCACAACATTCCTATACTAGAAAAGGCATGAGGAGAAACGTGAAACAAATGGAAGTTAACCTTCATCCGATCGCGTGGGCAGCAAAGTTTCAAACAAGTTGAAAAATGAACTCACTTACAAGATGACCAATCAAAATCCTTAACGTTATCGAGTTGAAGTACCAAAAAAAACATATTGTTTAGTAATGCATGCATTCCAGGGGACGTCCCATTGGATAAGCATTAGATCAGTTTAACTAGTTGTTAAGTGATAAAACTGTTTCACTCGATGTAATTTATTTATTACTTTAGGCAAGAAATATTGACCCCCCCCCCCCACCATTATCCACCTTAACATTTCTAGCGGCAGGGGAGCCTCGAATCTGAAGAGCATTTTGAAATCCATGATCTACGATACCCAACATGCGAATTCGAGTTCACCCCCCCCCCCCCCCTTCCGCCCCAACGCCAACAATGGTGCCAGTCTGGCACCAAAGCGGTCGCAACATTGAACTTTCATCTGTTAGTTTTGGTAGGCAGTCCGTCGAAGTTCAGATCCGTATTCAAGGTGAACCACAAAAAAAAAAAAAAAAAAAAAAAAAAAAAAAAAACACGAAATAAGCGGTTTATGGCATCATGGCACCATGTCCTGGAACCATGGTGGCACCACTATTAGTTCCATGGTAGTACAGAGGATAATTCATGAAAATCCGGAGGTATAATGAGAATTTTTCCTCAATTTCAAAGCTTGGGTACAATTAGTAAGCAGTAAAGGAACCAAAATATTGAAAAATCGGATATTTTGTGAATATTATCCCCCACTCACCCCCTCCCCTTGCGAATTTTGGTACTCTGGTAAAATCATGTACAACTCGGAAGTTATTTGAGTCAAACAAAAAAAGAAACACATAAATCGGTTGGAAATTGAGGCCTGGGCAGAGTTTACAAGATTATGCACGCAAACGCACGTTTTTTAAGCATTAACCCCCCCTCTTTCCCCCTCTTAAAAAGCAAAATCCAAAATTCCGGCGCCGTAGTGCACAACTATATAGTATTCCGCGTCAAACGAAAAAAGAACCACGAAAATCGTTCGAGAACTAAGGCCTGGGCAGAGTACACAAGATTATGCCCAAAAACGCACGTTTTTCGAGCATTAACCCCCCCTTTCCCCCCTTAAAAGGCAAAATTCGAAATTCCGGCGCCGTAGTGCACAACTATATAGTATTCCGCGTCAAACGAAAAAAGAACCACGAAAATCGTTCGAGAACTAAGGCCTGGGCAGAGTAAACAAGATTATGCCCAAAAACGCACGTTTTTCGAGCATTAACCCCCCCTTTCCCCCCCTTAAAAGGCAAAATTCGAAATTCCGGCGACGTAGTGCACAACTAGATAGTTTTCCGCGACGAACAAAAAAAGAACCAGGAAAATCGGTTGAGAACTAAGGCCTGTGCAGAGTACACAAGATTTTGTTACACACACACATAAACACACACATACATACACCTATGGTTTTTTTCCGCGGATTTGGATTCAGAATGGTCTAAAACGGATTACTGTGTGGTTATTTTTTTTTCTGTTGAGTGTTGTCCTCCTTCACCCCAGATCGATCGCATAAGGACGCCCAAGTCTTAGTGTGGGACGTCCTAAAAAAACCATTGAAATAGGAAAAAATGTGACGGGCGGCTAACAGCCCTCCCACAATTGCTAGTGTGACTCAAGAGAGCACAAGCGGATGAAGGTTAACTATGGAAGAAAAGACTTACATGGAACACAACAAATGGCCAGTACACCATGGCCAGTGCTTCCATGGTGCTAATAACAGGATGGACGCCCACACACACCACGTCCATGACATATCTCAAGTTATCGTTTGGATAATACCAATGCAAGGTGCATACACCTACTGTGTTACGATTGAGAGAAAGCAGCTGGCTTGGTGAGGTGTCCATGTGTATTACAGTCCCAAAAACGTCATCCTTCTTCTACCTGTCACGCGCCAGGGAAAAATGTGACCGAGGGTGTTGCCTACCGACCAATGACGAAGTGGAAGGTGTATTTATTACTGACCGTTCGTGGTCGGCCAGGGTTTTGGGTTTGACCTCTAGGCAGTGGTTCCCAAATACATACAGAATATATACTATTGAGATGGACCACACTTTAAAGGATCAGCTCTACAACTAATTTTCAACAAAAATCCCTCTTAGCAATTTACATAACCCCTTATTTCTCATGCAAATTCCGTTCCAATTTTAGCTGACCAAATCGCGATCGATGTTCATTTATGAAACTCCCTATTTCTTCGAAATAAATTTGATTGTATAAAGTAGGTAGTGACGATGCCAAAGACTAGTGATCTGTATAGAAAAATAATAAACCTTTGTGAAATTATTCACAGCGTTTTGACTTTTAATAACTTACAAAAAATGGTTAAAAAATTCAGCTTTGTTTGAGATTGGGAGGCTTGGGGTTGGTTTCTCCAGCCGGAACACACCTCATTATGACTCCAGTTACTCAACACCCGGATTACGAAGGTCTTAGGTACGGAGGCTACGGCCCTTTCCCAGCCTGACACACCAGGCTACCTAAGATTTTGGAACAGGTAGGTCTATGTTAGGAGGTATGCCCTGCGGGAAATAGAACGGCCGCGTTCTTTGAATCGTAACACAGTACAAGCCTTTGCTACAGCTTCATTGTCTCCGAAAATGAACTGAAACTGGTAGACATTTCAAGAACAACAATTGGTCGGTGAAACATTCAAACTATGTAAAATAAGCTGATTTTAGCACTTTTTCGAACCTTTTGTTTCATATCATTCTCAACATTTTCAATTTAGTACGCAATACTAAGTAATGGAGGAAAATCAAAATCTGTTATAATAAATTAGGTACATAAGAAAATAACCTGTTGAATAAGTCGCGACACAGTGAGTGCCATGAAGTACGAGTTCAGGTTGTACCACCGGTTGAAATGCTCTCTCTTGATCAGCTGCACCTCCATAGGAACTAGAACAACCATTGCAATGATACATTGAATAACTAGATAGTTTTTAAGAAAAAAAAAAAAAAAAACTGAATTTTAGGATTCAAGCCGGAGAACCTTCACACAGCTAGGACACAGCAGGTCTGCCTCATCGTTGTGATAAATTAGTTTTTCCTCTGAAATTTTTGTGTAATCTTATAAATATACCGAATCCTGAAAGTAATAGAAGATAATTCAATTCAATAATATTAAATTCTCCATTGATAGTATCGATAGTTTTTAATCGATATTATCAACCTATCGATAGTGCTGATCTATCGACTATCGCCCATCCCTAGTAGGAGCTTAATGAACCTTATATCTACGAGGTAACTTGAATAGGACAGTGGAAAAGTAAACTTACACCATACGAGAGCCGGCAGCATGGGAATGTACATGAAGACTATCATGGAGACGTAGCAGAAACCGAAATTGAACAGCGTTTTCGAAGCGTCGTTTCCAATTTGGAAGAACATTCCTCCAACGACGAGGCCGACCACCACGTGCATCACCAGTTTCAGCACGACGTTATTCTGAGGGAAATGCGATGATATTAATTGTAATCCCACAATACGCTTAGAAATTCTACAAGAGAATTTGTCAATGATTCGCAAAATAGGGCTGAAAAAAATTGTTGAAAAATTCGCGGTGCATGAACTTTCGGAGTTATGACGAAATATAACTAAGTACTCGAAAAACCTTGTTTTCTGAAATCTTGAATCCGAATGAAAATAAAATGTTCTGAAACGAATGAAACATTTTATTAATCGGCAGAAATATTTCACAAATTGAAATGAACGCTCAATCATTTCCATGCCAATTCGACAGACAGGAGGAAAGGTGCGGCCTGCGGACACTGCGACCTGACCAGACCACACTTGAGTGCCGGAGCAAAGAATTAGTAAAACAATCGAAAACGTAGGAAAATACTTGAATCAACTCACGATATCTCTCCACTGTTGCGACAACATCCTCTTGGATAGGAGAATGAACTGATCCCATGTGCTACACCCATAATCCGGCTGCTTTCTGAGTTGATGAAATTCACGTTCGCCTGGAAATCATCCATAGTATGCTCTACTTACTGATGAATAAGATAGTAAGGAAAGTATAGATTATTTGTTAATTAAATTTTTGAATTAGTGGAACAGCAAACTTTAAAAAACTAGTAATGTAGCACGTACTGGGATTCAAACATGGTAATAAGTGTTTAGTATCCATGTTGAGTATATCTAGCATCCACGATTGTCTTGTTCATCTTGTTCTTTGTACCGTCATTGTCTAAAGTCGATGTTGTCGTTCTGTTGAACATACTGCGTTTTATCTTCTTATTAGTGTCGCTTATTGTGTTAAAATAGTACCATGAAACATGGCGCAGTCAGTAGGATGTGCTGCCTTCTATTGGCCTGGCATGATGTCAGATCTGCGTAATTTGGTAACGTCATGTTCTGTTTGTAACAAATTTTAGAGGAACAAAATTAAGAATCCCCTCCAGCAACATGTCATTCTAGAGATACCCTTTCACAAGGTTGCAGCTGATATAGCTGATCTTAATGGAAAATCCTATTGGATTTTTACTCAAGGTGGATTGAGGTTGAACAAATCCCCACTAAATCTGTAAGTTCTGTTATTGAAGTTCTCAAACCAATATTTGGCACGTTTGGAATTCCCAATATGTTTTTCTCGGATAATGTTCCTTTCGATTCGTACGAGTTCAAGCAGTTTGCTACCCAGTGGAATTTCACTATCCAAACTTCAAGCCCGCATTATCCCCGCAGCAATGGACTAGCTGAAAAGGCTGTAGGTATAGTGATGTCTATGCTCTAGAAATCCAGTGAGACTGGTGTTGACTTCCGCCTTTACCTTCTGAACTATAGAAATAGTAGTGTGGCTAACCTTCCATATTCCCCTGCTCAATTGCTACAAAGTAGGAGACTCAACTCCAAACTACCCTCAACTGCTTCCGTTTCAAAACCCATTGTGGTGTCTGATCCTCTGGTGACTTCTAAGATGGGACAAACTCAGACGTACAATAGGATGGCTCGGGTCCATGAACATATTTTTTCTGTCGGTGATCCTGTTTATGTTAGAAATCCGGCCTCAAATCATTGGGAGAGTGGTATAATTAAAGATAATTTGGATAATAGGTCTCACATTGTTCAAATTGGAAACGCCTGTTATCGAAGAACTTCACAGTTCATCAGGCCAGCTAGAGGAGGGGAGTCTCTACAAAGTCCTTCAACCTCAAGTTTACCTTGCCATGATTTTCTCATTGAAAACACTCCGAGTGGACCAAATTTAGCTCCCACATCTGAGCGTGGGTCAGCCATTTGCCAGGAGGACTGGGCTGGGTGGACAGAACTAGGTAACACCCCGACAGGCCTTGTTCCTCAGCATAAAGTTTCTGACCCAGTCCAATCACCAGCCCCAGTGGGTAGATTCAACAGGTATGGTCGAGAAATTATAGCCCCTAAGCGTTTGAACCTATAAAATATATAAATATAATGTTTTGTTTTATCATACGCACTCCAAGTTTTGTAAAAAAAGAAGAAACATGTTTAGCATCCATGTTGAGTATATCTAGCATCCACGATTTACGTTGTTTTGATCAAATGTGTTAGTCAGTCTTGTTCTTTGTACCGTCATTGTCTAAAGTCGTTGTCGTCGTTCTGTTGAATATACTGCGTTTTATCTTCTTACTAGCTGAAAAGCCTACTAAAAGCAGGCCAACACGATTCCTCTGACTCTCGCCGCCACCCATTTCCTCCAACTCCTCCCGCCCCCAACTCCTCCGACTCCTTCTGCCTCCGATTCCTCCGACTCTCCCCGCCACCCACTCCTCCCATCTCTGATTCCTCCGACTCTCCCCACTCCCACGACCCCTCCAACTCCTCGTGATCGGCGACGTGCATACCTACGTACATACGGTTGGCGTTTTATGTATATAGATTAGTGTTGCTTATTGTGTTAAAATAGTACCACGAAACAATAAGTAATAACGTCAAAAATCAAATTTCCGAAAAACGAAAAGCATGTAAGCATGAAAAACATGGCATGTAGGACCTGGTGGCAGCTTTCTGCACCTTGGGATTTGGAAGATCTGAGTAGGGATTCATTTAAAGATCCAAAAGTGGTGTCCCATTTCAGCCTCACCACAACTAGTCCAGAGACGTTGACTAAAGAGCAGTCATCCTTCGTACTTTCCCCTACAAGATACAAAAACACCATAGGGTAGAAACTCACTATTCTGTCTGGTGAAGTCTTTGGGAGGAGGTTTTCGATTCCACCGTTTACACCTTCCGTTTTCGATGGCGTTCACTAACTTGTCATTGTGGTAACCATATTCCCCGCTCGAGACCTCGATAACTGAAAACAGATTGATATCGATATCAATAATTATACAAACGTGTGTAGAACAAAATGTATCATGGACGAAATAATAAGGGCAATGAGAAGGAGGAGGGAGGGGGGGGGGTAAAATACTGTCCTTCCCCTGGATCACTGACACCCAATCATTTCCAACCTATCATAATGCACATTTTGTGGAGAGCTCTCCGTTTCAGGTATAGTTTGAAGAAAGACAGAAAAGAGTCAAAAATTCTCCCTTTGAAGAGAATAAGGACGCTTACTTTCAGGGCTGGATAATTACTTGTGTTATTTCTGCAAGGAATTACCTAAGTAATAAATTGATACAAAAATGAAGAGACAAATAACAAACTAGCAAAAAACAGTGATTAATGCGCTCTCTGATATCAGAAATTCAGTTGGGATATTGTGATTCATGTTGAGCTGTTTTAATTTTTTGCTCTTCACTTCGCACTGCGAGTTCACAAGGGGTGTTTTACAAAAAGCGCCCCTTGTACCTCATTTTTTGAAATTAAACTGTCGGAACCGCAAAACCAAGATCTAAACTTTGGTACTACTGGCTTTTTGATACCTCCATCCGTTACCGAAAGAGAGCACTACAAGCCCTTATGGAATTTAGAGAAACAAAGAATAAAGTTCATAACCAAGGGGCGCTTGATGAGACCCTCAGTTGGTCGGCAGCGCATCACAATGTGATGTCATGTTCAGGTAGGAGGCCAATCGGCGTTTTACAAAAAGCGCTACTTGTGCCCTGAGTTTCCTGTGAAACGCCTTCTTCTCAATAAAAAATATACAATTTTTTTCTCAAAGGGTCTAATGTGAATGGGCTCAACCTGATAAAGCAAGAAAACACAAGGGGCGCTTTTACAAATTCCAACATTTTTTTGGTGATTTTACGTCTTTCTTCCTATATTATTGGTTGGATCCGATTCAGTTCTTAGTTCCATCGATAATACACTAAATTCTCAACAGAATGCGAAAAAAATAAATAAAAATCTAGCTAAAATAGCAGTAGGAAAAAAGTAAAATCTTCAAGCGTGTTTTACTCGTAATTTCAAAACTTTGATAAGCGCCCCTTGAGAACTCGCAGTGCGATTTGAAAGTTGTTGTGATGAGTCGTACTGGCGGATGCACATCTTTGCTAGTCTATAAAATAACAAATTTCGATTTCCGCGTACGGTGGCATCACCTTACGCTTCGGTACATCACAGCAGAGGCTAGCTGGGAGCCGTGGTAGTTCCTTACCAGGATCACCAGAAGGTATTAGAGTCTGGCGAACAGAGGAGATTGGGAGGGAGCAATGTAAAGCCATTTTTACTGGCATCTCAGCTACTCTGTCAAACCAGGTGAGCTCTTCGCTGAGTAACAGTTACACGCCATGTGGGTTCTAATATGGGTCAAAAGAAGTTGAGAGGCTGTCTGTAGACACATAACTGCAGGCCATTCGACAACTTGACGATTGGCGCTCTTTTTGTATAATGTGTGACATGGACGTCCCTGAGGATGATGACCACTTTCTTTCTGCCTGCCTAGTGCTGTCAGAGTTCAGAGTCCACCACTTTGGGAGAGGAAGCCTGAGTACTGGGGAAGTGGTGGGTCTCCTGAACATGGGAGACTGGTATGCTCTGGCATGGGGCGTTGCAAGCAGCTACAGGCATGAGCCCACTAGCCAGTTCAATATTGGTAGTTTTATAGTTTAGTGGCTTCCTTTCTGTTGGTCTTGCAGCTCAGCTGCTGTAAACTTTGTCACTCAGAAGGACTAGTTCTAGCTCATCGTGTCTCAGACCAACCCTTACAGAAGGACCTAAGGCCTATTGTTGTACTGTTTGCAGATTGAAAGAATGCGGATGGCTTGGTAAGGTGTCCATTAGTATTACAGTCCCAAAAACATCGTCCTTCTTCTACCTTCCACTCAAGACAGGAAAAATGAGACCGAGGGTTGTTGACTACCGACCAACGATGAAGTGAAATGGTTGGTTTATTACAGGCCTTTGGTGTTTGACCTAAAAGCAGTGGTTCCCAATTCTATACAGGGTATCTACCATCGAGATGGGCCTAACTTCAAAAATCGACTGTACAACTAATTTGAATATGAAAATATCTCTTAGCAATTTTGTTAACCATTCCAAGTTTTTTTCATTCACAATTAGTGTTTTTGACCCTGTCACTAACATTACCAAACTACCTTAATTTACAGTAAAAAAATGTAAAAATAAGGGCATTGTGGGAACGGGCGTCAAATTCAATCAATTATCCACTATCATTATGAATTATCTACCTCATCTACCGAATTATGACTCGAGTATGCTCTATGCCCGCATTACGAAAGGGGTGAGATATGGTGGCTCGGTCCATTCCTCAGCCCGACTCACCAAGCTACCTAAGATTTTGGAACAGGTAGTCGTCTATGTTAGCAGGTATGCCCTTCGGGAAATTGGCCAGCCGCATTCTTTCAATCTGCTAACAGTATACATATCTGGTACCTTAAATATATTGGTTATAATTAATATATTCTAATAAAAATTTATTTCATTTATCCAATTAAAAACATATAAGTAGGTGTAAGTAGTAGATTATAGGTGCTTACTGAAATCTGCGGGGTTGAAGTGTTTGGGGCACGGGAGGCCATTTTGTGCGAGGAAAGGAACGATATCCTCCCCGAGGCCCTGAAAAACGCACTGTCCCTCCGCTACGATGTACACATTGTCGAAGAGGGCAAATAGTTTGGCTGATGGCGTGTGAATCGAGCAGATGACTGTGCGACCTCCTCGCGCCAGGCTCTTGAGGAGGTTGAGGCACTGCGCGCTGGATAGGTCATCTAGCCCTCTGAAACCAACCAGAGTAATATCAGTACACAACTGAGCGCGGACTATGAGTTGACAGCACATTTGAATGCGATATTATGCATTATTATGTCCTACACTGCAAAAGTGGCTGACGAAACTCATTTAGAAACAATTCGTTTTTGTGCTGTGCTTGAATAGTGGAGATAACTTTCACAGTAATTGATGAGTAGAGATGTTAATTAGAAATACCTACTTAACCTCGTACCTACTTAATAGGAAACGAAGAAGAAATGCCAAAGTTGGATACTTGGAACCCTTAACAATTACTTAATGATTTCAACGAAATCAGCGCTCCGGCTAGACGATCACCGGAAACAGGAAGCCGGAGCGCCGATTTCGTTGAAAAAATTCATGTTTTTCCGCGTTCAAACACAAATTTTTGTAAGAAATATAATAATATAATAAAAATGACTAAACCGTTGGAAAGCAGAGATTTTGGCGCAGTTTTTACCGTTCTTGCATCTTGAAAAAATATTGGTTGTCATAGTTCAATTCTCGATTGAAAAAATCCGAGGTTTCGCAAATTACGTACAATTTTCTTTTCAGAGGGCTTTTTTATGTCTCAAACCCTAACTCAAAAGGAAGGTAGGGCATTTATCCGATAGGAAATTTAATGCTCTTTCCAACGGTATCCTCAAATTGTAATTTTTACAGCAAATTAGAGGAGTTATGACCAATTTAATGACGTAAGGTCAAAATCACGAAAAAAATTGAAATTGAAATAACTCGGAAACAAAGCCTCTAAAAAAATTCAGAATTTTCTAAATTTCTAAGAGGAACTTTTTGTTGCAAATTAATTTTAGAATCGACTCGCGCAGTGTAGCAGACCAGTTAGGCTTACACCCTGTATATTTTAAAAAGAGGGGTTTAGTAGGGGTGGGGATTTTATTTTTCAACCAGCCATATGATAGATCTATTTGGATGCTCACGTAGTCGGTTCATCCAAGAAAATGACAGCTGGATTGTTGACGAGCTCGAGGGCGATGGAGAGTCGTTTCTTCTCTCCTCCCGAGAGCCGGTTCGTCGTCGTCGCTTTGCATTTTTTCAGTCTCAATAATTCTAAAATGTCCGAGATCTGCAAAATACAGGAGATGAGTAAGTAGAAGGCGAGATTTCACATAGTATGAGATTTCTGAAGTTGAATGGAGACCAAGTGGAGGGGCGATTGCAAAAAGAGTCACTCGTAGTAGCAAGCAGTGGCAACAAACGAGGTCTGTAAATTAGATGAGAGACTGATTGAAAAATATATATATACAGGGTGTTTCACGAAAAGGTTACACCCCCCTTCATTTTCGCAAAAGCGTAAAAAACACAGCGTAAAAAATTCCGACCAACGCAATTCTTCATGATTTTTTGTGAGGATCTCAGGAAAAATACTTTTGCGCAAAAAAGTTGCGCGCAATCGTGCGCAATTGACAATAACTTCATTTTTTCAAATGGAACCCCCCCCCCTTTTTATTACAGATTCGGATTCTACGTCAAATTTTATGAGAAATTCATATCCACATCGATTTGTTTTATTGCGTTCAACCTGGCTTTTTGAACGCTCTAAGTTGCGCAACTCTACAATGAGGAATTTCACCGAATTCTGTTTGAATTTTTCCTGAATAGTTAATGGTGTGGGATAGATGAAAATCGGGCTGATTTCGGAAAATAAGTCTCCTGTTATTTCAAAACTAACCGGGAAAACGGACGTGAAGCGGGAACGCTCGCTGATTGGATGGATGGATGGATGCTCTATTTAGGATGCCATGGAATTCCATGATAGGCAATAACGAGAGTGAATAACGTGAATTTCCTTGGAGCAGCCATCATTTCTACATTTTCTATCTGATTTTGTTAAAAATCAAAAACCACAGAAAATACCTGTCAACAGTAATGACAAAATCTCCTTTTCTCGATGCCTAATCGCAAGAAACGTTGGGGACGACAACAGTCCAAGAATGGTATCGCTAGGACAAGTTATAGTGAAGTAGGAAGAAACTAAAATGGCCCGTCACTATGTCCTACCACTTAAGTTATGGAGATGTTCCAGTAATCTACGAGGAGTGAGGTACAGCAGATATAGCATTGAAGAAGGAAGCATTTCAAAATGGGCGAAATTTCAGTCGCGATTTCCCACGATGGCCAAAGAAAAGTTGGATGGTACTAGAGGGAACTATTGAACATTATTGAAGATGAACCCTCCTGATTGGATTGTTCAACAACAACTTACAAAGTTGATAGGTAGCTGTGAAGTTGAACACACCAATTGTTTATGATTATATATCATGATGGTCAGGCAAGTTGTTAAAATTCTGAGAGAAAATATTTTTTGAGTAGAAATGAAGTTCGAAATCATAAATATCTGTTTCGTGTATACCATGTCTAGCTTCTGTTGCTCGCCGACCGAGGCGCCCAGCTTGAGATCAGCGGAGTACTTCATGGACTCGAAGACGGTGAGGCCATCTTGATGAACGTCCTCCTACGGGGACAATAGAAATTCACTTTAGTGGAGTCGCATCGACTAAGACAAGAAAAATAAATTGGCAAGGAATTTAGATTTCCTTAGATTGATAAGAACAATGGAAGAATCATTCTTGTAATTATACCTGCATGATGTACCGCGACAGCTTTCGAAAGTAGCGCGCGTCTCTGGGGACCCCGTTGATGAGGATTGATCCAGTTCCATCACCTCCCCTACAACAAATAATCAAGTATTTCACAACGTAGTACATATCAACGGTTTGTTTTTTTCAAGTGGGGTCAGGGTGTCCAGCGATACCCCGAAAAAAATCCCTGAGTTTGCTAGGGACAATTTTCGACTTTTTCCAGGGATCTAAATAATTTAAAACATAAATAAATGTGATCCTCAATTCTCAAAATTCAGGCTTTTAATGACATTTTGAAATGAAAAAGCATTAGAAATATAGTAGCTTATCTCAAAACATAAATCTGTAAGCAGCTGTAAAAGCATTAGAAATATAGTAGCTTATCTCAAAACATAAATCTGTAAGTACCTATCAGTAAGGGGCGATGATTTTCATCTACACTCCAATCAGCACAATCCCTAAAAATTTCATCGAAATTGGATGGAAACTGCAGAAGTGGCTATCAGTCAGAGGGGATTTTCATTTTTTTCTGCAATTCGATTCGCTCAATTCCTGAATATTTAACCAAAATCGAAAAATAACTTCGAATAGTCTTGCCCGTTACTAAGATTTCATGAAAGACACAACAGAGACTTCGATTCATGGATAAAGTCGAGAATTAACATTCAATTCATCAAAACTTGTAGGTTTGCTCGAGAGAAATGACCACTTCAAAGGCTCGTTTTCACCTTCGATTGTTTGAAAAAGTTGAAATCATCGAATAATACTCTTCTAATTATTTATTCAAACTTTGTTTTGAAACATTGTTAATCGATGTTATAATTCTTCTTTGAAACGTAAACCATCAAATTTTGGAGAAGGGTGAGGGGGGGGGGGGGTTATAATTTTTTCTTGCTCCATTCCAAAGGTTCATTATTGGTTCATTATTGATTATTGATTTCAATCATTATCAGGTTCATTATCAGGTTCATTGTTGATATTCATTATTGATTCATTACATTCAAAGGTTCATTACTTCGTTTTATAGGTTCACTTCGAACTTATACCCACTTACTTATACAGATTCTACTTGTTTCGAACCAACCCACACGACTTGAGCGAATTAATTATTGCTTCTAGTACCTGTATCCTGCCAATACGTTCAATAGTGTGGATTTTCCGGCACCCGAAGGTCCAAGTATGGCCGTCAGTTCTCCAGATTTGAAGTAACCGCTGACGCTCCTCAATATTAATTTGGAACCTGAAACAAAATTATCATTATTATTCTTATCAACTGCGGGGATAACGTTGAATCAAGAGTAGGTACGTAGAGTACCAACATAGCGTCTGGAAAGTAACAACTTCCAATTGTAACGACTTGCAATAACCAAAAGCTTCGGGGCACAACTAGACCCCAAATGAAGCCGATATAATAACTTCTATCTGCAGTATTTATAGATTTATTTCCACCTTTTACAAATTCAATTCAACCTTTTACAAATGCTATTAAACCTTTTACAAATTCAATTAAACTTTTTACAAATTATATTCAACTCTCCACCAATTTAACTGATCCCAACCCTTCAACTGATCTCACGGGGGAAAAAATCGTTAACAGCCATATAGAGCGACTAATTAGAAAGTTATTGCTTTCAAGGGATTGTCGGTTCTGCACACAGAAGCGATTCTGACCATACAGTAGACATTGAATTGGCAGGGCGCTGAGGTCACGTAGGTAGGTACTATGTACGTACCAATTTTTTAATTTTTTAAATAAACTCCTTAAAAACGGAGGAGGCACGCTGTAAATAAAAGAAAATTTAAAAAACGCATTTTTAAATGGGGAGGACGCCCAGGACTCAGGGATAAGGGAAGATGAGGAAGGTTGGGTGGGAAAAGGGAAGCCTCTATAAAATGACCACCAGTTCAAATATGAGCCGAGCAGGACACGAGTGGTGATACCACGGAGTACACCTACTGAGATGCCCAATTCACGCAACTCCGCGACACTTTTCCTGCACCACACTCCTCGCCACGTCAGTGTTGCAGCCGTTACTTACCTACCTACGTGCAGCCTACTAGTTATTCCAATCAATCAGCTACTTTCCATAACCTTCCTCTCTAGTGGAGAATTGAATATAATTTGTAAAAGGTTGAATTGAATTTGTAAAATTTTGAATTGAATTTGTAAAAGGTTTAACAGCATTTGTAAAAGGTTTAAATGAATTTGTAAAAGGTTTAAATAAATCTGTAAAAGGTTGAAATAAATCTGTATAAGGTTGAATTAAATCTGTAAATGCTATAAATCAAATAATTCTGTTTCTAAAGTAGAGTCCTCGCAGTAGTAAGAAGGTTTATTTGATTGTACAATATTTAATTAGCATAACATTGTGTCACATTTAAGGCCTATAGACTAGCAAACGAAACGAAACTCACTATTTTTGCCTGTAGGGACTGTGTAATTGAGATCGGTGAATTCTATGTCTACTGGTGGTCGTTCAGCGAGGTGGAAGCCCATCTTGGGGATATGCTCCTCCGCCAGGTCCCTGGAATCAGACAAGAATAATTTCTTGAAACATCGTAAAACTGAACCTACACGAAAGTATTCAGATTGTAGGACTTGAATACGGTGGAAGTGTAATTTTTATGCGTAAACATGCCCATAGTCCAAATAATAAAACCATGTAACTTAAGTGTAAGTCGCACTTTTTCGTTCTTCAAAAAGTTGGAAGTTCATTCATCTCATTCCATTGTAATATACTCAGTCCTCTTATATTTGTTGCAACAGAACCTAATGATGTTTTAATTTCCAATAGCATTTGTTTTCTACCCTCCTGTCCGATGCCTCGAATTGAGTAAAATAGCTTAATTTTCTTTGAAATTCGCTTAAACACCATTTTAGTTCAACTGTATGTCACTTGGTAGGTTGAGTATCGTTAAACGAGACAACTTTGATTTAAAAAAAAGATGAAAAATATTCTGATGTTATGCGACAGTAAAAAGCCATGAGAGAAAATAGGAAAAATCCAATGTTGTTCCAATCATCAATAAGAAGTTTTGTATTCCTTTCTAATGGTTCAAGTGAAGGTTACATTTCGGTTTCCCTCGCCTAAATAGAACGGGTAATTTTTTCTACTTTCATTATCAGCTCCACTTTCAGTCATCCATCTTCGGGATCATTTAGTTGAGTTAAGAGTTCATATCATATCATGGATTTAATTAGCTATTCTGCGGTCTTATTGGTCGATATAGGACTATTAGCAAAGTAAAAATCTCCAAAGTACTTCAACATAACATTGCAGCCAAGTAACCAAACAATTGATGAGAGACAATGTTTCTTACATTATTTGAAACTTTTTGCTATCTTAGTGTTATTTCGGTACATCCAAATAATAAGATTCCTTGGAACCTTTTGATAAGTTGGGTCGCTACTGATTAATGATGTCTAATTTGGTGTTTTATTGAACAAGGTCCTCTTTAATGGTAAATATTTGAATGAAGGAACACCAATCGCTCTAATGAGAAACAATCGCTTAATTATCCCAACTGTCTAAAAAGATTACTCTAAAACCTATCGAAAAAATAAAAGTGTTAATTTGAAAAAGTTGTTTAAATTTTACCTAAGGTCGAAAAAATGGAGCAAACCCCGGCCTCGTTCTACTGTAGTCACTTGAAATTAAGTTTGAAATTAAATTCAAGTTTGCATCCGATCTTCTTAATAATAAACAAATAGCCTGATTCGAAGTTAAGCGGTGGTTTAAGGGCTTGAGATTCAGCTAAAACGTGATTTCAACAAGATTTATTTTATTGTAAGTTTTCTCTCCAACTGTCGGCAGCTTTAGAGGCCTATTTTGAAGAGATTTGAATTTTTCCTTTTCCTCCGAAAGAACTTAGTCCAAAAAGTATAACGCAGACAGATGGCTATGTAAACAATTTCAGACCGAACAAACATTGAAAAAAAATAACGTTTCATGGTATTGAATACATTTTTGATGTTAAATATAAGTTATTATTATTTCTACTGTGAGCAGTTGAAACTGAAAAACGAACCAGCAACTTTCTTAGGTTTCTCCGTTATGTATACGAGGTGAGTTTTTAGACTAAAACTTAATGATCACCTCACGTTTTGCCTCTATTGTCAACACGTATTGGCGAGCTTCGATAGAAAAATCGACCAATGAAAGAAGGCGAGGGAAAGCGTGGAGAAATATCTATTGACTGTGATGATGATCAAATTTGTTATACAAATAACGGCGATCTCACAACTAAAGAGTGCATCGAACGTTTCAAGCTGATCACAACACCTCAAAGTTGTTGAAGTCTCACAGAATCATACAAACATCTGTGGGACTTTACCATGAATAGTTACTTCGTCGGATGTCTCAAATATTCATCTCTCTGATTTTATATTAGGGTCTACATGCCATAGACATCACACAATAGATGTAGCAGAGACAAACCTAGAACCCAAGGGGGGACCCCTATTGCATGACTGCAATAAACACATCTTCAATACGTCTCAAGTCGTATACCTAACGTTAATCATGCATTTGAGAGGAACTTTGAGACTCCACAACCTTCTTTTATAAGTCACTGAGAGGAATAATACCTCAATCGATCGAGACTTACGTACAAGATTCATATCTGCGTGTAATAATTCCTAAGGGCATAATATATATTCCGAGGAATCGATCTACGCGCCTTTACGAGAGAAATCGTTCGATCGTGCGGGTAAACCGATTGGCTTTTCAACAACGGTATACCAGGTAACTCGAACGATTAGATCTAATTAAAACTAGGTCGAGGTACACAGATTCACAATAACAGTGATGTAATCTTGTAATTACGTAGTCCCATACCGTGCCAATAATTCGTAGGTATCAGATTATTAGAAACAACATTATATGTTTAACAAAATACTGATGGAAACTCCAAGTGTAAAATTTTATGCAGAACTCAAAAATTTCATTCGCACTTGCGTTTTTGAGTTTCTGAACAACTTTGGTCGGATGTCAGTCCACTCAAGAGGTAAATAGAGAATCAGTTTGAATAAACTGAGAAAAATAACTCTTGAAAAATGTTTTGAGCATTTTTTAAAGCTTATCCCCGAAAAATCTCGATAAATATACATAGAGCTCTCAGGAAATGGTGGAAGTTTCAAATATAAATTATATTAAACTGCGAATTTCAATGAAAAAAAGCTATTGCGTAGGTGAGCTGGCGATGCAGAATTTAATAATCTACAGTTGATACTTATATAGAAATGTCTGCCAAGTGGGAGTGGCACATAGCTTCCTCGTATCCATAGCACGATTGCGTAGATGATCCAATTCATAGTAGATAATCACAACGTCGTTCTTCAAATAGGTACGAATACCATCCAAATTTGATGGTCACAGGACGACGACATTTTATAGGGAACCATCCAGAGTCTCAAACACACGATCCATGCACATCCTATCGGAATCAAATGGAAACTGTGGACGTTATGCTTATTAGGAATTTCACGTTGGCGCAGGCGCGAAAGTGATTTACCTCAATCAGATTCCTCACGATTCAATCAACTGATCAATTCAATGGTTAGTTGAGGAATGGATTCAAGATGATTGCGAATGAATGTAATATCGTTGTGATCAGGATCTTGAAGGGCCAAAAATGAGAGAAGAGTGTTGGATTTAAACTTGTTCAAATTAAATGGCAAATAAGTGGAGATTTTAAAGTTATTGCTATACTCCTGGAAATGCAATTGGGCTTCTTGTAATGTACCCTCCAGCAGTTATCACTTCTGTTTGATACTTCTGTTTGAACAAATTATGTTCCCACGGTAACGAGTGTAATTAACCCATTTCAAGCTAGGGATGGGATATCGAAGGTATGATATCAATATCAGTACTGATATTGGTATCGGGCATCGCGGTATCGATACCAGTAAAAAATAAAGTTGAAGGAACTGCCAAAAAACACCACAATTTTCGAATAAGAATATTTTTTATTAGTTCAAGTCAGGATAACGATAATGAATCAAACATACAATGGAAGGGAGAACATAGAAAATCAATAGGTAGAAACGGGTTGGGGTTGCACAAGAAAAAGAAACGGGTGGCACTAAAAAGAAAAACAACATGTGTGTAGATCTGATAGGGTGTAGGTTATGGCAGCAGGTTATGTATGGCTACCGTAACCGATATCCATATCGATTAAAGGATATCGATAATATCGGCTTTGATAGTATCGATACCGAGATATCGAGTATTGACAGCCCAATATCGATATTTTGGTAATATCGGATATCGATATTTTGGTAATATCGGATATCGATATTTTGGTAATATCGGATATCGATATACCATCCCTATTTCAAGCCGCGGTTAGAAATGACATAGTAATGGGGGGAGGAGTATGAACTATTTTACAGAATGCCGGCCGAAATAAGGCATCATTTGCTCACCAATCGAGAGCAAAAATGCTCCAAATTTTATGAATTTTACATTTTGATAGGATTTCAGAGGTCTCAGTTTCCCAAATTGATATGATTTATCCATTTCATTGTCAAAAATTAAAATAAAAAAAAATCAATATAAAATCTAAAAATTATTTTTTATGAACCGGAATCTGTTTTGACTCATGGCCCAGAAAGCTCACTCTTCCAGCACCAAATTTAGCAACCATAATCATGCTTTCGGTCAGAAGGCCCCCTTTTCAAAAAAAATTCCCAAATCGCATTGAGCTCCAGAATGTTGAAGATATTTTTCTTTAAAAAGTTTAGGAACAGCATGAACGAGAAAAAATTCTTCTACAAAGATTTTCCACTATTTCAATATTTAAAAAAATCTTTATTATGACGATGCAAAAATTCATCAATGGCCGGAAATGGGTTAAGATTGAGATATGGAATAAAGGAGGACTCTGTTCTGAGATTAGAAATGAAATACTTATTCGGTGTTCCGTAATTTTATTCTATT
Organism: Apolygus lucorum; assembly: GCA_009739505.2. Classification (NCBI taxonomy): domain Eukaryota; kingdom Metazoa; phylum Arthropoda; class Insecta; order Hemiptera; family Miridae; genus Apolygus; species Apolygus lucorum. The sequence goes on from CM019179.2 coordinate 59,104,817, forward strand.
AAGATTTTAATACTTCAAGTATTTTATTGTGAAAGAGTCACACTTCTTTTCCCTCCTTTTTATGAATGTGATAAAGTCGAGATAGGAAGTCTCACTACAAAAGCTGAATGGCCAGCAAGATATCTCACGCCTGGAGAGAAAAATGTCCAGAATGAGCCTTTGATAAATTCTAAAATCGTATTTATGCCTTCCTTACATATAAAACTGGGACTGATGAAGAACTATGTAAAAGATATGGATCAAGAAGGAGATGCTTTCAAGTATTTGAGAGGTCAAAGAAGAAATTTTCGTTAGACCGCAAATTCGAGAAATTTTTAAAGACCCTAACTTTGATCAAATACAAAATGGGAAAGAGAAGGCAGCTTGGGAAGCATTAAAAAATGTGGTGCATGGATTTCTTGGTAACAGTAGAGCCAGTAATTACCCACAGTTGGTCAAAGAACTTCTTGAAAATTACTACGCTCCAGGTTGTAATAAGTCTATAAATGCATATTCTTCACCCTCACTTGGATTTTTTCCCCGGAAATTGTGGAGCGGTTAGAGATGATGAGCATGGGAAAGATTTCATCAAGAAGGCCGTTTGCAGGCAGACTACTGCTGGACTGCATGCAGGGATATTCCTGAGTTAGTGTTCATCTGCAAGGGAAGTAAGTGAAGTAGGTACTAATGATCGAAATTCCGACTGGAATTCATTTGTGGGCTCCGATGTCATTATAGTGAACATAGGAGTGTAATATTTGTGTCTCATCAAAAGGGTTGTCAACCATTCTTTATCAAGATGGACAATGTGTTGCTTCCGCGTTCCACAATATTAAACATCGATCATTAAGACAGACGTAATTATTCTTGAGTTGACTGACTACAACAAGAGAACTTCAATAGCTGCACTTAGGGATTAATGTTAGATTTCATATTATGAATTTAACAAAGGTATAATGACCAAAACGGGCAAATTATAGGCTCATTTGGGTAACATAAGCTGATTGATCTGGGAGGTAGTTAGCATTCAAAATCTGCCATTGAATTTCGAATACAAATGAGAAACTGATCTTCCGCAATTAGGTTCCCTCGTTTACTGACGTAGTTGACATTTCTTTTTTGCGAAGATCATTCCATCGAGGTATCATTTTTTTCAGGATGACGATGGGATGATTTCCAAATGACAATGCTCACGATTACAATCTGCTCTCCTTGAGTTCACAGAGATTCAGAGAGTTCATTGTTGCCCTACCAAGGTAGTTCTGCCCCATTATCCGATTCCAATGAAGTCAAGGAGAGTCGCGAAAATGAGAATGGGACGGATCAGAGCCGGTTCGATTTTTTCTGAGTGTAGGAAGTTCTGCAGAACAGCGGTTGCTTTCAAAAATGAAAAAAAGACAGTAACGGTCAGTATACACTTTTTGCTTCCACATTATCGAACAAAGAAATGGAAGCTTGGTATTCGTGATGCAGGTCAAAAAATTCCATTCGCATTTTGCATTTGGGTTTTTGTTTTATTATTTTCAATAATTGACGAAAAAAACGCAGCAAATTATTACACAATGGTTTATTATTTTTCTACAAAGCCACCAACCATCCAACATGAAGAAAAACATCGATCGCATTTCGGTCAGCTAAAATTTGAACGGACTCTTTTGCGATTCACACTCGTGTTTCTGATTTATCCAAAACTTAAATTTTCGTAGGGAGCAAACTTGTTGACCTACAGAGCTCCGCGTGGTCTAAAAAAATTCTAAAAATTCTATAGAATCTTAAATTGAAGGAAAAACAATACCTTTATATCAAAATTTTTTGAGTTAGGGCGTTTTCAAAATTGATTTTGAAACCCTTAGAAGTGACCTACATCAACCAAAATCTTCGGGACACAACTAGACCCCAAATGGAGCCTACATACCAAATTTCATCAAAATCGGTCAATACTGAGGAAAGTGCCGCGTACGGCGGATGGACGGCCAAATTTTTATTCGATTTTTGGAGAAATAAACGTTTCACACTCAATTCGAAAAAACAGCGATCGCATGTAGATCAGTTAAAGTATGAACGGAGATTAGGCCGCTCTTAAAAATTCACACTCGTGTTTCTGATTTATCGTACGTAAAAGCCTTAAATTCTCGTAGCGAGCGAACGGTTTGTCCTACAGAGCTCCACGTGGTCTCAAAAAATGCTAAAAATTCTTTAGAATCTTAAATTGAAGGAAAAACAATACCTTTATATCAAAATTTTTTGAGTTAGGGCGTTTTCAAAATTTCAAAATTCATTTTGGAACCCTTAGAACTGACCTACATCAACCAAAATCTTCGGGGCACAACTAGACCCCAAATGGAGCCTACATACCAAATTTCATCAAAATCGGTCAATGCTAAGTGACAAAAGTGCCGCGTACGGCGTACGGCGGACGGACGGCCAAATTTTTATTCGATTTTTGGATTCTAAGTACCTTGAAACGTAAACCATCAAAGTTTGAGGGGGTGTTAAATTTTTTTTTCTTGGTCGATTCCAAAGGTTCATTATTGAAAATAATAAACCAAAAAAATTTTTTAACCCCCTTCTCAAAATTTGTTGGTTTACGTTTCAAGATACGTAGAATACAAAAATCGAATAAAAACTTTGATTTGGGGTCTAGTTGTGCCCCGAAGTTTTTGTTTGATGTCAGTCACTTCTAAGGGTTGAAAAATAAGGGCTGGAATTTTCAAAACGCCCTAGCTCAAATACTTTTGATATAAAGCTATGGTTTTTTCATCTGTTTAAAATAGTATTGAATTTTTAGAATCGAATGAGACCACCCGGAGCTCCGTAGGACCAACAGTTTGCTCCCTATGAGAACTGAAGGGTTTGACTTACGATAAATCAGAAACACGAATGTGAATCTCAAGGGAGGCGATTAATCTACGTTTAATCGGAAATTAAACGATTAAAACGATTAAACGCTTGACGATTAATTAATTAAACGATTAATCTCCGTTCAAATTTCAGCTGACCAAAATGCGATCGCTGTTCGTTTCTTCGACTTGTATTTAGCTTTGCGTCCTTAGCAACCAATAAAAAATTCCCCTATGAAGGCACAACTCCCTATTTCTTCGAATTGAGTGTGAAGCGTTCCAAACTTGATAGTGAAGCAAAAATATGGTTGGTAGGTGGTGACAATGGCAAATCTGTGTTCTTTGCAGGCGAGTGATCCATACAGAAAAACCTTTGTGTAATAATTTGCAGCGGTTTTGAACAGCTTTGGTTCCGCGATTGTCAATATGCGGTCAATCTTTACTCCTTTCAGTTCCTAAAACTACGATTCCTCAGTTCCCTATTGGTTCAAAAAGCTCGAATTCAGATGGTTTTTGGATTCAGGCTCAAAGACGATTGCGTATGAATTCCGTAGCATTTGGATCGGTAGTAGCCACAGTGCTCCGGAAAAATAAGATAAAATACGGAATAATTATCTGATTCTAAGACATTTTCAGGAATAGAGGATCAGAACGTGCAGACGAAACAAACTTAATTTCCCTAAGACATTGCTTTCTCAATATGTAATCGCCCGATTTTGTTCAGACTTGGAAGTTTGTTCCACAAAAGTTGTTTCTAGTTATTACATCAATCCAATCAGCGATGGGAATTATGATAAGAAATCAAAAATATTCTGTAAAATCAACATAAATCGGAAATAATTCTCACTCAAAATTGAATCCTGAATGTTTCATAATATGATATTAGTTTATAATATTTATTAGTTTCAACAATGAATTTAGTTAGGTACTGTAAGATACACGAATAAGGACATTGAAAAATGTCTTTTTTCCCGTTTTGAAAAGGCTATTGATTGAAAACTACTTTTCAGTACAGAACATTTGTAAACAAACTGATTTTTTTGATCGACTGATCTTGAAGATCAGATATTAGATGGCTAGAGTTTATGAAACCAATTTCAGAATTCTAGTAAATTCAACTTTATTTAATCAAGTAAACACTTATAATTGTTTTGTTTTTTCTAACCGCGTAGCAAAGTTTACCGTTTTTCACCAAGTAGGTATTGTCCGTAGTTTTAGAAAATGTGATCGAATTTTTGTGAAAAATTATGGAAAATTTTTTCTTGGAGCGAAAATAACGGAAATGAATGGCTGATGTTATCAATTTTAGACACCCGGTACATTCGGAAGTATTCTTGGACCCGTGCTGTTATTGATGTATACTGTGTGAACTAGATTGTGATTCGAACGCTCTTCGTATGTACTCAATAGCCGATGATACAGCGATTTTGATATAAGCCGAGAACCGGGAGACATGTTATGCTCTAGCTTTACAGCAATCGAGGTATTAGACAGATGATTACCGGTTTGTTGACGTTAAATGCTTCTAAAACTAAGTATGTACTTGACGACTGGTCCGCAAATGATCGACAACCTGAGCATTGCAAGTTAGTAATCACAACTATGAAGTAGTGAAGTTGACAGCAATTGAACCAATATCGAAGGTTGAATCTTATAAGTAATTGAGCGATATGATTGACAGTAGTAGCAGTGATTGACAGAAGGTTTCTTGGAAAGAGCGTTGAGTATCACGCTGAGTATCTTTTTCACAGGTTCAGGAAATTTATTTATAAATTCTACTCAGTGCAATCAAATTTTCCTAATGATAAACTAAAACTTAGTGAAAACTCTTTTGTTCAGTCGCTCTTGCGATTTGGGATAATTGATTGATTGCGAAACAACAAATACATAACATATGTAACGGCTATTTGTAAAAGAAACCGAGGCGATATCCAACGTGCAGCTTTTTCGATGTGCTAAGGAGTTCTCACTGCGTCAAATTTATGAGAAGGTCACAACAATGTTTATTCACATAAATCATAGTACTCTGCTTCTAGTGATCTCTGAAAGCCAATATGGAACCAGATTTAGGTAAATGGGCCTTGTGGTGAATAAGCGCTCGCGTAATGTGCATTTCAGGAGTCCCATTTACATAATCCTCACGCTTGTAAATTTTATAGAATAATTGCGGAGATGAGGAATTTTAGCAGGGATATTTAGAAATTACTATTTTCTAGGCTGATAGATATAATCGGTATGGTCTGACGGACGTCATCGAGGGTTTGCTGATCAGTCAGTATGTGAACAGATGAGTTTCAGGTTTATTTTTATCTAATATTTTGGAGAACTTAGTTTACTAGTTCTCTTAGCTCGAGGTGGCAGCAAGAGCTTTGCGTATAGCCGACAATACATTGGGTGTAGTCTAACGAAGTTTCTGTAACGGTATTATGTTTTGCGTCAATAAAATTTCATTTCATGCACGTGAAGAAGCAATACCTGAAGTGTGGGTATGTACCTATATTTATATTTATGTGAAATAAAGGTTGACACCGTGCAATGTTAACACGGAACTTATTCTTTAATTCCTGAAGTCCAGTAAATAAAATTTATGATGATATAAATCTAAAAAAAAAAAGAAAACATCATGTGTCATATGATTTCAACGTGTTCAGTTAAATTACTTGGCAGTCTGTTGTCCATTGCCTGAATTGCATCAGAACTAATCAACCTCCCATTTGGATGTTCGAGTGTTGTTCTACCTCTGCATCCATTTCCTTGAAGGCGTTTTTTTTGTCGGAAAATTAAATTATAAGAAAAACCGGCTTTTGGCATCTCAGAGCCCGTCGCTATGCACGATTCACCTTGACTCGACTGTCCCAAGCAATTTTCACCCATTACTGACCACGATACATACAATAATTATTGACGTCACGAAGGAACTTATACGACTTCAATAATATTTTTCCCTCATTAGGAACTACAAAATGTTAATCAAGCTTAGAGCTTGATTAAAACCGGTGCATAGCAAAACCTGACATTTCAAGGCAAACGTCATTTTTTTTTTTTTTTAAATCAACAAATACTATTAGTAGTCTTCAACCAGGTTCATAGATAAGTAATTAGCTCGTTAGATTGAAAGTATGCGGCAGGCAAAAGATATTACGCAGGTAGCAAAAGGCATTAGGCACTAAGAATATTTGAATAGAATCACCTCTGAGATCCACACAACATAATAATTGCCGAACACCTATCTCTAGGGTTGCCATCTGTTCGAACTTCCCAGGAGATGTTTGGGGTTCCAACTTGGATACTTTTCACTCAAACTGGTTTTGTTTTTCAAGGGTCTGGCTGAATGTTCAAGTTTTTCATAAAAATACTCGATATCGTTGCTAGACAAGATTTACAACGTCTTAAAAACCGACTGAAATTTTAAAAATCTGTCAAGTTGGTTGGGCAGAATAGCTACCTGATTTAAAACAACACGTACTTAACATGGTATGAAAAAGTTGAAGAGCAGCGCCAATTACAATTCCAAATTGAGAAATAGCAACAAGAATGAAGTTAAGTTGATGAATTTACGATTTTGCCCTAGTACCGAAGCATCTACTGATTTGACAGACTTGAGATCAATTAGTAATCATCTATGTGTCAGCTACAAACTACTCTCCAAACATCGTGAAAATTTGATGTTTGAGGTCCGATGAAGTTCAAACGTGAAATTTCATCAAAATTGGACCATAATTTAGGTAGTTATCTCCGGGACAAATAATGACTACAGACATGGAACCTAAAATTGTTCTTATAGATGATAAATTTCTCTAAAACGCAAAAAAATAGTAAAAATTTCAAATTTTGGAGACACAAATTTTCTTGACCTGCTTCACGAATTCATAGCTTCTCTTCGATAGCGATGAAACAAAAATGGTTAGGTATTAATTATATTAGTCTACCTACCGTAAAGATATTATTATACTTTGTTTCAGAGGGTAACTTTGGTCCAAAATAGGCTATTTCCGGATGGCACAAGAAAAAATCAGCTTAATTTTAATCAAGGATAACTTCCTTTCAAGTTGGTTCCATTAATTTTTTGAAGATTCTCATAATATGAGATGAAGCATATTATGCTATTGAAGACTCTCATTTCTTCTAGTTAAATTTCAGTCGCATGACAGGATGTAGTGTCGTTTTTATAGACAAAATGTCAAAACGTTGAAATTTGATCAGGAGTTTTTTACTCCCCTCTATTTGAACAAACCAATCATGTAAAATCTCATAAATTAGTCCAAAATTAGAAAACGTTGTTTTTAAGATGGATTTTAGCAACTGGAACAAGGTATCCAATTATCGGTCGTTGTTCGATTCGTTCTTGGGTTAGAACAAAAATATTTTACATTACAAATTTTTGATTTCCAAGAGCGTCAAAATCTTAAATTTCGATGAAAATGACAAAAACTGGACTAAAGTAAACTACCTCGATGGTACCTACTTTTTCTTGAATGTGCTGTAGGACCCAGGCACTCAATTTTAATTCAACACTTAGAAAACGTCAACAAATGAAATTCGAGCCAGTAACGATTACTAAAGAATCTCTTTGTGTTCCTGACATATAGCTTTTATGGCAATACAGAAGGTTCATTCTTTGTCTCGAAAGTGTCCTGGGGTCCTAGTTTTTGATTGAATACATTCCAGAATAATTTCACTTTCCAATCCTTCCAAAGGGACACCTGAAGCCTATTTGCTATAACTCCAATTGCAACTGAAGAAAACAGACATGTACGAATAGGTCCCAATCAGGCAACTTCCTTCACAGCCGAAGATAGGAAAGGTTTGTAGGTTTGTACTAAGCGAGCAAAACATGATGCAACTATTATGTATTATATAAGATAAATATAATTTAATGCAAATATTTGGTATGAACACAAAAAAAGAAAATTAACTACTCGTACTAACCCGAAGTGGAATCATACCATTGTGAAGATATTTGGTGGCCTCGATAGGAATCATGGATTTATCATTATTCATATAGGAAGGTAGGTGTATACTTTCGACCAGTGGTTCGAAATATTACATAATTGTACTGTAATAAAATACTCAACAATGGTTGAAACTTAATCGCATCTTTCATCAATTCAAATCATTTGACCTTGAACGGTAGGAATAGAAAGTATTACAAAATACTGATTAATATTACGAATATTGTGCAACATTACGTCGATAAGCAGAAGCGTAAGCAGAAGGTACAACCCAACAGTCTAACGAGTTGTCAAAAGTATCACAAAACCCACACACAAACACCAAAATTTACAACTGAAAATGTACCTCACATGTCACCTAAGAAAGGCAACAAAAACTCGGCCTCATGCTTTAACCGTGTTTTGTGCAACAAAATCTCGCCTAGATTTCAAGATCCTTTGATTACATTCGTAAAAAATTATTACACAATGGTTTATTATTTTCCTGTATTTATCACTCGTCTGCAAAGCCACCAACATGAAGAAAAACATCGATCGCATTTCGGTCAGCTATAATTTGAAAGGAGATTAGGCCTCTTTTGCGATTCACACTCGTGTTTCTGATTTATCTTACGTCCAACACTTAAATTCTCGTAGGGAGCGAACGGTTTGTCCTACAAGGCTCCGCGTGGTCTCAAAAAATTCTAAAAATTCTATACTATCTTGAATTGAAGGAAAAACAATACCTTTATATCAAAATTGTTTGAGTTAGGGCGTTTTCAAAATTTTAAAATTCATTTTTTGACCCTTAGAAGTGACTTACATCAACCAAAATCTTCGGGGCACAACTAGACCCCAAAATGGAGCCTACATACCAAATTTCATCAAAATCGGTCAATGCTAAGTGGAGAAAGTGCCGCGTACCGCGGGCCAAATTTTTATTCGATTTTTGGATTCTACGTATACCTTGAAACGTATACTTACCTAAAAATGTTTTTCTTGATCGATTTCAAAAGGATCATTATTGAAAATAATAATAACCAAAAAACCATGGCAACCAACAACTTCAATATAATCTACCGATGTTGGTTTTTATCGCGAATTTTGTTTCCAGTTCCTTCTTTTAAATCAGATTATCTCAGCTTCGTCCATATTTACAGCTGTTTTGGCGGTATATAATTTACGCGTGAATTGGCGGCTTTTCAACGAGCGGCGAACGATTTTCGTGGAATAACTGACGGCGATACATTTCCCTAGAAACGGGTCGGTTGTAAGTGAAAATCATTACAAAATCCCGCGCTACTTTCGTTCCACGGTTTCGTCACGTTTTTGGCCAGTTAGGTGATGGCTAAAGCATGTTCCATGCTAAAAGTTGAAAACTATCCTGATGATGATTGTGTTTGTCTACAAATATTTTATTATTAATAAAGTATTAAGTTAAGATGAATTATAGTTTTATTCAATTTTTCGAATAAAAGCCTTGCCTTGGAACAATGTAAGGTCAAATTTGTAGTTTTGAGATTCGTAATTTGCAATTTGTTTTTGTCAACGGGATTAAGACTATGAATAAGTACGAGCTCAGAATCCTCCATTCTCTGCTCAGACATGTTTCGTACCTGGTAAACGTTCCAACACGCCACTCTAGATAGGAAATGCAGCCGTGAAAATTTACATAACCTTGAGCAACATCCGACCTCCTTACGATACAGACCCCTATATTAGGTATTTATTTTCCACGACTCAGTAGTGTGAACTATTTTTTGTCTAGTCTGAGAATAAGGGGAACCCTCCTCTTCAAGTCAAGGGGTCAAGGGATTGTGAGGAGGAAGCCACCTATTGTCGGTGACTCACGACTCCCCTACCCAATATTACTTAGGAACAAGGGGGATATAACTAAACTAAGGCTTCTCTTCTGCGTCCATCTTATATTCCGCTCCTATGTGCTACTCATTCATATTGTGAATTGGAGAATTCTGAGAGATCTCGTATTGCTTCTACAGGGTGTGCCATGTTAAGGTCCAGAAAACTTCGAGAGTTGATTTCAAAACTAATTTAAGTGAGAAAATGTCTTAGCAATTTTGTTTCAACCCCTTGTTTTACTTAATGTTAGTACTTAAATTTGAAATTTTAAAGGATTTTAGAAATTCGTTAGTGCACAGCCTTAGGGACATTTTGCCGCTGGAATCATCAAAATCGAACAATAATTGCCAAAGAAAAATGGGAAAACTACTGAATAAACGGGTTTTCCCATGTTTTCCCCTTATTTCTCTGGCAGTTATTGTTCGATTTTGATGATTCCAGCGGCAGTTTTTCATTTTATCAATTCCCAAGGCCCTTGCACAAATGAATTTCAAAAATCCTTGAAAATGTCAAGTTTAGCTACATTTTACGGGAAAAACATAACTTAATTAAAGGTGTTTCCCATTTTTCTCTGGCAATTATTGTTCGATTTGATGATTCCAGCGGCAATAGGTATTTCAGTTGTTCAATTCCCTAGGGGCGTGCACTAATGAATTTTTGAAATCCTTTAAAATTTCCAATTCAAGTACAACTTTTCAAGTTTTTGCCCCTTCGATTTGGCCAAATACTGACCCGGACTGAGGATTGAACGTCGACCGACTGAGACCCCCCCTGTTTACTTTCTTTAGAAAAGCTTTGTATTCGTGCAAAAGTTACTCCCCCAAAATCCAATTTTCACTCGCTTTCGCGTTTCAGTCCTGTCTTTACAAAGTTGGTTCGTATTGCAATCTGGTACCTAGTTGGAGGCAAAAACAAGAAAAATAGTAGGCACGAATTCCGCGTAAGACGAAGGGATTTTGCTACCGAGTCGACCAAGGTATCGGAAGCATCGTTTTAGCTTTCCGAGGTTGAAAATAATAATAATAGTAAAAGTTCTCTAAAATCAAAATTTTTGCTCGCGTTTTACGTTCTAGACCTTCCTGAACAATTATGGTTCCGTGTCTGTGTGTCTGCATGAAATCCAAGTAACGGGTAAAACTGTACGAAGTATGAGATAATCAACCAACCAGTTTTCGATTGAAGCAAGTTAGTAAATAATCAAGTAAGTAATCGGTAAAGTTGTTAAGGCTGTTTATACCAAGGACCACGTTCCGAAGAGATCAAAACCTCTGATCTCACCGTCAAGATAATGCACATATAATTCATGCAATTTCCACCAACCTAATAGCTTGGGAATGGCGAACCGTTGATTGCTAAACATCAAGTACAGAAGAAAAATTGAACAAAAAATCTGAAGATAAAAGCTTTACCACCTCGCCCTAGACGATAATCAAAGCTCGATTCCCACTCGGATTACATCACAGCTCAACTATTCCCTTAATTGCCCTCATAATAAATACATCGTGAACTTGGAATCACGAGCAGGAAGGGAACCAATTATTCAAGGGCGATCCGACCAGCTTCTAGTTTTTTTCATTCGACTTAGAAACGAGTCTCGCTGGAATTCAAATTTTTCGTCCAACGTTGGAATAGAAATGAGAACAAGTGTGAATTTTTCGCGATCAGTGGGCCAGAAAATGACTGAAAGAACTGGATTTGATAATTTACAGTTGGGCGTTAAAAATAAAAGATCTTTTTGCGCCAGGAAAGCTTGGTTAGGAGCAGGTTTGGCCGAAAACTTCGCTTCTTCGCCTCCAATTATAAACCAGGTTCTATTTTTGACTGGATTCAATTCAAAACATTCAAAAGCGAGAAGGAGAGGATTCTTTTATTTTTGTATATTTGTATCGCTTTTTGCTCCTCACTATCTTGAAATAGGAAAGCTTTGTGTTCGTAGAGCATGCCTAAAAAATGAGCCTTCAAAACCACGTTATTTTGTGTTTTTTGCTTCTGATTCTACCAAGGTAGCGGAAGCTTTGTTTTCACTTTTCAAGGTTGAAAAAAAAAAAAATTCTCCAAAATCGAAATTTCCACTCGCGTTTTACGTTTCAGACCTTTCTGAACAATTCTGGTTCCGTATCTGTCTGTCTGTCATGAAATCCTTGTAACCGCCATAACTATACGAAGTTATTGTCCGTTTTCGATGAAATTGTCAGGTATTGTGAGGGTTGGCGTGGTCCCCTACGAAAATCATCACCCCCAGACTGATATTAGCCGCTGCGCATGCGCAAACGTGAATTCCTTGTAACAACCATAACGTTCACATTTTCTATCAGATTTCGATGAAATTGTCAGGAATTATGCGGATTAGGTTGTAGATGGTCCCCAATGAAAATCAAGGCCTTAAAATTGACAGTAGCCTCTGCGCATGCGCAAACATAAAATCATAGTAACAGCCATAACTTCTATATTTTCGATCCGATTTCGACGAAATTTCTCAGGATTGTTCAGATTAGCGTGTAGATGGTTCCCTATGAGGGTAGTGGAAGGTGCTTAGAGATTGATGTTTTGAGATTAACTAGTATGCATCGGATCATCTATACAATCGGGTTATGGATACGAGGAAGCTATGTGCCACCCACTTGGCAGACTTCATCTTCTCAAAGCTTTTTGAACAACTTTGATTCCGGGATTGCGGACAATTCTTGTCCTGGGCAAGACACACGAAATTACTGTCCGATTTTGACAAACATTAGTTTCTAAATTGGATCAGGTTGATGCTGATTAACCTCGAGACGGTCCCCGATGAATTTCATTAACAACATTATTTCATCAGACAAACAGCAGGTGTGCGCACGCACAAAACGTGATTTAACCTCAACACCAATTTCTCACGATTTCAAAGATCTAGAAGTCCGATTACTCCCAAATTTTGAGAGTAGTTTGGGGTTGGCACAAAGAAAAATGAACATTGATTTCATCACCAACAGTAGAAAAAGTACTAGCGAAAAAGTAAATAATCATCGACTCCTCAATCGAGTAGTTGTTTGTCAACTCAGAAAGGCATCATCAAGATGATCGTGAAAATCAATTTCATATTGGGGAATCAACCTATGGTAGGTTATCAAAATTATTGATGTTTATACAAAATATTAAATTGTTTATCGGTACAGTACAAAATTTTCCACCCCAGTTTTGGGCATCACCGGGTAAAATTTATCACTAAAAACAATATAATAACATTTTTGTCAATACGACGTTCTCTCAAACCACTGTTTGTCATATGACGTTCATCAACCGTCAAACTCAACTTTGTCCTAAGCTAGTGATAAACCTGAGAAGGCTAGTTTGCACACGCTTAGCTGAGGAGATCCGAAAGATCGAAACAAAGAACCAAACAAAACGATCACCACTGAAAGTGGAATTTGAAAAGTTTCAACTGTACCAAACGCATTCTTGATGCAGACGGGGCAGCCAATTTTGTTTCAGTGTAGATAGATAGATCTTTTGTTGTTTTTGACTGTAGATGGATAGCTTTTTTGGACAAAGTTGAGTTTGACGAACGACGTATGACAAACAGTCGTTTGACAGAACGTCGTATTGACAAAAGTGCCGTTGTCTAAAACTCTTCGGAAACAAGCTGTTTAGAATATAATAACATGTTTTACTATTCTATACGTCCGTGTTATTCTATATGAAGAACCTATAGTGCCCACCTTGCTTGGCAGAAGTGATGTTGCACATCACTGATATTTCGGCACCATTTTGAATTTTGATGCAGCACTCAAGGTCATTAACAGTTTGTTGAATTTGAGTTTTTCTGAAATTAAAGAAAAATAAAAATTTGGAAGATGGAATGACATACGAGGGCCTTTGCGAAGGTATCGATAAATAGGGTCAGGTGGGGTAATTGTAAACATGGGGTAAATGTAAACAGGTGACATGACCGCCAACGTGGTGAACTGAGGAACTAAAATTGATGGTAAACCTTCTCTATGGAGCACGTGGATTGTACTGAAGAAGTTGCCGCTCATTTTCGTCAGCCGATCTTCACTTGATAAGCAATTGATTACAGCTCTGCCGAAAACTTTGATTGTCGAACATTTTAGTGCTCAGGTTTTGTTCATCTGGCCTGCTCCAAACAGCAAGTAAGTGACTCCAACTATTTTTATCCATCATATAGAATGTTAGCTTGCTTATGCATGGACGATTTTCGTTGTACCTCTTTTTCCTGCTGGGCTATGACGTGTTTACAATTACCCCATACTTTTTTTGCCTATGGGGTAATTGTAAACAAATATTTTCCACGCTTATTCAATGATTTCTGATCAATTAAATGTAGAAATTTCGCTCGTTTCGATTGCCTCTGTTTCTATAATATCCACATTTGGTTTTTCTATACCAGGATGCCTTGTTCATTCATCAAAAAGAAGCCACTCCCGCCGTACACTGTTCAAGACTTGGAACAAGCCGTCTTTGATGTCATGAACCAAAATAAGACCTACAGAGAGGCAGAAGAGGCATATCGTGTCCCTATTTCGGTAATCTACCATCGGATTAAGGGTCGAAAAACCAGTATTCACAAGATGGGGGCTGGTCGGTTGCCCGAATTGCCAGAGGAAGTCAGGATTTGCTAATGACCCTTCTCGCCTCCGAGCAATCGGAGAAAAAGGCAAACCACTTCAAAGAGTCTCTGATGGATCAGGTCGAGATTCGACGACAGTACTCGCCTGTATTTCGGCTAGTGGTGACGCCTTACCACCTCTGATTGTTTTCAAAGGTGCTGCTGTCCAGCCCCGCTGGATTTCTGAAGAGGCGTATCCAGGCACAATGTATGCCGCCACAAGCAATGGCTGGATAGAAGAATCTGTATTTTTCTACTGGTTCGAAAAGATGTTCGTCTTCCTACCCCTCAGATTGAAAAGGATGGGCGCAGGGAAATTTATAAATTTTCAGGAACTGTCAACGTAATTGAAATGTAGACTGAACTTTCAAGTCACCAATTTTAAGACTGAGTTTGAAGGACTGATAAACTTATACTATGATACTCAATTCATGCGTACTGCTAGTTGATTGTGATTCAAGACTGTGTTATTAAGTCTACCATTGTAGTAAGTACACATTTTTAATATGCCTGTTTCCATAGGCTGCTTTGATTATTTACTGGGAGTTTATTGAAATATACCTACTGTGTACGATTTGAGTTTATTAATTCATTCAGCACCGTCCATCCCGGAAATTTGAAAATTTAGTCAGTGGAACTTGATTGAAAAATGTACTTGGGGGAAATGTAAACAGCGGATTGGGGTAATTGTAAACATCGTTCTTCTCTCTCACAAATGGTTCTTGGAGCTTCTACTAGTCTCCATATGACTGTGTCTGCCACGCTTTTGACCTAGGTGAACCTCGTTGGAAGATGCTTGTTTACAATTACCCCTTAACCTATGGGGTAAATGTAAACGCTATGGGGTAAATGTAAACTGGCTCTGGATTTGTCCCAAATGATATTAGATCAAAAATTTTGGTGCCTCCTAACTCAGCAGATGCTACAGTATCACGAGAAAAAATTAGTTCGCACATTCGGAGTTTTATAAAGAGTTGAGGAGAATTTTGATCCAAAACATAGAGATTTTGTTTACAATTACCCCACCTGACCCTACCTACATAACAGGGTGTCCAGAAACCTATCAGCAATACCTCAGGAATCGATTCTACAACTAATTTCCCACAACTTTTCCATCTTAACACTAATTTTTACTCAAAATGCATTTTTTTTGCCAATGAACACCTTTTTTCCCCTTAAATTTCATTTAAGGAGTTTTCTTTTAATTTTTAGCAAACAGCAAAATCAGAAAAATGGGTTCCTGTTGGAAAGCTGATAAAATGGAGCATGTTTTAAGGCTTAAAGGATCCCTGAAGCAGACCGTGTTTTAGCAGGGGGAAATCACCAAAATGTTTGACAAAACAGAAGTTGTAAACTTTTCAAGTTTGAGGTAGTAAGGCTGTACAAGAATGAAATCTTTTACCTGTAAATTTGCAACTCCATCCTTCAATAGTTTCCTCACTTCATCACCGATTCTTCTTGCAGTCACTTCCTTCACATTTACTATTGGTTTCCCATAAATTCCCATACTCAAACCCTCCTAAATCAATAAACCAATCCATCATTGTAAACAATCCGTCCGTCCCACTACTCACTTATTCCTCAGCTGATTTGCGGCCGGTGTCGACAGCGTTGCCAACCTGTTGAATCGCATTCTAACAAATTGCATGTTTGAACGACGTGTTTTCGCCACAATTTCTGGCAGATTAATATAGATAATTACATGAATAATTTTGTTATACCTAGCTTTATTTTAGATAAATTTATTAGTGCTGTGTGTAGGGAAAAAGTGAAATTTCCACGTGTGTGATTTTGCACCAGTTTTCACACATCGCCGACATCACTCTCTCGCCATCTTTCGCCCGTTCCTGTTCTGCCTCAACTTTAAAACGTTCATTTCCAAGAAATCTGCCGGCCGGCAAAAGCAACCGCCTTCATTCAAAACGCGGCCTCCCATCGTTCCTTTGGGAGGAACCAGAAACAATCCACGGAGGAATCGTTCCCGGGATCTCTTTCGGCGGACTTTACATTTAACCAGGAACCTGGTAAGCCACTTCTACCTATCTACCTTGCATTTCTTCTCTTCTGGAGGCTCATCTACCTACCTCAAAATTCCTGGATTCTCCACGAACAACAACGGAACATTTATGCAACAAAGAAATCATGTACAAATCATACACAATTTAATTCTAGCTCTTTGGTCGGAACAGTGGCCTCTGCATGGTCTACTATAAATTCAACAATTTCACGATCAATATAAATTGTTTAATAAATCATTTAATAATCGAATCATCATCGTTTTCACAGCTTTATTTAATATACCTATATCAACAACATTCTGGTATTCCAGTGGTCCTTTCAGTATTTCAGCAACCTTTTAACATAAACTCATCTCATTAAAGTTCTAATCATTTTCAAGTCATACAGAGGGTAAGAGTTCAAGACCACGTCATAAAGGGCCCCCCCTCTGTATGCACAAAGGCTAACCTAGTGCACAGTTTTTCTGAACTCATCATGTGGGAAATTCAACTTTCTTCCCAACGGTGTAATCAGATTTGAATTTGCATGGAAAAAGCGATTGTATGATCATTTTAGTGCCGCCATGTCAAAAGCATTTTAATCGGAGTAAAAATAAACGCTACAAAGGGAGATAAAAGTTGTTGTAAATTAGTTGTAGAATCAGTCCGTGAAATTTGGATCATTAGTACTGGGACACCCTGTATAAATTACTTTTGTCATATTTGGTTCGTTTACACACGGTAAGAATTCTCCCATTCTCTGGTGCTTCCATCGAGCCCAAACATTCCAGATTACTACATTCCAGAGGAGAAAAAAATCCTGCAAACCTTCAAATGACGACCACTTACAAAAGCGAGCTATGCAAGCGGACATGCTTGTAGCTCATAAGAAATAGCTACATGTGCCAGAGTCAATAGTCGTGTCACTGCCTCCATCTAGGGGCTCGTTAATCAGCTAAAGATGGATCACAGTCAGAAATCAGAATAGCTTCCTGCAACCTGTGCCCCAAACTGACGTGATTTAAAACAACTCTGAGAAATAAAAATTTCATTATAACGAATCCAATTTTGATGTCATAATCCATTAAATAGATGTAGTTCAAGAAAAAGAATGAGGGTTTCAAGTCACCAAGATGAAAATTGTGAAAATGCGTATTTCCGTAATTTCATTCATAATTCATTGTAATGCGTAATTTCCCCAAATATTCACAACACGTGAGATTAGTTGAAGCAACAGACCACTCGTGTTGATATTGACATTGACACATTAACACAAGTTCGCCGCCTTTTGTTCTTGTTTGCGATAAATTGCGCAACTTGAGATTATGCGAGCCAATATAAGGTCTCTCTAGCCGAGATAAAGCTTTCACCACAAATTTTTATTGAACTGTCGAGGTATTTCCTGAACTGACTCAGACGGAGAGGCGTCTTCTCAATGACTAGGCAGAGTTGTTTACATTGAGCTGATAGAATCGCGACGAATCTGTCATTACTTTTATCAATCAAAAATACATCTTTGAAAAATGGAACTCTTTATCGTAGCTGATCGGACATTTTCACCCAGCAGGTCCAACAGAGGTTCCACACATTATGGATAAGATAGAGAATAGTTCTAGGGCTCATTCAGCTATTTAAAGATGATAATTTGCCCAGTTTTCCCAGACTACAGTTCCAGAGAGATTCTTTTAAATTTCTAAATAGAAAAGAAAAAAAGGCTCAGGCCTCATTCAGCTGATATAGGGTAGGTTGACCAGTAATGGGACACGGCCCGGTAGTGGGACACATCAGTCATTTTCCTTAAATAATAAGATTCCTTGTTCACTGACACAAGATAGGCCTATATTCTTACTTTCAGCCACACTTCTTCCTCCTCTTGACAAGTTTGTTAACGCTCTTAGTTTGATATTTACCTCGTGAAAAATCAAAGGAAGTAGGGGCAATACTGTGCACTCAAGAACATGGCTGTCTGCTGACTTTTGGCTACGGATTCCCGCTACGTTTAAATTGTTAAAAAATTGTACCTACCTACCTATTTATTCTTCAAAACCGCTCTTACAGACACCTGGCCCACCACTGAACTTTTTTTGTCCCACATTAGATTGGAACTGTCCCACGACTGCCAGTTTTAGCTCGATTCACCCATAACGTCTATAACTCTATTAACTAGTCGATTAATGAATATTTATTGGATTTTATCATAATCCTTGATAGTTGTGGGATAGAACTACTGCAGGAGCAAAGAAAAAGAGCCACAATGAAGAATTTTATGGACATTCAAAGTGAGG
This sequence comes from Apolygus lucorum, assembly GCA_009739505.2. NCBI lineage: Eukaryota > Metazoa > Arthropoda > Insecta > Hemiptera > Miridae > Apolygus > Apolygus lucorum. Next base: position 59,123,312 of record CM019179.2, read on the forward strand.
TGATTCCTTAAGTGTCCCACTACTGGTCAACCTACCCTACCAGGTCATTCTTACCCTGCAGTTTCAGTTTTAAACCTCAGTATGTATGCAGATTAGGAAAGAAAATAGCAGATGATCAAAGATGCTCATTAACTTTGCAATTTGTGTATTGAAAAATCGACAAGAACACTATAGTTGCCCTCACGAAAACTCGAGTGTCATACCATGGTATCATCGATTCATCAAGCAAGGTGAAGCGGCCTAATGAATCTTTGACTACGATCGATTTTCCACTTGAATCATTAATCAAGTCCACACCTCCACTTCCTATTGGAAAACGACAAGTCTCATCCACGTGCGCTACCCGCGAAGCATTGGAATATTCTAAAATTCAAAGTACCCGAATAGGCCAAATTTCCCAATGAGTAAAACTGTTGAAAACGTGCTCGTACCTATCTGTGATGATATCCCACTTCAAGAACATGACTATAAAAAGTCAATAACCACAACTTTCGGGAAAACGCATTCAATATTTTGATGTCCGACGTAACTTGTAGAATCGTAGATTTTTAAAACGAAAAGATCCGCTTCCACTAATTCCTGAAGATTGACGAGAGCGAAATACCTGAGTGAAGTTCAGGCATTATTAATGAATTTCGAGTTGTTAGTGTAGGTAGTATTTAGGTTGGTTTGAATTAAAGTTGGCACGTTCTTTGTGTATTATAAAATACAAAAACGCTTTTTGGTTTATTATTTTCAATAATGAACCTTTGGAATCGACCAAGAAAATTTTTTTTTTTCAACACCCCCCTCAAAATTTGATGGTTTACGTTTCAAGGTATGTAGAATCCGAAAATCGAATAAAACGCTGCAAATAATTACACAATGGTTTATTATTTTTTATTTTTCTATATAGATCACTCGTCTGCAAAGACACCAATCATCCAATATGAAGAAAAACATCGATCGCATTTCGGTCAGCTTTAATTTAAACGGAGATTAGGCCTCTTTTGCGATTCACACTCGTGTTTCTGATTCATCGTGCGTTCAAACTTTAAATTCTCGTAGTGAGCGAACGGTTTGTCCTACAGAGCTCCGGGTGGTCTCAAAAAATTCTAAAAATTCTATGGAATCTCAAATTGAAGGAAAAACACCTTTATATCAAAATTTTTTGAGTTAGGGCATTTTGAAAATTTCAAAATTGATTTTGGAACCCTTAGAAGTGACCTACATCAACCAAAATCTTCGGAGCACAACTAGACCCCAAATGGAGCCTACATACCAAATTTTATCAAAATCGGTCAATGCTAAGTGACAAAAGTGCCGCGTACGGCGTACGGCGGACGGACGACCAAATTTTTATTCGATTTTTGGATTCTACGTACCTTGAAACGTAAACCATCAAATTTTGAGGGGGTGTTAAGAAAAATTTTTTCTTGGTCGATTCCAAAGGTTCATTATTGAAAATAATAAACCAAAATGTGGCCGTCCGTCCGCCGTCCGCGGCACTTCTGCCACTTAGCATTGACCGATTTTGATGAAATTTGGTATGTAGGCTCCATTTGGGGTCTAGTTGTGCCCCGAAGATTTTGGTTGATGTAAGTCACTTCTAAGGGTTCCAAAATCAATTTTAAAATTTTGAAAACGCCCTAAATCAAAAAATTTTAATATAAAGGTATTGTTTTTTCTTCAATTTAAGATTCTATAGAATTTTTAGAATTTTTTGAGACCACGCGGAGCTCTGTAGGACAAACCGTTCGCTCCCTACGAGAATTTAAGGGTTTTACGTACGATAAATCAGAAACAGGAGTGTGAATCGCAAAAGAGGCCTAATCTCCGTTCAAATTTTAGCTGACCGAAATGCGATCGATGTTTTTCTTCATGTTAGATGGTCGGTGGCTTTGCAGACGATTGATCAATATAGAAAAATAATAAACCATTGTGTAATAATTTGCAGCGTTTTTTACTTACAATATTTTCAGGCAATTTCATCATGTTTAAGCACTGGATTATTATATTGGCATGAATCAATCGGTATTGTTGTTAATAATAATAATGGCTTGATAGTTTCAAAAAGCAATTTATACTGGGCTGCCAGGAAGGAGATTTCTGGTGTCACCATTCAACATTGACCGGTACTCAGAAGCTTAGCATCTTCATTACAGTAATGTGAGGTCTCCTTCTCTTCCTGGCGTATATATGCTTTGTAACAACCGCTCTCAAGTGTTAATTGTTCGTATTGAACACATTGTTTAGTACCTAATGCGTGCATTGGATAAGAATAAAGTTCAATTTCAACCAGTAAGCGATAAAACATAATTATATTCTGATTTACTTTTCTACTGCACAAAATAGTTTCACTCAATGCAATCTAGTCAGTATGTACCTAGCATATCATTTTTAGCATTACGAGAGCCCGAAACTTGAAATTTTTACATCGGAAAAGTGGACCCCCCTCCCCCCGAACCATAAACACTTCCAGCGACATGCGAGCCTCGAATTTAAACAGCATTTTGAAATCGATGATCAACGATACCCAACATGCGAATGGGGAATTTGCCTCAATTTTAGATTCTGGAATTTCAAGTCAAATCCTATAATAGAGCCCTAAAATAACGTTTAACACCAGGAATAACCAAGGGAAAAAAATTACCTTAGAACAAAATGCCTAAACAAGTGAAGCCTCCACCAACAGCTTGATACCACAGCGGCGTTTCGTCGGACTTGGTAGGTAGTCTACAGATTACATCAGATGTGATTCAGATTCTGCATTCAAGGTGAAACACCCAAAAACCCACGCAATACGCGGTTTCTGGTGTAACTAGTGGTGAGAATAGTGTTAATAGAAGATAAGAAATAAGACTAAAGATGAGAGAAGAGAAAAGCTATACATATATCAGAACAATACCTACTGAATGATTGAACTCTCACACCAAGAAAGAAAAAAACGCTGCAAATTATTACACAATGGTTTATTATTTTTTATTTTTCTATATAGATCACTCGTCTGCAAAGCCACCAACCATCCAAAATGAAGAAAAACATCGATCGCATTTCGGCCAGCTTTAATTTGAACGGAGATTAGGCCTCTTTTCGATTCACACTCGTGTTTCTGATTTATCGTACGTCCAAACTTTAAATTCTCGTAGTGAGCGAACGGTTTGTCCTACAGAGCTTCGGGTGGTCTCAAAAAATTCTAAAAATTCTATAGAATCTTAAATTGAAGGAAAAACAATACCTTTATATCAAAATTGTTTGAGTAAGGGCGTTTTTAAAATTTCAAAATTCATTTTTTGACCCTTAGAAGTGACTTACATCAACCAAAATCTTGGGGCACAACTAGACCCCAAATGGAGCCTACTTACCAAATTTCATCAAAATCGGTCAATGCTAAGTGGGGAAAGTGCCGCGTACGGCGGACGACGGCCAAATTTTTATTCGATTTTTGGATTCTACGTACCTTGAAACGTAAACCATCAAATTTTGAGGGGGTGTTAATTTTTTTTTTCTTGGTCGATTCCAAAGGTTCATTATAGAAAATAATAAACCAAAAACCTAGGTATGGAAGACATTCATGAATTGCGACATTCAAGTACCTACTTAATAATTTGTTTGGAAATTATCATCCAAATCAACAATTTTGTGATGTATAAATTTTTCAAATTCACCGTACCGGTAAATCGATACCGGTTTACCGTACTCTCAATCGATTTCACGATAATAAATCACAAAACAATCGATTGTTTGGTATTTCTGAGTCAAATTTGAGGTTTTTGAATCAAATTCAAGGTTTCCTTTACCTATCCGTCAGAATTTTGTATGCATACTTATCTGCGTTGTCCAAAAAGGAAGGTACTACTATTTGCTATCCAAAATGTGAAAAGTTGCAAGGTGGAGGTTTGATTTGTTAACACTTGAGTAAACAGTCGTATTCCACTCCCACCAGCAGCAAATATCAACTTTAATTGCAGCGGTTGGCGATAGGTGAGTGAGTATTCCTTCATTATGCGCATTCCTTCGTTGTGCACATTCCTTCTCTGCATGCTTGTTGCTGAAGGTAGTGGAATACGACTGTTTACTTTTTAACAACTGTTTGCAATATCAACTGCCTTGCATATTTCCAGATTTTGGATAGTTAATAGTAGTGCCTACTAACAATTTTGAAATACCTACTATGTATATTTGTTAATACCTCCAATTATGACTTTGTGTTCGGCAAGTGAATTCAATGAGTTTTCAAAAATTTATATTGACTTTGAATTTACTCTGATGAAGGAGAAAGGGGAGACTTGTGGACAGGATGATCGCCCGCCCTGAAACTAAACTGTGAAATGATCTGTTCAGGAGGTAGTAAGGTATGAACAATCTGAAGAAAACAAGACAGAGTTTTGGACGAGAATGCCTTATTATACTTTGGGGAGTCTTGGCAGGAGAAAAGATGGGTGAGACGAAGGGAAGCTGGCGCCCACGGTCTTGTCTGTTGAACACCTGGCTTTCAGAGGAAAAACGCACTCCTGTGGTTCGCTGAGTATATTTAGGTGGGATGAGGTTACAACAGTATTAACCCACCAAACACACGCGTAAATTATGAAGAAAACTTTGATTTTGAAAAATAAAACAATGTTTTTGAAATAGAAAATATAATTTGAATTAATACCTTTAGTTTGAAACGTAAAACCTTGTATTCGACTCGAATATTAAATATTGCAACACCAGTTTGATTCCACACAAGGAGGCATCAGTTCAAGTCGAGATACGTTCTATTTTTAGCTCATTCACAACGATGGATTCCACACTTCCAAAGCTGATGAATCCACTTTTCTATATATTTCTCAACGAAAAGTATTTCCATTCTCACGTTATCTAATGTAAATTTATTCCGTTCAATATTGAACTGATTGCTTGTAACGAGCAGGGGTGACAAGATCAATTCGACAAACAAATCCGAATCTTTATCGTATTTCATACAACAGCACGGAGCACAGTTATGGTAATAGACGCAATCAACACCCTGGAAAATTCTGTGCCAAAGATTGAATGGAAAACTGACGACAATCAGTTATTATCTCCGAGATAGAAATTACGGAATGGGGCTAGAAAAACAAATCCGCATTGTACCTAGCTTCCTCGCATCAAATTAATGACATGAACCCCTATGAAAAAAGATTCTTACGATTTTGGTTTATTATTATTATTCAATAATGTCGAGCAAAGAAAAAAGGGAATCGAGCAAACATTTTTTTCACCCCCCCGCTCAAAATTTGATGGTTTACGTTTCAAGATAGGTACGTAAAATCCGAAAACCTAAATAAATAAAAAAAATTAAAAAAAAATTCGTCCACCTTCCGCGGCACTTTTCATAGTTCATAAGGAGCAATTTTGATGAAACTTGTTAGTTGTGCCGCGAAGTTTTTGGTTAGTGTCAATCACTTCTAAGGTGAAAAATATGGGCTGAAGTTTTCAAAACGCCCTACCTTGAAAACTCTCGCAAAAAAGTTATTGGTTTTTCATCAATTTAAAATAGAATTGAATGAGACCACTCAGAGCTCTGAAGAGCAAATCTTTCACTCCCTCTAATGACTTGAGGGTTGGAGTTACAATAAATCAGAAATACGAAAGTGAATCTCAAAAGAATGTTCATTGACGAAAATTGGCCTAAAAATCCGTTCAAATGTCACGTCTGCTGATCAAAATGCGATCTTTGTTCGTCCATTCGAATGGAGTGTCTTGTCACTCATCAGTTGTTCTTCCTCTTATTACTTCCGTTATGAATATAAGGACACCCACAAACCCGGACTATTATGTTATTTTCCGTCAAAAAAAGTAGATAGTAGTTGTTTACCTTGCAAAAATATGGTTGGTAGATACTAACAATGTAAAGTTATATTCTTTGCAGAAGAGTGATCCATATAGAAAAATAATAGGTAATAATTTTCGACTTTTGGTTAATTATTGGTTTATTATTTCTAATAATAAGCCTATGTGATCGTATCGCAAAAAATTTTTATAACCCCCCCTCAAACTTTGTCACTTTACGTTTCAAGGTGCGTAGAATCCAAATTTGCCAAATTTGCCAAATGTCCGTCCGCCGTTCGCCGTCCGGGCCATAAAAGGCCTTAGAATCGGTCTAAAAAACCCGATCTTTCGCACATAGACTCCATTTGGGGTCTAGTTGGTCCTAACGTCGAACTATTCCGATCGCTTAATTCGTATAGAAGTTATGGGCAAATAACCGGCCAAAAAAGAGGTTTTTTCTTAAATATGCGTGGGGTGACATTTTCCAAGTATTTTTCTTCATGTTGGATGGTTGGTGGCTTTATAGACGATTGTACAGAAAAATAATAAACCATTAAAAACCAATAAACCATAAAAATAATAAACGTACGATAAATCAGAAACACGAGTGTGAATCGCAAAAGAGGTCTAATCTCCGTGGCTTTATAGACGATTATATAGAAAAATAATAAACCATTAAAATAATAATAATAAATAATAAAATAATAAACCATAAAAATAATAATCGTGCGATAAATCAGAAACACGAGTGTGAATCGCAAAAGAGGCCTAATCTCCGTTCAAATTAAAGCTGACCGAAATGCCATCGATGTTTCTCTTCATGTTGGATGGTCGGTGGCTTTATAGACGATTATATAGAAAAATAATAAACCATTGTGTAATAATTTGCAGCGTTTTTTCAATGATGAACCTTTGGAATCGACCAAGAAAAAAAAATTTGTAACACCCCCTCAAAATTTGATGGTTTACGTTTCAAGGTACGTAGAATCCAAAAATCGAATAAAAATTTGGCCGTCCGTACGCCGTACGCGGCACTTTTGCCACTTAGCATTGACTGATTTTGATGAAATTTGGTATGTAGGCTCCATTTGGGGTCTAGTTGTGCCCCGAAGATTTTGGTTCATGTAAGTCACTTCTAAGGGTTCCAAAATCAATTTTGAAATTTTGAAAACGCCCTAACTCAAAAAATTTTGATATAAAGGTATTTTTGCTTCCTCACTACCGAAGGTAGGGAAGCTTTGTATTCGTGAAAGAAGTGAAAAAAAAATGTCCTCCAAAATCAAAATTTCCACTTGCTTTTTGCGTTTTAGAGCTTCCCGAACAATTTTGGTTCCGTGTCTGTCTGTCTGTCGGTCTGTCTGTGGTCAATCCTTGTCCCGGGCAAAACTATACTAACCTGTGGTCCGATTTTGATGAAATTTTCAGGGATTGTGCGGGTTAGGTCCTAGACGGTCCCCTATCAATTTCACCTTCGGACCAATAGGAGCGAGTGCGCATGCGCAAACGTAAATTTCCTGGAACCTCGGTTTCTCATGAACCGATTTTGCTCAAATTTGAAGGTTAGTTAGGGACTAACTTCTAAGAGACACCCTGTATGTTTCAATCAAATTGGTCAAGCAATAGCCGCTGCGCATGCGCGAACTTTAAATTTATTATAATTTTTTCGCCAACTGATTCTATACGTCCATGTTACAATGAGTGAGGAAGCTATACTGCCCACCCAACTTGGCAGACGTTTTTTCCTTCAATTTAAAATTCTATAGAATTTTTAGAATTTTTTGAGACCACGCGGAGCCCTGTAGGACAAAACGTTCGCTCCCTACGAGAATTTAGGGGTTTTACGTACGATAAATCAGAAACACGAGTGTGAATCGCAAAAGAGGCCTAATCTCCGTTCAAATTTCAGCTGACCGAAATGCGATCGATGTTTTTCTTCATGTTGGATGGTTGGTGGCTTTGCAGACGAATGATCAATATAGAAAAATAATAAACCATTGTGTAATAATTTGCAGCGTTTTTTATAGTTCCCCAAGTTCACAAAACAGCAACACGATTTAGAAGTTTGTTTGAATTTGCCTGTTGACCAGTTAGATTTATTAGTGGGAAATTTACAATGTCTCCTTGACTAATTGATGTTTATTTGTAACTGAATTGGTAGAAAAGACAAATTTAGTTATGAAAGAGAGGAGGAAATTAAGATAGGAATTTGGTTTATTACAACTTGGTTACTGAGTCGAGTGGTTTCCGGCCTATTTAAACCAGATTACCGAAGAGGTTGAAGACGATTCTACACTTTTCTCAGGGTTAGAAAAAAGTTTGTTGAAAGAAGGTACATGAAAAGGGCCCACCCTCAACCTGCGCTTTTATACTGCTCGTTTTCTACCTAGTCTCGTAGCCGAGTACTTTGTGTTGCTCTGATACTCGGGTAGGAGACTAATCAGGGCGCTGATGAGGCGCCTTTGAATGTTTGACCAACTGTCGTCGAGGTAGCACTGACCACATGCTTATCAGGAAATACGACCCTACTGTTGGTGGACTTACAAAAAGTTGATATTATTTCGCTAGTTACACAATCATATCGAGCCCAGCAATCAAATTTCAGCAAAAAGGCACATTATTTGTGAATTTCTATGATATAAATAAGTTAATTTAGTACTCTATCCCCATCGAACCATTATAAATCATTCGAGGCTCGGTAATAGCGACAAAAAACCAGTGATTCATTTTTTTCCGAATATCTCTCCACCTCGGGACGTTACTCAAGGAGATTAGCACTGAGTGAAGTCCAGAATTCTGATGTGAATGACTCATAACGATGATGCCTTGAGAGCTCCGACCTCTCCATAATGAGGGTAATTGCGATCTGGAGATGAGAGAACGGCGGATGAACGTCAAACTAGTACTTGGAATCTCTGGACCCGATCCTTTCTTCCTAGTATCAAACCTTAGTTTAAGGTTTTAGTTTAAGCACGTTAAACAAGATCAAGGCTATCTCTAGTTTTTAGGAGGTCCCACGGTAAGACTTTGGCGTCCTTATGCGATTGATCTGGGGTGAAGTTGGATAACACTCAACAGAAAAAAATTACCACACATTAATCTGTTTTAAACCATTTTGAATCCAAATCCGCGAAAAAAACCATACCTAAGTGTATGTCTGTGTGTGACAAAATGTTGTATACTCTGCCCAGGCCTTAGTTGTCAACCGAATTTCGTGGTTCTTTATTAGTTCGACGCGGAAATCTATATAGTTGTGTACTACTTCGCCGGAATTTTGAATTTTGGACGGGGGGGTTTGAACTCGAATTCGCATATTGGGTTTCGTAGATCATGGATTTTAAAATGCTCTTCAAATTCGAGTCTCCTATGCCGCTAGAAATGTTGTGGTGGATAATGGTGAGGGGGGGATACCACTATTTCTTGCCTAAAATACTAAATAAATTCATCGAGTGAAACAGTTTTAACGCTTACCAACTGGATTAAAATGACCTAATTCTTATCCAATGGGACGTCCCCGAGAATGCGTGCATTACTTAACAATATGTTCACTTCAAACCTGATTTTTATGTAAAAAAAAGGAAAAATAACTAAATGATAACTCAAATAACTCAGTTTTTTGGAATCTTGGAATAATTCTTACAGAATGTATATTTTCATTAATTTGGCAACCCTGATAACGAAAATTTTTAGAAAAATGCAGCCCATTTCTTCTCTCGTAGTTTTGCATTTTTTGACCTCAATCCGAATTGAGCGCCCATGAAAACCCATCAATTTTCGACACAAAATTCCTCGTAGTTTCGAGGCAAAACGAGCGAAACGGTTCCGCAGGACGGGCCAGCATTTAGAGAGCAGAGGACGTACGGGTTGCGTATCTAATTATTGTCGAACTCATGAGCATCTCACTCGCATCTACTCCTATTGAAGGAAAGCTCTTCTCTCTACTTTCCTCGTCCTCAGAAACTAGAAAAACGCCAGTTAAGAGGGGGGGGGGTCTACGGTTATACAACATACGATTTGGCGATTAATTTAAACCTTTAAAATACGATGCATCAACCTTAAGAATAAAACTTCTCGTAATTAAACTTCCTTTCATATCAATACAATTTTACAATACAATTTTTTTCGGAAATAATTAAACATTTTCCCCAAATTATTGTAAATTGTATGCAACAGAAGACTTTATAATTACATAATCATTCGAATCGGATAGTACAAGAGTAAAGCAGTAAACGGCAGGAAAAACGATGGTAAAACGCTGTTGGGCCATTGAGAAAGAACAGCCGCACCCGGAAAAGATTCTCCTTTCATGAGTTGCTCCCAGGCTTCTTACTAATGGGGGGTGCGCATAATTTTTTTAACAATTTTTAATCGGAAATAAACCTCATCCTGAGAATTTTGACACCAGCTGTTCCCTTTTTGGATGAGTAGATCTTTTACAATGATTTTTCAAAGTTTCGAAAGTTTATGAGGGCACGCGCCCCTCCCGCCTGGGCGGGACCCCCCAGCCCACTGTGACGTCATAAACATTCTAAACTTTGAAAAATCATAGAAAAAGGTCTTCTCACGCTAGAAGGTCGCAGTTGGAGACAAACTTCTCAGAATGAGGTCTAGTTTAGATCAAAAATAACAATAAACAGTTTTTCCGACCCATGCGCACACCCCATTGCTAGGTATGTCTCATAATCATTTCTATTACATCCCCTTTTTGCTACAGGCTTAATTTTTTTAGGAAAAAGTTTGATAATTTAGGGAAAAGTTGGGAAAAGGTTCAATTATTTAGGAAAAAGGATGATTTACTTTGGCCATTGGTAAAAGGTACATTGGCATGATCCGATGCATGTGCGTAATCAAAACTTCAATATCCAAACACCTACCACTACGCTCCAAAGTTGTTGATCAGATGACCAGAAATTCGTAGGGAACCATTTAGAGTCCGAGCCACACGATCACAACAATTCCATCGAAACCGGATAGAAACTTTATTCAGGATGGTTGATGCATCCAGAATCCCAAATACACAATCCCAGCGAATTTTGGTGGAAACTGTACTACTCTCACAGAGGAACTTTGTTTCTTATTCAATAGGGTGTGCGCCTGGGTAGGAAAAACTGTTTATTGTTATTTTTAATCTAAGGTAGACCTCATTCTGAGAATTTTGGTACCAACCACGACCTTCTAGCGTACCTATATAAATCTTTTCCTATGAATTTTAAAAGTTTCGACCGTTTATGACGTCACAGTGGGCTGGGGGGTCCCCCCAGGCGAGAGGGGCGCATGACGTCATAAACGGTCGAAACTTAGAAAATTCATAGAAACAGATCTACTCACGCTAGAAGGTCGCGGTTGGTGCCAAAATTCTCAGGATGTAATCTACTTTCGATTAAAAATCTAAAAAAAAATCAAGGCGCACACATTTACTCTCTTGAAAAAATTGAGCTTTTTCAATGGCTCCAAATTTAACAAAAAAAGTTTTTGGTATTTTTTGAAAATTTGTTCAACGAACTCTTCCTTTATTTAATTATAGACATTCTGGCACCAGCTTTAACTTCTTTAGCGTCTTCCTAATAAAAATACTCTACGGAGTGACAGATTTTAGATTGTTCCAGAACGGATACCCCCAATATACACCCAATAGTGTTAGGAAAATTTTGACAATTTTGTCAAAATTTTCCTAACTAACAATGACAACAATAATTTCATTTTTTTTTAAATTCGTTATAACATATCAGTGTTCTAAACAAGGCTAAAAATAATAAACTACATTAGAATTTTTGGCACTTTTGGCATACCAATTTGAACTTTTGGCATCACAATTTGAATTTTCGGCAAATCCATTACGTTTCGACAACTACTGGAGTCCTTGTCCACCTTAATTCCTTCTACAATGTTCAATAAAGTCTTTTTTCTCTCTCTCACAAAAAAAATAATAAAAATAATAATAAATAAATAAATAAATAAAAATAAAATAAACTAGATTGCTAATTTCTCACCCCACAGATTTTGGTTTATTATTTTCAATAATGAACCTTTGGAATCGACCAAGAAAAAAAATGTTCAACACCCCCTCAAAATTTGATGGTTTACGTTTCAAGGTACGTAGAATCCAAAAATCGAATGAAAATTTGGCCATCCGTCCGCCGTACGCGGCACTTTTGCCACTTAGCACTGACCGATTTTGATGAAATTTGGTATGTGGGCTCCATTTGGGGTCTAGTTGTGCCCGAAGATTTTGGTTGATGTAGGTCACTTAAGGGTTCCAAAATAAATTTTGAAATTTTGAAAACGCCCTAACTCAAAAAATTTTGATATAAAGGTATTGTCTTTCCTTCAATTTAAGATTCTATAGAATTTTTAGAGACCACGCAGAGCCCTGTAGGACAAACCGTTCACTCCCTACGAGAATTCAAGGGTTTTACGTATGATAAATCAGAAACACAAGTGTGAATCGCAAAAGAGGCCTAATCTCCGTTCAAATTTTAGCTGACCGAATTGCGATCGATATTTTTCTTCATGTTGGATGGTTGGTGGCTTTGTAGAAGATTGATCTATATATACAAATAATAAACCATTGTGTAATAATTTGCAGCGTTTTCATGAATTTTTTCATACAACATTTTGCGACACTACAAACTTCATGAAGGGACGTTCAGAACAAAAAAGAAATTCAGGACAAACTCAGGACGGATCCGGACAGGAAATTCTAGACCTTTCCGGGACGCTATAAATATACGGGACACTTTGGGAACACCATGAAAATTCAGGATAAGTTATCGGGGAATGAAACCATAAAATTGAATCGACAGCCGAAACTTTGAGTTATTGAATTTGGAGGTGGACCGCCGGATCTAGTTGTGTCGTGCTGTGTGACCTAGTTGGTTATCTGTTGATATCAAATGGCTATCGTAATCTCTTTCCTTCACTTTGAACCAGTTAAATAAACCCGACGTCCGTCCTTTATTCCCAAAATTAGCTGTCACATTCGCTATTCCGAAAATTCATATATTTTTTCTTTTTGAAAAATTCAGGCGGTCTGAATTTGGGTCTACGAAACCATCTTTTGGGTTCTCAAAACCAAAATTCCGACTCGCATTTCCCTTCTTTGACCTTCATAGAAAATTTTGGTTTCGTTCTGTCAGTCGGTCTGTACGGAAAATACTTGTAATGGGAAAACTATACGAAGTGAATGCAGCTAAGTAAATACTTGCCACACCAACTTGGTATACTTTTTTGATCAAAGTAATGAGTTCAAAAATTAGATAATTTCAATTTTTAGGGTCACGTTTCACCCTCAAGTCCTATTTTTTTCAAATTGTAAATTAAAAACAGGACATTTAACGCTCATTCCAACGGTGTATCAGATTTTGATTTCCTCAAGATTTTGATTTGATTAATTTTGAGGAAATTAAGGTCATTTTAGCGTCGCAAGCCCGAAAAAACGAAAACGGATAAATTACGAGGATTTTCAGTGGAGTTAGAAAAAAGAGTTCTTTCAAATAAGTTGTACAATCGATCCCTGAAGTTTGGAGAGTCGAGTCTGATTTACCATTTATATGTTTAACTAGTAATTTTCACCAAAAAACTATACTTAAAAGAAATGCTTCTCCAATAATGCTGGCCAACGAACTTACCTTTTCTTCAACTACTATTATTATGGACGTTTTGGCGACAATTTCAAAGACTTGGAAAAAAATCATCTCGTTTTCATGATTTTGGGTATGATGATTGTAGTGTACTCATCTGGTCCCCAAAAAAACAATTTACAGCCATTTTTGAAGGATTCATAGATTCTGGAGTTGGACTACAAGTAGAAATTATGCGCTGATTCTTTATACACTAAATTTTACGTGATTCAATTTACGTGAAAATAATAAACCAAAAGGTACGTGTTACGGATTTTACGTTTGCATATGCGCAGAGGCTACTGTCAATTTGGGGGCCAGTTTTCATAGGGGACCATCTCCTCCTCAACCAGTACAATCCCTGAAAATCTCATTGAATTCAGGCTGGAAATGTTGAAGTTATGGCTGCGCATGCGCAATGGCTACTATCGATCCGGGAGTGATGGTTTTCGTTGGGGACCATCTACACCCCAATAATATCTGGCCTATATCTGGAAATTTCATCGAAATTGGACAATAACTTCGTATAGTTTTGCCATTTACAAGGATTTCATGACAGACACGGTTCCAACATTTTTCAAGAGGGCCCAAAACGAAAAACGCGATTGGAAATTTTCATTTTGGAGATTACTTTTTAAACTTGATAAAGTGAAAACAATAATAATTTAATTATCACAAAACAACTAGTATTAAAACATGAGTTAAATACACATAAAATGAGTAGGTAAATATTACATGATATTACTATGTGTATACATTTTTGAGCCCCTCCTTTCCTTTTTTGCGGATAATTTTTGATGTTACGAAAACTTTCGTTGTGAAAAACACGTTTCAGACAAAAATTTTGAATTTCGGTTTATTTCGCCGCCGAATAAAAACCATCGTTGATAATATTATGAGGAGTTTTTAACCCTTAATATCCTGAGGTATCTTTCTGGAATTTTTACCTGCAACAGTTTATCCATTTTTGAACCAAAACTGATAGCCGTTGGCTACCTTGATATTCCAACTATGGAGTAAAAAAATTTGTGTAAAACACGTAATAATAATAACATAAAAACTAAAAGATTTGACAAACTGTAACAGGGCCTTTGAGGTACCTTCTACCCACATTTCTCACCTTGTAGGCTATTAGTTGGGTTTTCTCAGAAAAGGCAGCACAGATTCCTCTATGAAGTGAATCTTCTCCACCTTATTCTTTGGTTCTGTACTTTACGGGAAATAGCAGATCCTAACATCCCACCAAGGATTTTTCCAAATTTCCTTCTTTTACTCCATCAAAATTGGGTTTATGGACAGATTTTGCTGACGCAGATAGCGCTTGAGAGGCCCTTGGAAAGATCATTCTTGAGGTGCCAGATTGTATAGGGCCTTTGAGGTACCTTCTGCTCAAATATTCTCTAAATTTGAAGTCAAAACTCCGAAAAATTGTTGTTTGTTTTAAACAAGTTGGAAATTAAGGGTTAATTTTTTTTCAATATTTTTTATTGCACCAAGTATAACTTATTAACAATATTATTTTGAAAATATGGACATATATTCAAAACTAAGATACATCACTGAGTTTTGTTGATTATGGTGGATGTTTCACTTCACTGCTTCACAAGTAAGATAGGTCAAGTGCTTTGGTACGCTTCAATCTTCTGATGATATCACTTGTATCAAGGAGTTGGACAGCTTCCTCGTTGATGTGACATCTTAGCCGCTGTAGGTGTCTCACAGCTTGTCGCTTTATAGCATCGTTTATTGTTTCGATCCGAAGCTCATGACGGAGACGTACCATGACGTGAGATTGACCACCGTTCTTAGCACATTGTTCTGGAATCTTTGGATGATGTCTCGATTTGACTGAGCCGTACAGCCCCAAAGCTGAGCTACATCGGAGTTTTCAATGAAAATAGTTTAATTTGCATTTCAAGAATGCAAACCGCATTTGCGACCTGCATCAAGAATGCAAATTCATGATTTGTTCTGAGATTTTTCCTCCTTCATCCAGAAAGCCTTCAGTCCGCACTACTTATCCTCCATTATAGGATGTGACTACGTAGTTTCTCCACCTAGATATTACTCGATCGTAATTGCTGGTAATTTATTAAACGTTGGTTCAATTTGAAGGAGTGTTATCATCCAACTGGCAGAACTCATACATCATTCCACGGTAAAGATTCTAATTTATTGTTTTCGCTACGTAAAGCAATTTACTAGTAATTGGGTGCTAAATGGTTCATCGCTGTCGAAGTAATTCTCCTGCCATGTTGTGTCGACGGAGTAGCTCCTTCACGTCGGTAAAATGCTATGATTGAACGGTAAAGAGCTCATTATTTACCCCCCCCCCCCCAAAATACACTCAAAATTTTAGAAATTGGGTATTTTTCTTCACTCCATAAGAAATTTTACGTTGATTCCAAATACCGTAAAACCGTCAAACTTTACCCCAAGATTTACTCCAAAACATTTCCAAATACAATTTCTCCCACTCGAAATGGGTTAAATAAATTTTTTTTATCAAGTGAATTGTTCTTCAGGGCTTCCTGAACATTTTGAGTGGTCGAGCTCATTGATCAGATAATTGTAACCCCCAGATTTAATTGTTTAAATGTTAGAATAAAGTTACCTACGAGTGCGTCTATCTTTACTCCACTCTGAAAAACTCATGGTTATCGCTACAGAAACGGGCAGTGGTGCAATGTTACTAGTCGGGATTGAATTCATTACCCCAGAAATACTTGATAATATCAAGTATTTATAATATTATTATAAAATATATTCTGAAAAATTGAACTTTTTAGCTTGAAAAATACAAGTTATACCTAAGAAAAATATGAATTCCAATGATCATTTATTTCAACGATTTTGCTTGAAATGCAATATTTCTGGTTAAGAGATCACAATTTTAGTCTTCCAGTATAGACAGACTTATGTTGGTAATCGAGAAAAACTTTCTACAAGTAAAGAAATATTAAAGGAAAATAAACGATAAACGAATGAGTTAACAAAATCACAGAAAAAGTCTGTTTCACATTCGATAACATTCAAATGAATTGCAATGGTAAATTTCAAATTTAACCCACGAGTAAATAATATTGTAAATCACAACTTATGAGACCAAAGCACGTTTATGTTCATATCATTGTTGTAAAGTTTCGGTAGGGGCACGTACCAAGCTTTTTCTCATTTCTTCTCCCCATCTCTTACTTCTGCAACATGAGATACACTAGAAACCTTACATTCAACACTGCGAAAATTATAAAACTCGAATATTTTTCGAGATTAAATAAGAAAAATATGAGTGAGGCTACCTTTATCCCAAACTTTATAGTGGAGTAGAGATACCCGGTTTTTGGAGTAATGTTACCATAAAATTTTTGGTAAACAAAAGCATAACTAAGAAAACACTTTTTTGAGAATTTGATTAGTGTATTTTGTACAAAATAAGATATTGAAAGTGATATGATGAGGGCTTGCCTGGTAAATCCACTCCAAACACCTGATATGGAAGAAATTTTGGAGCACGAGAAACAGGACAAAAACAGCTGAACAGGAAACAATGACTGATAACAGCTGATAACATGGATAAAGGCGCCATCACAAGCCACATCGATTCTCTGGGATGTGGAGAATAACGAAAACACACTAACTTTTATCTAACAACTGAACAATTGAAGATTCTCACTTTTTGGGGTAAAGTTACCCCAGGTGGGGTAAAGTTTGACGGTTTTACGGTACTCCAATCTAACACGTGGAAGCCCAACCGTACGTGTACGTGTATGTCGCGGGACCGTGTGAGACCCGGGTTCGATTCCAGGCCTTGACATTAACTTTTTTGTAATTTGTTAAATTACGTGTTTATTTATCATTTTGTTTTTGACATTTTATGTCACGGTATCACGGATTTCTTTTCACATATCTAACTAACTAACTAAATGGCGGTACAGCCCAGGGTGGGCCTTGGCCTCCTCTAGGACATCTTTCCAGCTTGAACGATCTTGTGCCGTTGTCATCCAGTCGTAGCACCCGAGCCGTGCTGTGTCTTCTTCTAAATTGTCACTCCATCTTAATCGTGGCCTTCCTCTCTTCCTTGTACCATTCGGGCGAGTTAACAGGAGCTGCTTAGCCGGATCGTTATCATTCATTCGGAGAATATGGCCGGCCCACCCCCAACTTCACGAATTTGACAACGTCAAAATCATCGTACAGCTGGTAGAGCTCTTCATTGTGGCGACGTCTCCATTGTCCATGGTCGAACACTGGGCCCAGTATTCTCCGAAGAATTTTTCTCTCAAAAATTCTAAGGGCATTCTCAGATTGCTTTGTCAAGACCCACGTTTCTGAAGCATATGTCAGGACGGGGCGAAGCAGCGCCTTGTACAAGGTGAGTTTAACCCTCCTGGAGAGTACTCGGGATTTCAGGAGCGGCAATAGTCCAAAATAGCATCGATTAGCAGCTAGTGTTCTTGATTTTATTTCGATCGTACAATCATTATTTTCGTGGACAGAGGAACCAAGATATTAAAAAACATCAACCCTTTCGAAGCAGTACGGGCCCAGGAGAATGTCTGGCGTTCTTATTTCATTATAGTTTTTACTGGAGACCATGTACTTTGTTTTGCTTTGACTAATGGTTAGCCCCATATTTACCGCTGCCAACATTAGCGATGAGAGAGCACGCTCCAGATCCCTAGACAGTTCTAGCCATGAGATTGTTTTCACATATCTACGATTAGTTTTTGCTTACTTTTAGCAGGCTTTTCAGCCATGTAGTAATAAGTACGATGTTTTAGTTTCCAACCAAAACCTAAAAACCACGATTTTGGACTCGCTTTATGAAGAATTACTTACCAAAAAATGCAATATGAAAATTTTTTATTCGATTTTCTGATTCTACGTACCTTGAAACGTAAAACATCAAAATTTGAGGGGGGTTAGAATTTTTTTCTTGATCGATTCCAAAGGCTTATTATTGAAAATATTAAACCAAAATCTCTGATCATTGTCATTGTTCACAAAAACAAACTAAAAGTGTCTAGAGCGGAACTCTCGAACATGCGACAGCCGAAATCGCGAAGATTCAAACTGCGGCTCATTTTCAAATGTACATCCATTTACTCCTGCATTATCCCCCTTGTGGAGACAAATTCACGAGAATATACAGGGTGTAAGCCTAACTGGTCTGCCATACGGTACCAGTCAATTCTACAACTAATTTGCAACAAGAAATGTCCCTTAGCAATTTTCGTTTAAACCCTTCGTTTTCGAGTTATTTCAACTTTAAACTTTTTTTTCGTGATTTTGACCTTATGTCATTAAATCGGTCATAACTCCTTTAATTTGCTGTGTAAATTACAATTTGAGGATACCGTTGGAAAGAGCATTAAATTTCCTATCGGATAGATGCCTAAACATCTTTTTGAGTCAAGGTTTGAAACATGAAAACGTCCTCTAAAAAGAGAATTTTACGTAATTTTGGAAACCTCGCATTTTTTCAATCCCAAATTGAACTACGAGAACCCATGCTTTTTCAAGATGCAAGAACAGTGAAAACTGCGCCGAAATCTCAGCTTTCCAATGGTATAATCAAAACATATTCTACAACAGTGTTTAGGGGAGAAATTCGTGTTTGAACGCGGAAAAACGTGCATTTTTTCAACGAAATCGGCGCTCCGCCTAGTCGATCTGAGGGGTCGGACGATAGCAGTGGGTGGGCGGGCGCCGATTTCGTTGAAAAAATGCACGTTTTTCCGCGTTCAAACACGAATTTCTCCCCTAAATACGGTTGTAGAATATGTTTTGATTATACCATTGGAAAGCTGAAATTCTGGCGCAGTTTTCACTGTTCTTGCATCTTGAAAAAGTATAGGTTCTCGTAGTTCAATTTGAGATTGAAAAAATGCGAGGTTTCCAAAATTACGCAAAATTCTCTTTTTATAGGACTTTTTCATGTTTTAATCCTTGACTCAAAAAAAAGTTAAGGCATCTATCCGATAGGAAATTTAATGCTCTTTCCAACGGCATCCTCAAATTGTAATTTACACAGCAAATTAAAGGAGTTATGACCGATTTAATGACATAAGGTCAAAATCACGAAAAAAAAGTTTAAAGTTAAAATAATTCGAAAACGAAGGGTTTAAACGAAAATTGCTAGGTGACATTTTTTGTTGCAAATTAGTTATAGAATCGACTGGTACCGTATGGCAGACCAGTTAGGCTTACACCCTGTATAAATCGGGGATGTGACTTCCCTCCATCATAGCTCGGTCGAAAAGGCCCCAGCCTGCACCCTAAGACCCAGAACATACCTGTACTACCCTCCTACTCGAGTCCTAGTTTATGAAACGTATTACGTTTCAAGGTATGTTGAATTCGAAAACCCAACTTAAAAAAAGTGTTAATTGAATACAGCGGGATGGATATAAGCCGTTTTGTCGGCAAACCCAATTTTAGCAAGCTTTTGAAGCGGGATACCGTTTCGGAAGGAATTGAACTCGTGAGGTGATAGGCCTTATCCCAAAGATTCAGAATCCGTGAAAAAACAAAAAGTGTAAAAAATGGACATAAGCCCGTTTGAAAGAAAACTCTTCAATTTTGGTTCCGTGTCTGTCTGTCCGTCAAGGAATCCTCGTAACGGCCAAAACTATACGAAGACATTTTCAGGGATTGTTCAGATTGGCTTGTAGATGGTCCCCTATGAAAACCATCACTCCCGGATCGATAGTAGCCATTGCGCGTGCGCAGCCATAACTTCAACATTTCCAGCCTGAATTGAATGAGATTTGCAGCGATTACACAGGTTGTGGAGGAGATGGTCCCCTATGAAAACTGGCCCCCTAATTGACAGTGGTCTCTGCGCATATGCAAACTTAAAATCCTTCTAAAAGCCATAACATCTACCTTATTTCATCAGAATTTGATGAAATTTCTCAGTCAGAGCAAAATTGGAAAATTACTTGTAATAAATTAGGTTTGAAGTTTTTGCTTCCGAGTCCACCAAGGTAGTGGAAACATTTGAAAAGTTTGAAAAAAAAAAATTCTCAAAATCAAAATTTATTCTCGCTTTTTACGTTTCAGTCTTTCCTGGACAATTTTGGTCCCGTGTCTGTCTGTCTGTCATGGAATCCTCGTAACGGCCAAAACTATACGAAGAAATTTTTAGGGATTGTTCAGATTGGCGTGAAGATGGTCCCCTATGAAAACTGGCCCCCAAATTGACAGGAGTCTCTGCGCACGCGCAAACCTAAAATTCTTGTAATAAATAATATTTATTATCAAATTTGGATGAAATTTGATGAAATTTCTCAGCCAGAGCACAATCGGAAAATTACTCGTAATAAATTATGTTTGAAGTTATTTTGCTTCAAAGTCCACCAAAGTAGAGGAAACATTGTTTGCACATTAAAAGTTTGAAAAAAATTCTCAAAATCAAAATTTCACTAGCGTTTCACGTTTTAGACCTTCCTGGACAATTTTGGTTCCGTGTCTGTCTGTCTATCAAGGAATCTTCGTAAAGGCCAAAACTATATGAAGAAATTTTCAGGGATTGTTCAGATTGGCGTGTAGATGGTCCCCTATGAAAATCGTCACACCCGGACTGCCAGAAGCCTCTGCGCAAGCGCAAACGTGAATTTCCTTGTAACGGCCATAACTTCAACATTTCCTGCCTGAATTCGATGAAATATTCAGGGAGTGTAGGGAATGATTTATAGATGGTCCCCTATGAAAACTATGGCCCCCAGACTGTTAGTAGCCTCTGAGCACGCTAAATCGTAAAATTTGAAATTCATGAAACTTCTCAGTCAGAGCAAAATTGGAAAATTACTCGTAATAAATTAGGTTTGAAGTTTTTTGCTTTCAAGTTAACCAAGGTAGCGGAAGCTTTGTTTTCACTTTTCAGGGATGAAAAAAAAAAAAATTTCTCCAAAATCAAAATTTTCACTTGCGTATTGCGTTTTAGACCATTCTGAACAATTTTGGTTCCGTGTCTGTCTGTGTGTCTGTCATGAATTCCTTGTAACGCGCATGACTATACGAAGTTATTGTCCGATTTCTATGAAATTTTCAGGGATTGTGCGGGTTGGTGTGTAGACGGTCCCCTATGAAAATCATCATCCTCGGACTGATAGAAGCGACTGCGCAGGCGCGAACGTGAATTCCTTGTAACAGCCATAACTTCCACATTTGTTACCCGATTTCGATGACATTTTCAGGGATTATGCGGACTAAGTTGTAGATGGTCCCCTATGAAAAGTGGCCCTTAATTGACAGTAGCCTCTGCGCATGCGCAAACGTAGAATCCTCGCAACAGCCATAAACTTCTTCATTTTCCATCAAGCCTCCGGGACGCCATAAAAGTTCACAATTCGGGATAATATCGCAGTTCATCCTCACTATTTATGAATTTTATAGCAATGAAATAATCGTAACTTCAAAGTTTTGATCAGAATTGGAAATTGGGGACTGATTTTGGTGTTTTGAAGTTGGAATGAGGTTTGTTTGTTCTTGGAGGATCCTGATATTTAATAATCATTTTATTATTGATGTTGTTTATAATAATGGACGCAGAATTTACCTCCAGTACTGAAATATCTGCTCCTGGTCGCTCATGGCTGGTGACATTGTCCTTGACACTCGCGGCACAACCGACACAAACTCACCGCTCGCACCGATCGAATTGACAGCTGCCGGCGAGGGCTGCTTGGGACGTCGGGCTCACTGATGATTAGGGCGGCGCGGCGGGCGGACGTCGCTGAGGGAGGGGAGGGAAGCCCTGTTGCTACGACGTCGGACAGCTCCCGACGAACGGTGGAGGGGGGGGGAAGGTTCAACCCCTAACGACGTCACGCATGGGGGTGGGAGAACGCACCCCTCGTGACGTCACAGGAGGCGCGGAGACCTCAAGGTCGCTCTTTCAGGTTCATCCAACTCAGCAAAAAACGAACGCCCTGGACCTCCCTCACTGGTGCGGATGAAACAACGAATATTTTGCTTCCTCACTACCGATGGTAGGCAAGTCTCCCAAGTGGGTGTAGCACATAGTTCCCTCGTGTCGCAGTTGACAATCAAAACCACAACCCACCAAATTTTGATGGCCAAGAAATTCATAGGGGACCGTCCACAATCTCAAAATTAACATTTAAAAGCGTCATGGAATTCGGTTAGAAACCTGTAGAAGTTGTAGATTTAGCAATTGCGCAGCGCAGAGGCTGCCATTGATCTGATGATGATGGATATCTTAGGGGACCATTCATACATAACAGCCAAAACAGGGTCTGAAAATGTCACTAGGTACTTTCTTCTCTGAGACTGCAAAAATCATGGAAATTTCAGGCAGAAACGAAATCGAAAGTGTACAGAAAGGTCTAAAACAAAAAACGTCTGCTAAGTGGGTGTGGCACATAGCTTCCTCGTATCCAAAACCCGATTGTATAGATGATCCGATGCATAGTAGTTGATCGAAAAACATCAATCTCAAAATACCTTCCACTACTCTCTTAGGGGACTCAACATTGTTGAAGAATGTAGAAATTATGGCTGTTACAAGTATGTCACGTTTGTGCATGCGCACAAAATGCATTCAATTTGGGGGCATGATTTTCATAGGGGACTATATACACGCCAACCCGCACAATCCCTGAAAATTTCATCGAAATTGGATGAGAAATGTAGAAGTTATGGCTGTGGCAAGGAATTCATGACAGACAGACAGACACGGAACCAAAATTGTTCAGGAAGGTCTGAAACGTAAAACGAGAGTGGAAATTTTGATTTAGGAGGACTATTTTCATCCTCGAAAGATGAACATTGCTTCTGCTATCTGGGAGACTCGGAAGCAAAATCGCTCATTGGTGCTGAATCCACGTAAGGAAAGTACACTGACCTCCCAACTTGGCTGACTTTTTGCTTGCGAGTCGGCACATAGCTTCCTCGTATCCATAACCCGATAATGTAGATGATCCGATGCTTAGTAATTAGCTAACCCCAAAGTACTTTGCATCACCTTCAAAGGGGACCATCTACACGCCAATCCGCACAATTCCTGAAAATTTCATCGAAATTCATAGGGGACCTTCTACACCTTTTCCCACATAATCACAGAGAATGCAATTCCTGAAATCGGAAAATAACTTCGTACATGGATTCCATGACAGACAGACAGACACGGAACCAAAACGCTGCAAATTATTACATAATGGTTTATTATTTTCTATATAGATCACTCGTCTACAAAGCCACCAACCAACATGAAGAAAAACATCGATCGCATTTCGGTCAGCTAACGTTTGAACGGAGATTAGGCCTCTTTTGCGATTCACACCCGTGTTTCTGATTTATCGTACGTAAAACCCTTAAATTCTCGTAGGAAGCGAAAGGTTGACCGATTTTGATGAAGTTTGGTATGTAGGATCCATTTGGGGTCTAGTTGTGCCCCGAAGATTTTGGTTGATGAAGGTCACTTAAGGGTTGAAAAATAAGGTTTGAAATTTTGAAAACGCCCTAACTCAATAAATTTTGATATAAAGGTATTGTTTTTCCACCAATTTAAGATAGTGTAGAATTTTTTGAGATCACGCGGAGCTCTGTAGGACAAACCGCTCGCTCCCTACAAGGGTTGAACTTACGATAAATCAGAAACACGAGTGTGAATCGCAAAAGAGGCCTAATCTCCGTTCAAACGTTAGCTGACCGAAATGCGATCGATGTTTTTCTTCAAGTTGGTTGGTGGTAACAATGGCAAAGCCGTGTTCTTTGCAGACGAGTGATCTATGTAGAAAAATAATAAACCTTTGTGTAA
This sequence comes from Apolygus lucorum, assembly GCA_009739505.2. Lineage (NCBI taxonomy): Eukaryota > Metazoa > Arthropoda > Insecta > Hemiptera > Miridae > Apolygus > Apolygus lucorum. Next base: position 59,147,489 of record CM019179.2, read on the forward strand.
TAATTTGTTGGTTTTTCATTTTACCTGCAATAGCTCCAAATCTTCAATTCCCACCAGTTATGTTGGCATCTTCAACTACCAATCGGTTGATTGACGCTGATGAGATGTTCACTCGGTAGCAAGTCCTATGAGCCCTGAGGAAGGTGATAAATTTACCCAAAGCTCTGCAAAGAAGGAGTTTCATTCCTGAAGACCTCACCCCCTATCAATTTGACACACAAGTTATTATTTCTTGATTCACGCTCATGTTAAATTTGAGAAGACGTTTGCAGTATAAATAACTGCATATAAACTGAGTAAGAATTTGTAAGAATTAAATGTGATTACGTAAGTATTTCCTAGTTTAACCCTAATTTGACCACTAGTGGTGGTGTCACTAGTGTCACTGAAAACATCTTGGGAATTCCACAGCTCTCCCAAAGTGTCACCAGATTAACTACATTTAAACTGCAATTTGAAAATTAATGGGCAGACCTGAATTTATAAAACCATTTTGGTTTATTATTTTCAATAATGAACCTTTGGAATCGACCAAGAAAATTTTTTTAACCCCCCCTCCCCTCTTCAAAAGTTCTAGTTACGTTATTTTAAGGTACGTGGAATCGGAAAATCGAATAAAAATTTTTCCGTCCGCCGTACGCGGCACTTTTCTTAGCAACACTGGACCGATTTTGATGAAATTTGGTGTATGGGCTCAATTTGGGGTCTAGTTGTGCCCTGAAGCTAAGTGGTGAAAATTAAGAGTTGAAATTTTCAAAAGTGCCCTAACTCGAAAACTCTCTAAATAAATGTATTGTTTTTTCGCCGATTTAAGATTGTATTGAATTTTTACAAATTTTAGAGACCACGCGGAGCTCTGCAGGACAAACCGTTAGCTCCCTACGAGAACTTAAGGGTGTTCCTTCGATTAAACAGAATCATGAGTGTGAATCGCAAGTGAGGCCTAATCTCCGTTCAAATTTTATCTGACCAAAATGCTATCGCTGTTCGTTTTTTCGAGTTGTATTCAGTTTTGCTTCCTTAGCAACCAGTAATCAAATTTCCATATGAAGGAACCTTATTTTTCGAATCGAGTGAGAAGCGTTTATTTATTCCAAATAAACTTGATTGTGAAGGTAATCAAGTAGTAGGCAGGTAGTAGATACCTATGGCATTTTTGAAAATTTCAAGCCTTAATCTCCATTTGAATTCTAAAATGAAGGGTTGAAATTTTCAAAAATGCCCTAGTAGGTAGGTAGTAGGTACCTTTTATCTCGGTAGGCGTACTCCGTGGTACCACCACCCGTGTCCTGCTCGGCTCATAATATGAGTTCAAATATTATTTGTTCAAATATTATTTGAACTGGTGGTCGTTTTATAGAGGCACTTCATCCCTCTCTTCCACCCCCATCTTCCCTCAGTCCTAGGCGTCCTCCCCATTATATTTCATTTATTTATTTATTTTGGTTTATTATTTTCAATAATAAGCTTTTGGAATGGAGCAAGAAAAAAAAATTTTAACCCCCCCTCAAAATTTGATGTTTTACGTTTCAAGGTACGTAGAATACGAAAATCGAATAAAAAAATTTCCGTCCGTCCGCGGCACTTTTCTTAGCAACACTGGACCGATTTGGTTCAAATTTGGTATATGGGCTCCATTTGGGGTCTAGTTGTGCCGCGAAGCTTTTGGTTGATGTAGGTCACTTCTAAGGGGTGAAAATTAAGGGTTGAAATTTTCAAGAGTGCCCTAGCTCGAAAACTCTCAAAATAAAGGTATCGTTTTTTCACCAATTTTAAATAGTACTGAATTTTTAAAATTTTTTGAGACCACCCGGAGCTCTGTAGAACAAACCGTTCGGTCCCTACGAGTACTTGAAGGTTTTCCTTCGATAAAACAGAATCATGAGTGTGAATCGCAAAAGAGGTCTAATCTCCATTCAAATTTTATCGGACTAAAATGCGATCGCTGTTCATTTTTTCGATTTGTATACAGTTTTGCCTTCTGCGTAACCAGTAATCAAATTTCCATATGAAGCTTTCTATTTTTCGAATCGAGTGAGAAGCGTTTAGTTCTTTCTAATAAACTTGATTGTGAAGGTGTGAAGCCAGTATGGTGTGGTAGGTAGTACCTAGCTGGTAGGTAAAAAAAAGTTGGTAGGTAAAAAAAATGTTGGTGGGTAAAAAACGCTGCAAATCATTGCTCAGGGCTTCTTCACTCTTCAGATCAGCTGAGTGAGCTCCGAAGCCATTTTCAATCCTATTGAATGGAAGCGCTCTTCCAGGCGTCTCCAGCATTCGAGGAGATCTTCTTCACTCTTCAGATCGCTGATCAGCTGAGTGAGCTCCGAAGCCATTTTCAGTCCTATTGAACGCAGGAAGCTGAAATTTGAGAGGGAAGTTCAAGGGAGAATACAGATGGTGGTAGGTGCTATTGATGGAGAACCAGTGATCTATACAGAAGGGTGATTCATACAGAAAATAATAAACCTTTGGGCAATGATTTGCAGCGTTTTATTTATGGCGAGCCCCCTGCGTCTTTCAGAGGAGTTTAATTTTTTTTTAAATAGGCAAAAGTAATTAAAATGTCAGAAAACGATTCGAAAGTAGTCCTTTGAAGAAACTCAATTTTAAATGCTTGCATACGAGTCTGCAACACATTGGGACATTTTCATGTCAACCACTACACAACAAGGTAGTGAAGTAAGGTTGTTAGTTCATGTACCCAAGCATCAAAATAAGAAAACAGTTGATTGTTCTCTACGCAACACGGTGAGTCTATTTCATTTATTTATTGGTCGCGTGAGCAAGACTTGCTTAGTTTTCGTGACGATTTTTCAGTTTATGTGCCAAAGCAAAGACATGAATATGTCAAAAACAAAATTTTGTTTATAGTCAGATCAAATTAGTTCAGAAATGTAGCCAGGTGCCTAAGGAGGGGATAATTGGTAGCTTGAGATGTGTAGATTTTTCACATGAATCAAATGCTTTCTAACAAGTGGCGAACGATTTCTGCGTGATGAAAATTGCGGTTCCATTTCGGTTACATTTTCACAGATATCCAGGTCAAAAAAAAAAAAATAAATAAAATATCGTTCCATGACACATGAAATTGAGAGACCTTCTGGTTTTTGGGTGTTTTGAAGTCGGTCGAAAAACTCCGATTTCTCCAAAATCGAAATTTCCACTCACGTTTTAATAACTTTGGTTCTGCGTCTGTGGTCGATTCCTCGTCCTTGTAGACTCCGATCTTAGACGCAATATCTGTCCAGAAATAATCCAATCGTGATACAATAAGGTCCGGTTTCTCGCCTGTTATTAGGCAGGTACGTCCAGGCGGTTTTGCGATTCTACCGTCAGAATTCCGACCTCATCAACGATATTAGCGAGAAAATCCCATTGATACTGTCCGTCACCCCATTCAAAAATAGACGCAAACCGCTAGCTGTAGAAATTTCCTTTGTTCACTACGTTAAACCTTCGTAGTTATAATTGGGGCGAACGCTCTTCCGGTAGGTCCCTCCAGCTATTATGGTGTCGAAAACAAAAGAGTTGCCTACGACGGAGAGTCCGACACTATTTAGATGGACTGCAGGTCTGATATTTTGATCTTGCATAGATAGCCGTTTCATTTTTCTTTTATTAAAGTTGCAACTAATAATATTTGTGATGAGAACTTTTTTTCAAACGTAAAAAAGAAGATAGAAATCGTCAATATACAGGATAGTCCGCTCGAAGAGGCAAAAACAAAATTGCGTGAAACTACTTAAAAAGGGCAGCAAATCATTGTGTGCAGCAGAGTATTGTAATACACAAAGGTCTTTTATCGTGAGATTTATAGTAGGATCAACCCTAAGTTCTCATAGGGACCGAACGGTTGGTCCTACAGAGCTGTGGGTGGTATCATTCGATTCTAAAAATGCAATGCTATTTTAAATGAATGAAAAAACAACACCTTCATATCGAATTTTTTTGAGCTAGGGCGTTTTCAAAATTATAACCCTAAGAAGTGACTGAACTCAACCAAAAGCTTAAGGGCACAACTAGTCCTCAAATGGAGATCACATACCAAATTTCATTAAAATCGGTAACTAAGGAAAAAAGCCGCGTACGGCAGACGGACAGCGAAAATTTTATTCGATTTTCGGATTCTACGTAGGTACCTTGAAACGTAAACCTACACATTTTGAGAGGGGTTAACATTTTTTCTTGGTCGATTTCAAAGGTTCATTATTGAAAACAATAAACCAAAAGTCTGCCAAGTGGGTGTAGCACATAGCTTCCTCGTATCCACAACCCGCTTGTATGGACTAGTTTCAAACCATCAACAACTATGTACCTGCACTACCTTCATTGGGGACCATCTATTTTATCGAAATCGTACAATAACCTCTTACAGTTTTGTTCATGACAGACAGACAGACATGAAACTAATATTATTCACGAAGACATAAACGTAAAACGCGACTAAAATGCGATCGCTGTTCATTCTTCGATTTGTATTAAGTTTTGCTTTCTGAGCAACCAGTAATGTAACTTTCTATTTTTCGAATCAAGTGTGAAGCGTTTAGTTCTTTCTAATAAACTTGATTGTGAAGTTGTGAAGGCAGTATGTTGTGGTAGGTAGTACCTACCAACGGTTGGTAGGTAAAAAAAAGTGGGTAGGTAAAAAAATAGATAAAAAAAGTTGGTAGATAAAAATTTAAAAAAACCCAGCAAATCATTGCCCAAAGGTTTAATATTTTCTGTATAGATCACCCTTCTGTATAGATCCCTCCCTACCAACCGTAGGTACCCACTACCTAATAGGGCATTTTTGAAAATTTCAACCCTTCATTTCCATTTGGTTAGTGGTTGGGGTTGAAATTTTCAAAAATGCCCTAATAGGTAGTAGGCACCTATGGTTGGTAGGGAGGGATCTATACAGAAGGGTGATCTATACAGAAAATAATAAACCTTTGGGCAATGATTTGCAGCGTTTTTCAACTCTGATAATTTCGATCACTTCGATCACCCAGTAACTTTTTAAAGTAGGCTAAATAACCGAACTTCAACAGTTTTTCCAAGTAGAACATCCGACATATTGAGTAACTACTATATCGATATAATTATTCCAAAATGATGTTAGTAACGTTTCAATTCACCTACCTGCTTACTTTAATAAGATTTTCCAAGTACATCTTCCGAAAAACTTCATTTGATTTGCCATCCCTACATACTTTGTAACGTAAACCATCAAATTTTTGAGAGGATTAAATATTAACTTCAACAAGTTTTTCCAAGATAGATCTTCCGATATATCAATATATTTTCTTCGACATATCGTAGGGTCGCATCTACGATATGAATGTCATTTGATCAGTATGTCGATATCTTTCACTCGTTATGCCATCCCATCAAGGAGATGAAAAATTGGTCAGATACTAAAACGCTGCAAATTATTACACCAAGGTTTATTATTTTTCTATATAGATCACTCGTCTGCAAGGAACACGGCTTTGTCATTGTCACCACCAACCAACTTCAAGAAAAATATCGATCGCACTTCAGTCAGCTAAAATTTGAAAGGAAATCTTTTGCGATTCACACTCGTGTTTCTGATTTATCGTAAGTCCAACCCTTAAATTCTCGTAGGGAGCGAACGGTTTGTCCTACAGGGCTCCGCGAGGTCTCAAAAAATTCTAAAAATTCTATACTATCTTAAATTGATGAAAAAACAATACCTTTATATCAAAATTTTGTGAGTCAACCCGTAGAAGTGACTTACATCAACCAAAATCTTCGGGGCACAACTAGACCCCAAATTGAGCCTACATACCAAATTTCATCAAAATCGGTCAATGCTAAGTGGCAAAAGTGCCGCGTACGGCGGACGGACCGCCAAATTTTTATTCAATTTTTGGATTCTACGTTCCTCGAAACGTAAACCAACAAATTTTGAGGGGGTTAAACAAATTTTCTTGGTCGATTCCAAAGGTTCATATTGAAAATAATAAACCGAAATCTAACGGTTCAGCACGCCAACGTTATCAAAATACTGATACATTGCAAATGGCGATATCATCGCAATCTCGAAATAACTCGAGAGCAGCTTGGAAGAGAATAACGGATTCCCGACGGATCGTAGATTGCTTGATGATCGTTGGAAGACATCGGGTTTCTTATGAAAAGACAAAAGAATCCTCAAGTCATTTAGTCATTACAGACCTATTAGATTTATCATTCAAACGCCAAATTTTTCCATAAATCAATAATTCACCATGTATCTAGAAAGGAAAACTAACGGCCAATTTTTCCGAAATTTGGGAAAAATTGGAGGCTAGCACCAAGATGAATAATTGAAATCGACGTGGTCAGACCAGGAGAAGCTTCAGCGAAAAACGTCTGCCAAGCTGAGTGGGCAGTACAGCTTCTTACGATAACGACAATATAACAGGGTCTTCCTCACTCTTGTTTTCAAAATTGGGCTGATTGTTGCTTCCGAGTCTACCAAGGTAGCGAAAGCTTTGTTTCTACTTTACAAGGTCGAAAAAAAAGTTCTCCAAAATCAAAATTTCCACTCGCGTTTTATGTTTCAGACCTTCCTGAACAATTTTGGTTCCGTGTCTGTCTGTCTATCTGTGCGTCTATAATGAAATTCTTGCCACTGCTTCTACAATTCTCATCCGATTTCGATTAAATTTTCAGGGATTGTGCGGGTTGGTGTGTTCAGCAAAAGAGAATTCGCAGAGCACCATCTTTCAATCATGATGTCATAATTAGTCAAATTAATCTGTAGATCACCAGATCCAGACCCAACTGCCAAATTCGTTATATCGTCGGCAAATAAGAATACGCTTCCTTCCTTTTCAAAATTGATATGCCAAATCATTAATAAAGATCAGAAAGCAGCAAGGACCAAGGACACTACCCTGTTTGACTCCACATGGGATATCAACCGCCACGGACTGAACTCCATTATGGTAAACAACCTGCCTCCAGCCACCGAGAAAGCCCTTGAAGAATGAGAGAGTCGACGGTGAGAATCCATAATATTCAAATTTCTTCAGTAGTAGGTTATGCTGAACTGGATCAAAAGCCTTGGAGAGATCATGTAGATGTAAAGAGGCATGTTTCTTATCATCCAATGCATGTAAAACGTGACCTACCAGGGATAACGCTGCCGATGAGGTATTCTTTACTTAACGGAATCCAAATTGTTGAGAGTGGTAGAGGTTATTGCTCTCAAGGTGAGAAATTAATCTTCCGAGCACCAAGCGCTCTAGAATTTTCACCAAAATTGAAAGCTTAGAAACAGGGCGGAAGTCATCATAATTCTTCGAGTTTCCTTTCTTGGGGATTGGAGTTATCACAGACGTCTTCAGACATTCGGAAAATCCACCTCTCTCAAATGTTAAAGGTTCAATGATGCTAGGCGCCACGGCCTTAACAATGACAGAGTTTATACCCATAAAATCAGCTGCATGACTATTTTTCACATTCATGATGGTTGCATAAACCTCTTCAACAGTGACATGATTCAGTACAAATTCATTCGGTGAACTTGGAGCTTTGTGAAGAAACTCGAGGAAATCCGATGAGACTGAGGCTAATTTCTGCTGCTCAAACACCTGGGCGAAAGAGTCACTGAACCCATTGCAGTTCAGATTTGTGCCTAGTTTTTGGTTCCGACCTTTCATGTTAAGCTCCTCATGAACTACTTGCCAGCAGGTTTTTTACTTATTAGGAGCGCTCTTTGAAAACATATTGTTTAGTAATGCATGCATTCCAGGGGACGTCCCATTGGATAAGCATTAGATAAGTTTAACCAGCTGGTAAGCGATTAAACAGTTTCAATCGATGTAATTTATTTATTATTTTAGATAAGAAATAGTGACCCCCCCTCCCCCCTCACCGTTATCCACTAAAACATTTCTAGCGGCATGGGAGCCTCGAATCTGAAGAGCATTTTAAAATCCATGATCTACGATACCCAACATGCGAATTCGAGTTCACCTCCCCCCCCTCCACTCACCAATGGTGCCAGTCTGGCACCAAAGCGGAAATACGTCTTAACATTGAAGTTTCATCTATTAGTTTTAACAGGCAGTCCGTCGAGGTTAACGTCCGTATTCAAGGTGAAACACAAAAAAAAAAAACCACGAAATATGCGGTTTATGGTGTCCTGGCACCATGGTGGCACCACTATTAGTTCCATGGTGGCACAGAGAATAATTCATGAAAATCCAGAGGTATAATGAGAATTTTTCCTCAATTTCAAAGGTTGGGTACGATTAGTAAGCAGTAAAGGAACCGAAATATTGAAAAATCGGATATTTTGTGAATATTATCCCCCCACTCACCCCCTCCCCTTGCAAATTTTGGTACTCTGGTAAAATCATGTACTACTCGGAAGTTATTTGAGTCAAACAAAAAAAGAAACACGCAAATCGGTTGGAAATTGAGGCCTGGGCAGATTTTACAAGATTACCCGCGCAAACGCACGTTTTTTAAGCATTAACCCCCCCTTTCCCCCCCTTAAAAAGCAAAATTCAAAACTCCGACGCCGTAGTGCACAACTAGATAGTTTTTCGCGTCGAAGAAGAAAAGAACCACGAAAATCGGTTGAGAACTAAGGCCTGGGCAGACGACACAAGATTATGCCCAAAAACGCACGTTTTTTGAGCATTAACCCCCCCTTTCCCCCCCTTAAAAGGTAAAATTCGAAATTCCGGCGACGTAGTGCACAACTAGATAGTTTTCCGCGTCGAACAAAAAAAAAACCAGGAAAATCGGTTGAGAACTAAGGGCTGTGCAGACGACACAAGATTTTGTCACACACACACACACACACATACACACACACACACACACAGACATACACCTATGGTTTTTTTCGTGGATTTGGATTCAGAATGGTCTAAAACGGATTACTGTGTGGTTATTTTTTTTTTCTGTTGAGTGTTGTCCAACTTCACCCCAGATCGATCGCATAAGGACGCCCAAGTCTTACTGTGGGACGTCCTAAAAACTGATCACTTGAACAATCAACAGTCGTTCCTTGCTCAGGTTTTGGTACAGTCATCGGTGAATGTTTGAAAAGTAAATTATACGGTTGCGTCATCAAACGATTAGGTTGGTTATTGATTCGTGGAAATCGGGTAGTAATGACGTTTTCCAATGATATACTTATTTTATAATCGTTCAAATGAACGATATCGTTTTATGTAACAGACTTCTAGACAGTCTACTATGATTTTGATTGCTATTAGACCAACAGTAGCTTGAGCGCGTGCGAAAGAATGAAATCCTTTGAACTCCGAATTCTACAGTTTTTAATAGTCCAAAAATACATCAAAATCGGATTTTTCTTGGTTCAGGTTCCACGACGATTGCTCATGACATTCCTTTACCCACTCCTCTCCTTAAAAGAGTAAATTATAAAGTATAATAAACTACACTGCTATTCAAAAAATGTTCAAATTTGGACAAAAAATTAAATGGCATGGAAAGCGACTTTTTCAAAATCAAAATCGATTGTACAAACCAAGGTTTGATGATAATACCACAATTAACTTGACGGAATGAAAATCGGTCAAGCCGTTCCAGAGAAAAACGGAAATGAGTTTTCTTTCATTTTGAAACTTAACCCTTATTCCTTTATGGTGAATATCGGACGTAATAGATAAAAGGAAAAGACATTCGTGCTTTCATATATTTATACAGTCATTATTTACGCCAGAGATTCATCATGTCATTCTAAATGTATGCTTTATTGCCCACCCAACTTGGTAGGTAGATGATTTTTTTCCAACTTGGCAGTAGAAAGCTGTAATACTGCTGTAATCTGATTAGAGGGTGAACTCACTTTCAACCAGAAAACATTAGTTATGTATTAAATATTATCATTTTTGCTAAGGGTAACTCTTTTTTGACCTCTCCCGATTGAACAGCCTTTTCAGAGGTATGTCGAAATAACATCGGTCGATAGTGGTTACTTGAAATCGCGCCATCGTGGTATTTACTATCAATTGATCGCGACCTCTGGGACCAAATTCCCTGTAGGTACCTCATGAACCAACACGTGCCTGATTATGTTGGCTGGTAAGATCGTTGAACCCGCCTTTCATTAGGGGGAATTTCCTATACAGCAAAAGTTGAGTCATCTGCATGAAAAACGACGAGGACGAAGATAAAAACGAAGAGGAGAAACTTGTCAGCTCTTCCCCGATACCGTTTTTGAACCTGAGCAGAATAGATAAATGATTTAGATCGGTATTTCTGTTTTTTCTCAAGAATTATTTTCTCTCAAACAAGGACTACACAATCTGCCTCGTGATAGTGGGACTGAACGATAAAGATGGACGGGAGTTATTGAACTACGTTGTTTCCATTGTAGCCCAGCCAATTTAAATACATCTAACATTGCAATGGTGGGGGTAACTCCGATTTTTTTTACCATGTTGAACCCCTCAGGGTAGTTTATCCCCCTTTATTGGAACCCCAAAAACCCTGTGCTACTGACATAGTGCGCTAAAAATATCATGAACTTTGTGCACTTTTTACAGTTTTTCAACTATAATTCCCTGACTATGTTAATTTTGATAATCCATGTCCAGTAACTTTTTAAAATAGGTTAAATTTTCTATAATTTGAGGTAAATTATGTGAATTAGGTAAATTAAAATAGGTATTTTCTTTCACCAAAAACCTTTCCCTCGCAAAACTACTTCTTTTAGAAAGAAATCAAAAGAGAGGAATTTGAAGTAAATTTAATCAGTTTCGATTTGAAACCTTAATCATACCTGTAGCCATCTTAATTTTCTTAGAACTGAATAAAAACAAAAAAAAATGTTTTTGGAAAAAAATAAGAAACGATTAAGAACAATTTCAATAATAGTGCACAATTTCATGGATATTTCATTAAAGATTTTGATAATTTTCGTAATACATTTAATCTTAGCGCCTACTCAATTTATTATCAAATTTGTTGACAAAAATTACATGAATGGGAGAGGAATATCAAGTTAAACAAACTAAATTTATGCTAAGAAGAGAAGAGGGAACTTCGTCAATGAGTTCTGCATTATTAGTGGGAAGCCCTCTTCGTCTAGGTCGAGCTAAATTGCCCACAAAATGCATAACATGGATGAAATAAGGATAGGATCGAGTATTTCAGCTCTGCTTTTAAGCAGGTGAACCCTCAACCAAAAACCTCAACCAGAACCTTCTCACCAGCAGCGGATACCTCCACCTGGCTGGGGTCAGGCTTCAAGAAAATGTTTGCCAGCGGTTCTCCGGTGGAGGTTCATCTTGAATGTGTTGCAAATGTTGTTCTCCCCAACCAGAAAATGGCCAAAGTTCTATCAGATCCACTGAAGGTGTGTAGGAACAAGTCATGCGGGGGGTGCATTTTCTCACAGGTGGATGGTAATTTTTCATGCTCCACCTTTGCTACCTTCTTGGAAGAAAATAATCTCTTCAGATCTCAACCCATTGAGTGATACCTACCAGTGGGTCCACATCCTCCCCAAGTATTGGAACATTCTCCAATCGAGTACTTAAGCTCTATTTTTAGGTAGGTGAACCCTCTGGTGCACCCTTTTTTGAGCTCAATACGATCTACCAGAGCATCTGAGGAGCAGGCTCTACCATTATTCGAGTACGAGCCGTTGCTCATGGAGACCTATCCCCAACCGCTGATTTTCATCTCTAGTTCGAACCGCTTTTGAACCTGGTGGGTACATCCTTAAGCAATGGAGCACAGCCTCTATGCTGTGAGTAATCTGGTAAGTATAACTCTGGCCACTTCTAATGATTCAACTAAGCTTGTGTGGAACGGAGTGATGAGAGATTAATCATGATCTCCGTCAACATTACCTAGAATCTTCTCTTGAGCAAAGGATACCTCCTCCTGGCTGTAGTCAGGGATTAACAAAATTATTGCCAGCTGTACACATCATAGAGCTTAGAATAAGAGGATGTTTCAATACTTGGGGAGGATGCGAACCTACTGGTGTCACTCGATGGGTTGAGATCTGAGATGGTTTTCTTTCAAGATGGTAGCAGAGGTGGAGCATAACACGAACAGAGAATTATCATCCATTGTGAGGAAATGCATTCCCCAAATGACTTCTTTTGTTCTTTCAGTGGATGTGATATCACTTTGACCATTTTCTGGCAGGGGAGAACAACATTTTGCAACACATTCACCGATGAGAAACATCTTGGAGCCTGACTCCAGCCAGGTGGAGGTATCCACTGCTGGTAAGAAGGTTACGGTTGAGGTTTATGGTGCACCAGAGGGTTCACCTACTTAAAAGCAGAGCTGAAGTACTTCATCCTATCCTTATTTCATTCAAGCTATGCATTTTGTGGGCAATTTAGCTCGACCTAGACGAAGAGGGCGTCCCAGTTGTATGAAGTTTCCTCCCACCCCTCTTCATGAGAAAAATTATCCAAGATAGCCTGTGATGGAATTAGCATATTTAGTTTGTTTAACTTTGTTTTCCTTTCGAGTTCATATAATTTCCGTCAACGAATTTGGTAATAAATTGAGTGAGTGCTAAGATTCAATTTATTATGAAAATGATAAAAAACTACAATCAAATATCCATAAAATTGTGCACATGAAATTGTATGATATTTTCCCAATGTTCAGTTTTCTCAATTTTTCGTAATTTTTTTCTCAGAACATGATTTTTATTTGTTATATGGCGCAGGGAGAAGGGGAGAAGGGTGTCCAAAAACTTCACTCTCGCTTCCAAAAGTGTTCAGAACAGGTTGGTGACTTTGTTAAGAAGTGATGTGATCACAGAGTAATGGAGACAAGTTGGATGTGACCCTAATGTACTTAAATACATTTTTAACTTAATTTTTCTGCACGAATTCGATTTTTTAGAACCCTTTTGATTAAACTTACTTTTAGTCAATCCCTCGTAGTATACTATGATATATTAGTGTACGTAGTTGTAGTTTACATGGAAGGAAGTGCGACACTACTGCCATCTCCTATCTCAGAATCATACTAGTCCCCTTTAAACCTGACAAACAACTTTTGAGGATAGTGAGTTTCAAATTAAGATATATCACTGAGAAATAATGGTTGAAAATACAATAAACGTTGATTAACTATGAGAAAATAATTAGATCTTAACCATGAGTTACTCCTAACGCTCGTATTCAATTGTCGTGGTGACTCGTTCCCGCAGTTTTAATCACCAGCTGCCGTTTTTGAGTGGTATCTCGCAATCTCTGTGTAGCAAATAACGTTTCCGGATTCTGCGACCGGTCGGAGCTCGTCGCTTTGATGGTTGGTTCTCATCCTCGGGGAAGTATACAATACCATCGAAAGCAATTAGCGGCGAACTGAAGCCCGCAGGGTCGTCTCGACGTGTTTGTGTCTGCGAGATTTGCTTTCGGCTCGTCCGAACAATACAAACAGAAAAACAACCGCCTCCAGCTCGGAAACGAAACGTTGGCAAAGGAAAAAAAAGCCGTTGGAAGTCTTTTGGATAACGGAGAGACTAATGGAATCGAAACGTCTTGATGTGACGAGAAAAATACACCAACGAGATATTGAAAAACAAATTTCGCCATGTTTGCTTTTAATGCCAACTACCCCGGAAAAAAGTCCGACAAATGGTTGTAGTACGAAGCTTCTTCGAAAACAGGAAAATGACGATGATTACAGGAAATGCCATCGAAGATATGCTGGTTTCAAAGCTTTAACATTAAGGGGGTCTCAGTCGGACGACGTTTATTCCTTGTTCCGGGTCAGTATTTAGCCAAATTGAAGGGGCAACAAGTTAAAAAGTTAAAAAGTTGTACTTAAATTGGAAATTTTGAGGGATTTCAGAAATTCATTAGTGCACGGACCTAGGGAATTGGAAAACTGAGATAATGCCGCTGGAATCATCAAAATCGAACGATAATTGCCAGAGAAAAATGGGAAAAACCGTTAATTCAGTTATCTTTTTCCCATAAAATGTAGCTAAATTTGAAATTTTCAAGGCTTTTAGAAATTCATTAGTGCATGGGGCTGGGAAATAGAAAAACTGAAAAATTGCCGCTGGAATCATCAATATCGAACAATAGTTGCCAGAGAAATATGGGAAGTACATTGGAATAACTGTTTATTCAGTAGTTTTCCCATTTTTCTCTGGCAATTATAGTCCGATTTTGATGATTCCGGCGGCAATATTTCAGTTTTTCAATTCCCAAGGGCCGTGCACTAATGAATTTCTAAAATCCTTTAAAATTTCCAATTTAAGTACCTACAATTTGATAACTTTTATTCCCCTTCGATTTGGCGAAATACTAAAAGCGAACGGCGACCGACTGAGACCCCAGCATGCGCAGAGGATAAAGCTTGCTGTCTCCACGGAACTCACTAGAAATCGCAATCCTTGAAGTTCGATGGAAACTGAGATATTCTAGTTTGCGCATAAATCAGTCCTTCTTGAGAGGTCTATGCCTCAGCCAAACAAGGGACGTTTTGGAAGACACAATTTCAAACTTTAATACTTCTCAATAGAGTGTGGGTGAACTGGGCCAAAACTGGAGGCTACAGTGGTGGGGGAACGTGGTCTCTAGTGATGCTAAAACATCACTTTTCATCAGCAGTTTCTCAATGAGTGAAGGGAACCGGTCCAAAAAGTGATGTTCTGAAAAATAGTTCAAAGTAATGTTTGGAGAATAGATATTGAATTTGGATCTGTTTTCCTGCCTGGTCTTTAAATAGGTTGCTCCTGGAGAAATAACTGTCGCAAAACATAACTTTCCTCAGACTATGAGGCTTTTTCTTGGTAACTTTCCTCGTAGTTGGAAGGCTCTGGGCAGAGAAGTCACCATTTGTTAATAAGCTTTCTTGGTTTTGTTAATAAGCGTTTCTTTTGTTAATAAGCTTTGTAACTAACTTCTTCATTTTTGAAAAATTTGGAATATCAGCAGAAAAAAGTATGGGAATTTGGTGTTCCTAGGAGTCATAAACATTTATTCATTTTTTTTGTCAGTTGAGAAGTTTACTTTAAGTTGTGCGCGGCGTGATTGTGATGAGCAAACATTCGACTCTAGACTTGGATACGAGATTGGCAGGATTGCTGGTGAGGGTTCGCTGGGCGTTCGGCGCTGATGATCGGCAGTATCCCTTGATTCGTCGATTACTATAAACAGGTCCCAGTATCCAAACCAAATAATAGACGATTCCTCGGGCTGTAATAACGTGCTTAGGTCTCAGCACCCTACCAGAAAAGCCAACGATCTTCTCACAACATCGATTAGCTTCATGCTTACTGACTTGGGTAAGTCTGGACACCAGATACGGGGATGAGGACCTGACTCTGTTTGTTGGTCTCAAGGCAATTCTCCGTTCACAGGTGTCCAGAGGCAGTTCCTTTGTTTGCCCTTCTATTCGAGCTACAGCGTACTGGCCTCACATCCACAACCAGCATTTACCTAGAGCAGCCCTGCACCTCATCACGGGCGGCCTAGAGACCATTCGCCAAGCACGTCTTCACCTACCAGCCGCTAATAGTCACCGGTTCGAGTCCCGGTCAGATTATTTGGTTTGGATACTGGGACCTGTTTATAGTAATCGAAGAATCAAAGGATACTGCCGATCATCAACGCCGAACGCCAAGCGAACCCCCACCAGCAATCCTGCCAATCTCGGATCCAAGTCTAGAGTCGAATGTTTGCTCATCACAATCACGCCGCGCACAACTTAAACTAAACTTCTCAACTGACAAAAAAAAAAAAAAAAAAAAAAAACACACCCGCGGCTGGTAGGTGAAGACGTGCTTGGCGAATGGTCTCTAGGCCGCCCGTGATGAGGTGCAGGGCTGCTCTAGGTAAATGCTGGTTGTGGATGTGAGGCCAGTACGCTGTAGCTCGAATAGAAGGGCAAACAAAGGAACTGCCTCTGGACACCTGTGAACGGAGAATTGCCTTGAGACCAACAACAGTCACCTTGAGACCAACAGAGTCAGGTCCTCATCCCCGTATCTGGTGTCCAGACTTACCCAAGTCAGCAAGCATGAAGCTAATCGATGTTGTGAGAAGATCGTTGGCTTTTCTGGTAGGGTGCTGAGACCTAAGCACGTTAATACAGCCCGAGGAATCGTCTATTATTTGGTTTGGATACTGGGACCTGTTTATAGTAATCGACGAATCAAAGGATACTGCCGATCATCAACGCCGAACGCCCAGCGAACCCCCACCAGCAATCCTGCCAATCTCGGATCCAAGTCTAGAGTCGAATGTTTGCTCATCACAATCACGCCACGCACAACTTAAACTAAACTTCTCAACTGAACAAAAAAAAAAAAAAGAATAAATGATTATGACTCCTAGGAACATTAGATCCTGATTTCAAGTATGGGAATTCGCAACGTCAAAATCCACCGTACTTTCAGCACTGTTCTGTTTGGAGTTCTTGGAAATAGGACTGGGGTTTTATGCAACACCAACAGTTTTGGGCAATAAAAAAGTCTCACCATGGTCAACTTCGAGCAGAACAAGAGTGAAAGACGGCGGAACAATAATACAATCAAGAAAAGAAGAAGTAATCTTGACGAGACTGCGAATTGGACACATCCGACAGACACACGGCTACTTCATGTCCAGGCTACGGATTCCTACTCCAATTCGCGACACCTGTGGATGTCAACTGGCTGTCATTCGCCTGCTAACAGAATGTTCAGTTTTTCGCAGCATCTCACCACTTCCTCAGGACCTTGAACTCTCGTTAGGAAATAATTCAACCTATTTGATAGCTACCAATTTTTGAAAATTTAAAAAAACGCTGCAAATTATTACTCAAAGGTTTTAATTTTTTTTAAATATATATCACTCGTCTGCGAAGAACTCGGCTTTGCCATTGCCACCACTCACCAACCATAGATACTACCTACCTACCACGCACCTACAGCGATCGCATTTCGGTCAGCTAAAACTTGAACGGAGATTAGGCCTCTTTTGCGATTCACACTCGTGTTTCTAATTTATCGTAAGTCCAACCCTTAAGTTCTCGCAGGGAGCGAACAGCTTGTCCTACAGAGCTCCGCGTAAAAAAAAAAAAAAAAAATCAATACTATCTTAACCCATTTCTGGCCATTGTTGCATAATAATGATTTTTTTAAATATTGAAATAGTGGAAAATCTTTGTCGAAGAATTTTTTCTCGTTCATGCTGTTCCTAAACTTTTCAAAGAAAAAATTTCTTCGACATTCGGGAGCTCAATGCGATTTCGGATTTGTTTGTGGAAAGGAGGCCTTTTGGCCGAAAGCGTGATTGTGGTGGCTCAAATTTAGTCCTGGGCGAGTGAGCATTCTGGGCCACGAGTCGAAACAGATTCCGGTCCAAAAATAGATTTTTACATTTTATCTAGATTTTTGACAATGAAATGGATGAATCATATCGATTTGGAGAATTGAGACCTCTCAAATCCCATTAGAATGTAAAATTCATAAAATTTGGAGCATTTTTGCTCTCGATTGATGAGCAAATGATGCCTTATTTCGGCCGGCATTCAGTAAAATGGTTCATCCTCCTCCCCCCATTATTTCTATCCTCGGCTTGAAGTGGGTTAAATTGATGGAAAAACTATTTTGGGTAGGGTGTATTCAAAATTTCAACCCTCAGAAGTGACCGACATTAACCAAAAGCTTCGGGGAACTAAGGAAAGTGACGCGTTCGGCGTACTGCCAAATTTTTATTCGATTTTTGGATTGTACGTACCTTGAAACGTACACCTACAAATTTTGAGGGGGGGGGGGGGAGTAAATTTTTTTCTTGGTTGATTCCAAAGGTTAATTATTGAAAATAACAAACCAAAATTCCTTTGTGCTCGTATGATGAAATTTAAATAATAGTTACTAACTCTTTGTACTCTGCGCCCATGAATAGAAAAGGTTGAATTCGCCTAAAAAAAGTAAAGTAAAAGTTAACAACTTTTAGCTCTAGTTTAGAGTAGTTCTAAAGTAGTTTAGAGAGAATGAGGAAAAAGAGCACGACGTTGTAAGAATTCCTTCTCTTCCAGTATTAGGTTTCCAGTTGTAAGGAAGTGAGTAGTTTCTGCCCATTTCCAATCTATCAAAGGTCGATTTTTTACAGTTTGTAATTCACGAGCGAAACAGGTGTCCGGGAAAACTCGGTTTGCACTGCATAATCCAGAGCAGGTTTTTTCACTATCTAGTCGGCCTTCTCATTCCCTCACGTGCTCAACATGCAATTATGTATGAAAAGCCCAGCACCCATCCATGCGACCAGATATCCTCATTCCTCAGCCTCAGGAAGGTGGTTAGTGCGCCTCATAGTTCTCACATAGACTATCCTTCCAGATGTAAGCTCGTCCGTTGAATGTTTTCGTTCTTCTCTAGTGCATTAGAGAACTTTCAGTACCATTCCGTCTGGTTATTAGTGCAGCTGTCAGCAAATCTCGCTTCTGGTTTATTATTTTCAATAATGAACCTTTGAATCGACCAAGAAAAAAAGTTTACCCCCCCCCCCCATCCCACTCAAAATTTGTTGGTTTACGTTTCAAGGTACGTAGAATCCGAAAACCGAATAAAAATTTTTCCGTCCGTCCGCCGTACGCGGCACTTTCCTTAGTTCCCATGGATCGATTTTCATGAAATTTGGTATATGGGCTCCATTTGGGGTCTAGTTGTGCCGCGAAGCTTTTGATTGATGTCAGTCACTTCTAAGGAATGAAAATTAAGTTTTGAAATTTCAAAAGTGCCCTGGCTCGAAAACTCTATAAATAAAGGTATCGCTTTTTCACCAATTTTAAATAGCATTGAATTTTTAGAGACCACCCGGAGCTCTGTAGGACGAACCGTTCGCTCCCCATGAGAACTTACGGGTCGGACTTACAAATGCAACTGCTGTATTTATTATGTCGTTTTTTATGAGTTCTGGTGGATTGTAACTGTCAAAGATTTCATCACGAATTGAATCATCGATCACTTACATTACTGTCTTATAGCGCATGACATTTCTGGAGAATCACATCAGTCACTTGAAAATCAGCAGAAAACGGATCAGGTTGACTCGAAATTTCGATGGTAGACTAGTTGGTTCCCTAGTTATTTTGAAATTTTGGAACAGTACTCGCCACTTCAAGGATAATAATAATAATAATATATTTGTAAGTCACCAGTAATTGGTAATACATCGTCAAATTTCCAATAGGTAGTAATCGTGAGAAAAAAAAACAAAAAAAAAACAACAACAAAAAACAGTGCGAAACATCCAACACAAGTAAACATCTAACATAGATTAATATAACTCAAGTCACATGATAAAAGGAAGTTCCTAGTAACTCATTTATAAGGTTAAGTCTTTGATGGCTTCGATAAACTCTTGAATGGAGTATATTGGCGTTGTAATAAGGAATTTAGTAAGCGTTGCTTTTAGATGTTTTGGCGATACTGATTTCAAGTTCGTGGGTAGGGAGTTGAAAAGCCTGACGGACACGAAGCTGACGTTGTACTCCTGGCTTGAAGTCAATCTACAACGAGGAATCCTCGGTTCTCATGATTCCTTGTGAAGTGAGGGTGGTTGTGGGAGGGAAACAGCTGTCTGTTCGAGTGTACCTCCATAATAGACGCAATGATGTACCGTCCATAGATTGTCAAGACTCCCATGGATATAAACAAGGGTCGGCGTGGGTCGAAAGAACCAGCTCCGCACATAATTCGTAAAGCTGCTTTCTGGAGGCGGAGGATTTCAACAGCACTTGGCGAGTTGCCCCACAACAATAAGCAGTACTTAGTCGATTCGTGACTGGAAGTGTGCAAAGTACAACATTTTTAACACTTCCTTGGAAACACATCTAGAAAGTTTACGTACTAAGAAGTTCGTCTGTGCTAACTTCGCTTTTAAAGATCGGATGTGCCCTGCCCAACGCAGAACGTCACTGAGCACCAATCCAAGGCAGCTCGCCTTCGCCTCTCTTAAGTGAGATTGCCAGCTGTTCAGTTTTGCTCGAGTTTAATTTTAGTTTATTGAAAGTGCACCACTCGTCCAACCTCGCCTTCGTCTGCGCTTCCAGTGCAATTCGCTCTAAATAGGAATCAGCAGAGATACAGGCCGTGGTGTCGTCAGCATACATAAGTATCGCAACCTTGGGATTTTCCACGTATCTAGGGAGATCATTGACATATATATTAAATAGTAATGGCCCCATTATGGACCCCTGTCGGACTCCATATAGAAGGGGTAATGCCTTGGACCGGATGCCGTGAAACTCAACAATCTGCTTCCAACCACCCAAATACGACGAAATCATTGAGACTGCAGTTTCGCTAAACCCATATGATGCTAGCTTCGATGCCATAATAGGAGGGTCCAGACAATCATGGGCCAAATACTAGAACCAGACGTTATCGATTATAGAACGTTATAATCGTGTGAATGGGACTAATGAGTGATGTGTGACGAGTATGTAATGTTAAGTAAATTGTGAAAGTACGGAGAACTTTAAAGAAGTAGTACTCGTTCAAGGACATAATGCAGCATCCTCGGTCATATCCACCACGTATAGGCTATCTACCGTAATAAAGGGCTATTTGGAAGCATCTGTGGGTAGATTCTACAGTAGTTGTGTTTAATCGCCCCAGCTGTTCTTTTCATGTGTTTTTAAATTTGAGAGAAAAGTCTGTTGTTCTCGAGTCCGTTTGTGTTCTAAAAAAGTTAATTTTGTACATTTTCTCGGAAAAATATAATTCGGTACTTTCTCCTTTTGTTCGCCGTTTTCTTTCTACCTTTGTACGTTACTAGGTATACATCTATGAGTATGTGTATCTTGAGCGTCCGTCAACCTTTGTTAGTTCATGTTCGCTTTCATGTTATTTATTACAGCATGATGGTAGAGTTTCCTGCTAGCCAGCCACTATACTAGGTTATTATAATCGATCAGTTTCAACAATTATAGCAAGTTTATAATAATCGCTAATGAATAGGCACGACTTGATGCAGAAACGTATAAATTGCACAATTTGTGAAAACGATTCGACTCGCGCGTAACCCCAACGCATTCTACCACCAGTAATTGTACTCTAATTAGCGTGTGGTTACTCCGATAATAACATGATGATGCCAATTGGCCAGTTGATATGCAAATCCTTCACTACGACATTCTGAAATAAGCCTGTTCGGAGCGAGCTATTACAATAGGAAATGATTCAAGTCATACCTTGAGGGAAGGATTTTAATTTTTTCCGCAACGGTTCACAAGCGGAATTGCTTCAGTCAACCAAGGATATCTTTGTGTTCACAACGATCCTTCATAGGAGGAAAAAGGGTGCCCTTCAAAATCGAAATGACCAGCATTTCGAACCTGAAGAAAAGTCAGGCAAAGTGGATGGTGTAGTTTCAACACATGGCAACATGGAGCTTGGACGTGGCAATTTTCCGAACGGTAAAGAAACGTCTGCCTGATTGGGCGAGTAGTACGAGTAGCAGATATCTACCTCACATAGAAAATCATGCCTCATAATGGTACATTTTTCCTTGATTGACAAACATCAACACTTTCAACTTGATCGAATAAAGAAACTTGAAGATTCCTGCTTCCGCCTCGCCTTTGAAGATAGGGAAGCTTTGTATTCGTGCAGAAGGTAAAAAATTATGATCCTCCAGAATCAAAATTCCCACTCGCACTACGCGTTTCAGAGGTTTTGAACGAATTTGTTGTGGTCAATTTTTATCCCTGTTCCAACCAGCTTTCGATGATTTTTCGTTTTTTCCCCGAGAACTTTGAATCCCATAAAATTTGAGCCAAACTGGATGAATAGATTATGAGATGGGTATTGGTGATAACTCACAATTACACAGTAATAAGCCCTGAGGAAGGCGATAAATTCACCGAAAGCTCGGCAAAAGAGGAGTTTGATTCTGAGGACCCCATTCCCAATCAGTTGACTGATAATTGTGTGTTGGGTCGATCATCACACTTGCTACTCACAATTACCTACCTGAATTTTCCCCATTCTACCCTATCAAGTTCAGCTTGTTCAGCTCTTGAATGCTGAAGGGGTTCCCTTCATGGTATCCTCCTCAGGGTTGAGACTGGAGGATTCTTCTCCTTCCTAATTGTTCACAATTGTTTCCATGCTTTGTGGTTTGAGAGTAATTGTCATTATTGTATGGATCTGTGAATAGTGTAGTAAACACTACTCATAAAATACCTATTCATCTTCTCTCTGATGTCTTTTCTTCTTGCACTCATCTGATATTGCTGTTCGATCATTTGGTACCGAAGTTTCTTTGTCCCAAACCTAGTATCTTTTCGACATGAATATGTATTATATAAATAAAATGTATTAAATATTATAGTATATCGCAAGCTTTCGAGGTAGGGCGTATTGAAAATGACTCCCACTTGTCCCTCCTAGAAGTGACTGACAATAACCAAAACCTTCGGTCTACAACTAGACCCCAAATTTCATCAAAATTTTTTGATTTTGAGATTCTTCGTACCTTGAAACACAAACCATCAAAATTTGAGGTGTTAATTTTTTTCTTCCTCGATTCCAAAGAATTATTATTGAAGATAATAAACCAAAATTAAAACTACGAAATCGGATATAACACGTTATATTATGGATTTCACGTAAAATTCTCCATAAAACCAGTACTTTTCGGGTGCGTATGAGTTGAGGTTGGTGAATCGAACGTTAAATGATGTCTACTATTATAGAGAAAAACTGTTGGAAAGAGGGTTTGGTCATACGGAATTTGTGGATTGAGGACAAAGCAGTGAAGAGGTTAAATTCATTCTATTCTTTTAAAAACCTAGGTAGAACGTTCTATTTGACTAATTCTGTACCCCAGAGGTCAACTATCGTATGTCCAAAATTCTCGCTTTCGAGATTTTTGTTTTGTATGTGTATTCTTTCAATTGTATTTTGTATTCTATTGTATTGGTAGGCATAAAAAGATTCTACAGAATTAATTTGAGCATGATAAAGTCATCAGAATGGGCCATAGGGATCAAAATAGGTGTGCCCACAACTTCTTTTGGCTCTGCTGTAAAATCGCCAAAATGTCACTTACGATAATCGACCTCTGAGGTACAGAATTATAATGATTGACACTGAATATCGTCATAAAATACCTATTCATCTTCTCTCTGATGTCTTTTCTTCTTGCACTCATCTAATATTGCTCTTCGATCATTTGGTACCGAAGTTTCTTTGTCCCAAACCTAGTATCTTTTCGACATGGACATGTACTCGTATTATACAGGGTGTCCCATGTTAAGCACCATAAAACTTCGGGAGTCGATTCTACAACTAATTTTAGTAAGAAAGTGTCTCTTAGCAATTTTGCGTTAGACGCTTATTTTCCGAGTTATTTTAATTTAAAGATTTTTTTCGTGTTTTCGACCTTAAGCCATTAAAATGACCATAACTCGCTTAATTTACAAGCAATTAAAAATCTAATTACACCGTTGGATAGGGCGTTAAATTTTCCATCTTTCAAGTGGTTATACAAAATTTTTTATAAGATCGTGATGGGTGAAAAATCAACTCGTAAAGTCATTTTCGTAAAATTGTCAAAATTTCCTACTTTTTCTTTTGATTGTTAGGGTTTTACTTTCACATGATTTTTCACGTACCTCTACGTCAAAAACTGCGCAAAGATCTCAGCTTTTCAATGGTATAATTTGTTTTAATTTTACTCCGCTAATTAGGGGTGAAAAATACGTTTGAATGCTAAAAAACGTGGTTGCGCTCATGGAAATCGAGGTTTTCTGGTGCGTTGGGCCTCGGGCAAGTTCGACGAATTAGGGGTGGAATTCCACGTCATTTTCAACGCTATTAGACTGATTCCATCACCGTTGGTATGTGAAAGCTCAGTATTGAGTTTTGGTAGGTCCGAATCTTTTTTGTTTTTAATTTACTTGGTATTTATGCACGAATTAAATGTTCAATTCTCGCAACTTTCTCGATTGTATGAAAAAAGAGATATCTCA